>CM037854.1:74273657-74873657 GCA_021234595.1 Delia radicum | reverse complement strand
TGTAACATAGATTAAATTCTGATTTCTTTTAATGCTGTATTTTAGTAAATGAGGTCCTGAATTATTGAGCCATCCTATCAAAAAACTATCCTGGATTTGGTAAGCAGTAAGTACAGTTGTATGCTTCCAAAATAGCGCTTTATCGCCTTGCATACTACAAAGCAATTAGGGAAGGCATTCTGTTTTGCTTCCCAAAATGCCTCCTTTGAAGCAGTGCATAGTGCTTACAATGAAGCAAGAAAGAATGCATACTATGAAGCATTAATGTTGTCAACATACAGAAAATGCGCTTCTTATTGTCTAAGAAGGCATGAATTTATTGCTTATAAGAGAACATGAAAGAAGCGCTTTTCACCTGCTTAAAAGAGACATACCAAGTGGGACATCGCAAACAAAAATTATGCCTTCTGGATTTGCTTTGGAAGCGATTCGTAATTAAATAATGCCTTTCGGAAGCGCTTCTGGATAAGCACTATTTTTTGCTGGGATATGATGTTAATAAAATATCTTAAAATGATAATATGAATCAGTGTTTTCACTCTCCTGAAATCCTGTTTAAATACACTTGCAGGCCAGCCGACGATATATTGTTTAACAATATATCGTGGAATTTATCCATGGATTTTTATAATATATACAGTGATTTCCTTGTGGCCGATAGACGTATTGAGAATTAAAAATTCGAGTATTTTTAAATAATTTTTTAATCTTTTTTACATTTTTGTATTGAAAAATATCATTTTGTGGGGGACGGGGGGGGGGGGGGGGGGGGGGTATTTCTCTTTTTCCCTCCCGCGCCTGATCTTGTTCGATTACATTTTTTTTTTAAATTCTAATAAAAGTTTTCTTCTTATCAAAGTGTTTATTATATAGAAACATATATATTAAATATTTTTTCTATTAAAGAATTTGTCAAGCTATTTGAAGTCCACAGTTTGTACCCCTATGACCACGCCTCTATAAACAATTATAATATTGTGCTGAAATGCATGACACAAGCAATTAAAATTTTGATAAAATCATAAATTCCTTAACATTTTTGAATATTTCTGTCATTAAAATTCACAAAATTAAAATCTAAGCGGAATTTTTTTTATGACAATAAATTCCAAAACGTACGTTAAGTGTTTGATGTAATTGTATACATTTTAAATGACATTTACACCTATAAATGTATGTTTTTGTATAGCGTGTGTAAATTGTAGAAATAAAAAAAAAAAAAAAATGCTGAATAAAGCTGTCAATAAAATGACCACACATGATGTTAATCATTATGTACAGTTGGCGATAAAAATTACTGTACGAAAATTTTTTTTGTGGAAAAGTATTTTAGAAAGGATATTCTAATAGAAGTTTTCTGTGAAGTCAAAAAAATTTGAGTTACTCGACGGCCAAAAAAAAAAACTGGCTTTGAAATAGATCTTTTTTAATAGACCTGCATATGTGCCCTGATTTAAAATCTGGCATAAAATTTTTTCTCATTTTCAGTTTTTAAAATATCGCGGTTTTTATATCTACATCAATCACTACATTTTTTTCTTATGTTTTGCTTAATTTTTCGAAATTTTATAGCAAAATTAATATAAATCTTAACAAAATGATATTTAATTTGAGTATAATCACGTCGACGTTTGTGTCATGATATCGCACTGGTATTGTAAGGAATTGAAAATTGTCCGTTCATAGTTGTATAGTTTTATAATAATTTCGTTAGAAAAATATTACCTAATGAGTAATCTTGTACTCAGTTGTAATTATTAAATAAAGGTTAAAAAAAAAAAAAAAAGTTTTATAGTTAAAATTTTTTTAAATTTTATCATTTTGTATAAATTAGAATTCCAATGAACAAATTTTTGTATTAATATTCCTAATCCATTGACAACGTCCTGAAATATTTAGAAAAAACGTCCTGAAATATTTAGAAAAAACTCAATATTTTAACTTATTTTTCACATGCTTCAAATAACTACACTCATAGAAATTAACCTTTAAAAATAGCTACTAAAAATTAGTTTAAAATGAGATTGCAGAAAAAAGAGCTAAAATTAGCAGTTTTTTTTTACTAAATAAAGTTAAAAATATTTAGTTATATTTGAGCTAAATTTTAGATAATTGAAAGTAAGAAAATAATATGCTAAAATCAGCTAAAACATTTTCTAAATATTAGGAGAAAAACAAATTTATAAAAGATGTGAAACTGTTAAAGTTTTTTCTTTGAATACGAATAAAAAATCAGAAATTTACAATGTTTTACAAATAATTTCAGTTGATTTTAGCATTCTGCTAAATTTGAAGTGAATATAGTTAAGTAAATCTGTTGAATATTTAGTTATATTTGAGCTAAATTTTAGTTAATTGAAAGTTAGGAAATAATCTGCTAAAAGCAGCAGAAACATTTACTAAATATTAGGAGACAAAAAAATTATTGAAAGATGTGAAGTTTTTATAGTTTTTTTACGAATACGAATAAAAAATCAGCAATTTACAATTTTTTATCAAGAATTTCTGTTGATTTTAGCGTTTTGCTAAATTTGAAGTAAATGTAGCAAAACATTTTTTAATATTCCAGTTTTTGTTTGCTATTTTGATTCTACAAATATTTCGTAAAAGTTTTTTTCTTAATTTTACAGATTTTACTCTGTAAATATTTTCAATTAACTAAAATTTACATCGAATATAAGTAAAATTTTGTAAAATTAGCAAATTTATTTTTGCCGTTCTTATTTAATTACCCAGCAAAAAATAGTGCTTACCCAGAAGCGCTCCCGGAAGGCATTAGTTGATAATGAAGAGCTTCCAAAGCAAATAAAGAAGGCATGACTTTTGTTCGCGATGTCCCACTTGGTATGTCTCTTTTAAAGCGCTTCTTTCATGTGCTCTTAGAATCAATAAATTCATGCCTTCTTAGGCACTAAGAAGCGCTTTTTGTATGTTGACAACATTAGTGCTTCATGGTATGCATACTTTATTGCTTCATTGTAAGCATTATTCACTGCTAAAAAGAAGTCATTCTGGGAAGCACGACAGAATGCCTTCCCTAATTGCTTTATAGTATGCAAGGCGGTGAATCGCTATTTTGGAAGCATACAAATGTAGTTACTGCTTACCAAATCCAAATTATTTTTTGCTGGGTATATTTAGCAAAAAAAAAACTGCAGCATTTACAGTTTTTTTCTGTAAGGTAAGTTTTAGCAAATTTTTAGTAGTTTTTTCTGCTATTTTTACAGAGGTATTACTATGAGTGTAAGGAAAAAAGGTCTCTCCATATAAAAATATATTATTAACATTAATGCGGAAAAGTTTGCATTTTTTTGCAGAAACTGTCTTTATAACACATATGTTTTGTAAAGTTAGCGAAAAAGTTAGTTGAGTTTGCAAATGTGTTTTGCTGAAAATTAGTGAGCTGGTTTTTAGCAAAAATTAGTAAATTCAGCAAAATATTTTGCTGACACTTACAAGGGAGGTATCCCGACCCGAACTCGCAGATTTTATTGAACTGTGGATATGTAGTAAAGGAGCAAAAAAAGAGACACGTATTTTTTCAGCTGCCCAATCTCACTTTTAAGGGTTAAAAGGTAGGGCTAAAAATGCATTTACTTTTGCATGTGAACTTGTTTTTAAGTTATGAAGACCAGATTTATTTGTACGCATGCCCAGCCAAAAATTTCCAAAAAGGTAAGCGGGTTTGTAATCAAGCATTTTGGGCAGAACGCATTCCTTACTAGATTACCTACTCGATTCTTTTAACAGGGCGTGAGACTAAAATAATTGATTCTTTAGAATTGATTATTTTTTTACCGAAGAACCATTTACTTTATATTTTTAAGAACTACATACATTTTTTAATAAAGAAATAGTTCCATTTTAAAACCACAAAGTACTTACACAAAATAAATAAATAAATAGTATATGAGATAAATTCTTTTTTCAAAATTAGGAACTACGTCCTAACGTCCTTTTATTAAGAAAAAGTATATGATTACTTCTTGAGTACAAAAAGTTATACATATAAGTTAATAAAATTGTTATTTTCTTTTAAGTAAATAATTACTTTGTTATTGAGTTCATGCTTTCTGGTTTAAATTTAAAGAATTGATTACAATACTCCTTGCTTTTTTGACTCTATCGTTGGAATAAGTTTGGTATGGCAGTTACTAAATTTGGCAATGAGATATGTGAGCAAGTGTGGGCATCACCTTCTTTTTGGAATGTGTAATTTTTTCCTGGGTGGTTAAAGTACTCAAGAAAAGAAAAATGTTGATAACCATACTGCCTATATAGTGGACCCAGAGATCCCACATTTTTGAATTGTTTGAAATATAGAGAAAAAAGGTACTTTGGAAAAGTCGTATTAAAATCGTGTGTTTTCGAATATCGTAAGAACTCAGACACCCCCTCAATTAAATTGAGGAGGTATTTCCATGTATACTTTTTAGCTAATACAACTAAAATTCCTTAAAAAAATGCCAGATTTAATATTAGTCAAAACGCGTTTTATTGAATAACAAAAATACTTAAGAATTTTTGGATATAATTTGAGCAGTAAATGTGTCTCCAAAAAACCTTGCATTTGATACCAATTTTAAAATAAACAGAACAAATTAAAAATAGTGTAATTTTTGACCCCACTTTGTAACTCCTAAACATGATATTGGGCAGTTAAAATAAAAACAGGAGCCCCTTAAATTTCTATTCTCTACAACATATCCAAAGTTCATTACGATCTGCCGGTCTGGGTCGGGATACCTCCCTTGTTAGTTCAATGCAAATGAAAATCAACTCGTTTAAATCTCCAAGTGGGCGAACAAAAATCATGCCTTCTGAATTTGCTTTAGAAGCGCTCAGTAATTTAATAATGCCTTCCGGAACTGTTTCTGGGTAAGCACTATTTTTTGCTGGGTACTAACAAAAAAATCTTCATAAAATTTTTAAATTTTTCCTAAAATCTTCAAATTCTTTGAATAAAAATTCTTTGAATTAAAATACACTAATTTGGTCAGAGTTTCAGTTTTCAGTTTTCATTGTCAAAATCTTAAATCTTATTTTAACAGCGCAGTTGAATTACTTAAATTGTTGTTACCCACTAAAATCCCCATTAGCGACTAAAAAACCTTCTAAATCTAGGGGGAAAGCCCCTAATTTGTCAACACTGATATATAAAAATTTCAGGGCTTCCACATCTTTAACTTAATGAACTTTTTGAACCGTCCCTTTGATTTTTAAGATATGTATACATGAGAAAAAATTAAATAAATTAAATCAACAGCGGTTGAATTTTTTTGTAAGTTTTATCAGTGGTTCTCAGACTCTCTCAAGCGGCTCTCTTTTTAGTTGTTCATAAAATGGTACCGAGCAAATAGTAAATACATTTTGCTGAAATAGAAAAGTTTACGTCAATTTTTACCATGTTTTTAAATTATATTTTAATAAAATTTTTATTTATTTCAAATATTAACGACAAACTCAAGATAAAATAAAAATATATTAAATTTTATTAGAAAATAACAAAATATAATCAAATTTAATATGAGTTTGTTAACCAACAATTTTTTATCAACTTGTTGCTAATACTTGTTACTGTAAAAAATGTTTTCTTTTGCTTGTCCGAGTTCTAATGCTGCTAAGAGGCATAAGAAGTGTAGTCTCTCTATTTGTATATACTCTTTGGCCTTATAATGGTTTCGTTTATTTATATCTATTCTTTTCTTACTACTTCCTCTAGACAAGCGCGACATCTATATCACGTATTTTTATTTGTTCTATCGTGTTATGGATGTGTTTATCAGCAGAATTTTGCTAGCAAATAAAAACTACTCTCAAAAAATAAGTTAGTAGAAAAGTTAGTAAAACGTCTTGTAAATCAGCTATACTATTTTTTAGCAAATTTTTTGCTAAAATCGTGTTTTCAGCTAAAATTCTTGTTATACTTATTCAGCACTTAACTGTTTTATACTAATGCTTTACTAATATTATACTAATGTTTTACTAATTAATTTTGCTAAAAAAAATTGTGCTGATAAGCACATTAATAGTGTGTACGACAACCAGATTGAAAGATATACGCAGAATGAAGCAGATGTCGCGGCATGTCAAGATATAGTAGAGAAGAGGAAAATTATACTAAAAACTACAACTCTAATAAGACATATAACAAAATCAACCATGGAAGACTTTTGTATCTGATTTTCATACATAAAACAAAATTGAGGATTAAAACAACTTAAATTTTGCGTTGTCACCGGCTGGTGAAAATAATTGCCTATTAATTAAATAAAAGACAAAACAAAATATTTAAATTTAATATGCATTTCTAAACTAGTGTGGTCAAATTGCAAACAAACATATACAGACATGTAGACAGAGTAAAGCGAAAGACAAAGACACACATCTTAGGTAGATTTTTATGGTTCCTTTTTCTTATTGCAAAAAAAGGGTTGTTTTTTTCGTATCGTTTCGTTTGTTTTTGTTTATTTTTTTGTTTCGTTTCTATAATTATCTTCGGCAGTTGCGTCCTTTAAAATATAGCATCATTTAGACAACCATTGATGTAAGTAGTTGAAAGAAAGCTTTTGTTATGTTATATATATTTATTTCTATATATTTTCAGATATTAAATTAATTCATGTCGTCAATGTGGGAAACTGAAAATTTTTATATTTCGTAATTATTGTAAATTCTTTTTAAAAGAATCACAAAAATATGTTTTATGATTTTCAGAAAATAAACTAACTAAATTACAATTTTTCTACAAATTTTTTGCGTTTTTTTTCAGTCTACTAAAACTCAGCAAAAAATTTATTAATTTTTAGCAAGGCTTTTTTATTTCTAATCCACTAAGTGTTAGCAAAACTTTTGCTGAATCTACTAATTTTGTTGCTAAAAATCAGCTCGCTTTTGCAGATTTGGCTGACATTAGCAATTTTTTTGCAAGCACCCTCCTGACTAAAATATTGCTGTTTCAGCAAAATTTTTTGCTGACTTTACAAACTTTTTTTTTGAGTGTAGGTAAATATTTGTTCAAAATTAGTTCAAAATTATTTTTTTGGTAAAACTGTTTTCAGCAACAAAAATTGCTGTGTGCTAGTTAAATGCTTTAAATAGACGTTTAACAAACTTTTCAACTAAATTTAAAAATATTCTTCTGTTCTAAATATTTCAGGGTATTTTCAATGGATTTGCAATTTCAATATAAAAATGAGTTTAAGTCTAGTGACAAAATTTTAAATTTTTAAAAAAGTATAAAACTGAACATGCAACATTTTCAAATTCATTGGAATACCGGTTAGAAACAAACAAACACCAACATACTTCAATGAAATATAATTTTGTGAAGATTTATAATCTTAAATAAAATATCATTTTGCAGTCAAGTGTCGAAAAATTAAGCTAAATATAAGGAAAAGTGGGATAAATGATGTAAATATAAAAACAGAGATATTTCAAAATCTGCAAATCAGAAAAAAAGTTTGACCGATTTGGATTCCGCGTTAATATGTCCATTAAAAAATGTGAATTTCAAAGACATCTTGAGCAAAAAGTTAAAAATTAGATGAGCAATGTTTTTATTAAAACTTTGTGGATTTACAAATTTGTAACTGGAAATTTTAAAATGATATTTTCTTTTACTTACTGAAGTATTTTTTTAAGTGTACTTTCATTCCTGACGTATAGTTTTTGTCATAAGCTGTATATAATTTATTTATTTTTTAAACAAATTTGCAACTAAAATGCAATTATATAATTGTCAAGTATAAAAACAGAACCAGCAACCATGACAAAAAAAAAACTGAGTAATAAAATTCAAAAACTAAAAACCAACAAATATTAACCACAATCTAGACAACAGCTGTTGTTTAATACTTGGTAGTAGTATGGCAGAGTCAGACACTTTACTCTAAATCACTGCAATACACTCAAAGAAATTTGACTGTTCAAAACGTATAAAGGCTGTTTTTTGAAGTAATTTTGAAAAACAACTTGATATTTGGTAATTGCAAGTACTTAAATTATCATTACAAATCTCATTACTTTTATATGGGAATGTCGCGCAAAATAATGACATTTCATTACAAAGACCTTACAAAGTAGTTTACTAGTAAGGACTAAATTATTGAATCTGAAAATAGATTTAAAAAAATTAAATTTAATGATTTTTTCTTTAAACGAGCTTAAGACTATTTATAAATTATAATTATTTATTAACAATATTTCGTCTCCACACTGGGTGACTTCTTCAGGGAAAAATTATTATAATTTAATTGATAAAAACTTATATAAGTTTATAATTGTTAAAACAAAATTTTATTAATCAAACTATAATAATTGTTACCTGAAGAAGTCACCCAATGTGGAGACGAAATATTGTACATAAGAACACTGAACCAAAAACAGTGGTGACATTAACTAAAAACCATGTTAAATTGATGAATGTATGATCACTATACAACCAACAAAACCTGTCCGTCATTTTAACAACTTTTTTAGTAAATGTATTTTTTGACATTTAACCATTTTTTGATTGCTATTTTGACGAAATATCGTCAAATGTATTAATAGATATTACAGTAGTGGTCAAAACATTTGGATCTGAGATCGCATTTGTTTTTTCATTGATTTATTTTCTTCAAATCACACTTAGTTACAAAAAATTATTTTTTACATATTCTTCATACATTGTTTTATGTTAAACAGATACAAAAAATGAATTCCGTTAAATTAAAACAACAAAAAAAAAATAATAATAATAGATGTATTCAAAATGCAGGTGTTCAAAAAATTTGCAACTCTCATTATTCTTCCTCTTAACGAATCAATTTATACCAACAAATGCTATGATATAACGGTAATCGCATTCCTTTTTAATACGAGATTCAGGCCGTTACATTTTTTAAACAAATTTATTAAAATTATTGTTCTTTAATAGTTGTAATAAGATGTTGTAAGCATAAACATCGTAAGAATAATTTTCGTAAAAAATGGCAGGAAATAAAAACACTTCTGATTTTAAATCAAAAGTTTTAAATGATTTGCAAAATAGACTTTCCTAAAACGAAAATTTCTATAAAGTACTCCGTTCCAAAATCAACGATTTGCCGCATTATTAATAGTGGTAACATGCACACAACTCATAAAGGTGGAAGACCCCGTATTACAACTGTAAGAGAAGATCGGAAAATCAAGAATTTTTTTACGAAATATCCCAAAGCAGTTCCCAGAGAAGCACAAACTGAACTTTTAATAGATGCCAGTCTTCCCACCATTAAAAGAAGAGCCCGAGAATATGGTCTTAGAAGTTATAGATGTACAAAAAAACCGTTTGTGTCGGAAAAAACCGAAAAGCTCGACTTGACTTTGCACGCACCCATTTGAACTGCACTCAACAGCAATGACAAAATGTATTGTGGTCAGATGAGTCTAAATTCAACCTTAGGAGATCAGATGTAAGAGCCAATGTTCGAAGAACACGAGGCGAAAAGTTTAATCCCATATACACAACCGCCACAGTGAAGCACGGCGGTGGAAACATTATGGTGGGGGTGGGGGGGTGATTTTCAGGAAATGGGATTGGCCCAATTCATCGCATTACTAGCACAATGGCGGCCACAATGTATAGAGATCTTTTGAGTTCAGTTATGCTTCCGTATGCTGAATGGGAAATGCCACTCTCATGAACCTTCCAGCATGACAACGACTCGGGGGGTTGTAAAAGTTTGGCTGCAGAAAAATGAAATTAATATCATATCGTGGCCGGTTCAATCTCCCGATCTCAACCCGATTGAGAACATGTAGAACGGAATATCGGCAATAAAGTACTCCGAAATGGTGATGAACTTTTCGTCGAGTTGGAGAAGCAGTGGAATGAAATTTCTGACGATTATATTAAAAAGCTCATTGCCTCAATGCCTAAGAGGTGTTCAGAAGTTATAAAAAATAATGGCTACGCTACAAAATACTGAGCAATAAAACCATTGTTTGTATTTCCTGTTAATTACTTTAAGAGTTGCAAATGTTTTGAACACTGCACTATCGACTTATTTTGTTAAAATTACTTTTTTTTTATTTTTGAGAAGTTATGAATAATTTTTTTTGTATGTGTAAAATATTTCTATTTGCTATAACTGAATTTAATATAAAAAAAAACAAAAACTTATAACCCAAATCTTTTTGATCAAAAAAATTATAATAGCCTAAACTATGATTTCAGTTGCAAATGTTTTGAACACCACTGTAATTGTTTTAACTAATTTATTTCATCAAATTGAATAATTATTTTGTGGTTTTAAGAATGCGCTATATTGAATTTAACAATGCTCTTTATTTAATCTATTCTTATTTTGTCGACTTATTGTTATTAATGTTTAATTTTATATTTCTTTATCTTTTATATTTTATAAATTTATATTTTTAATAGTATACGGCTTTAGGTAATATATTAAAAAAATAATAATATTAAAAATTATAACGTAGTGCGTACCCAAACCCCATTTTTAAAAACACATAAAACATTAAATTTACAAAACACATTAATTTATTAAATATTTAAATTAATAATTAATTACATTTTTTATATTCATATAAATATTTTTTTTTCACTATTACTGATGATAACAAAATAACGTAATGACAGTAATAAAAGTTTACAATTTACAACATTAAAAAATGTCCATTTTCCTATTTAAAGCCACAAGTTATATATTTTTTTTCTCAGTAAGTGAGAGTATTGCAATCTCTTTATTTTCTAAACTCTTTGCCCTGAGGCAGCTTTTGCAATCAATCTTATGCTTTTTAAAAATATGGTTACTTGATATGAATTTCTATAAATTGAGTTTATTGCGACTACTGAACGAATTCTCTCTGTAATGCGCTATACGATTTCAAAGAGTATGTCAAAATAGAGAGACTACGCCTCTCAGCAACCAAATACCGTTCTCAAGCAAGTAAATGAAAACATGTTTTTACACTCAAAAATAACTGCAACATGCTGATAAAAAAAAATTGTTTTTGTTAAAACACTTATAGCTATCATGTTTTGTCGAGCTTAAAAATGTAATTGAAAGCCATAAGCTCTGGCATGAGTTTTAGCTTAAGTTACTCATATTTGTTTAACACATGTTGCTGGTGCGTTTCAACTCTGCCACTGATATTAAGTTTCAATTTAGTGCATTTAACTAAAAGCCTACTCTCTAGAGTACATTCGTTCGTTGTAATAACAAAAAAATTAAATCGACAAAAACTATTAAGAAAAAAAAATTATATAATATTCTGAAATCATATACTGCTGCTGTTGGCTACAACTGTTCAAGTCCATTAAAAACAATAATAACTAAAGTCGAAAAACCACAATATGGCAACTATTGCATTTGAAAATGTGTTAACCTTGACAACGAAAAAATAATGTTTATTGGATGAAAATGCAAAAAATTACGCCAATAAACAAGGTGATTTTTATATTAAATAAATGTACTTTGTTTTCAATAGGCCGTTAATTCATAATTGATCGGACAGATGGGCTTTTTACTATTACAAATATTTCTGCAAATTTATTTTTTACTATAGACGAAAAATCAGGGGGATGCGACCCACTAATCCAGTGCATTGTGTTGATATCAGGAAAATAGGTTAAACGGAGGAGAAAATGTGGAGTAGTGTCTATGGATATTTGATATGAATTTTTCTTAATTGAGTTTATTTCGACTAATGAACGAATGTAATGAGCTACACGCTTTCAAGGAGTATATAAACATAGAGATACTACACATCTCAGCAACCAAATACCGAACTCGGGCAAGCAAATGAAAACATTTTTTACACTAAAAAATAATTGCAACATGTTAATAAAAATTGTTGTTGTTAAAACTCTCACTTTTACTTTGTTATAATTTATTAAAATTTAATATATTTTAATTTTATCTTGCTGATTTTATCTATAACTATATAAGAGTAGCGTGACTGAGATACTGAGTGACTGAGGGCTGAGTGACTCAACATCGCCCAGCCAAAACCTCTGGACCTAGGAACTTGAAATTTGGTAAATATGTTCCTCCTCCGACTTAGACCTCCACTAAGAAGCGATTTTTTGATATTCCAACGGACAAGACCACAAAGTGGAAAAACTCCTCCTTTTTTGGAAAATAATGTCCCTTTTCCCCAGCCAAGACCTCTGGACCTAGGAACTTGAAATTTGGTACATATGTTCCTCCTCCGGCTTAGACCTCCACTAAGAAGCGATTTTTGGATATTCCTACGGAGAAGGCCAAAAAGTGGAAAAAAGTACCTTTTTCCAAAAAAAAAAAAAGTACCGAAAACGAAGTCCAAAAAAAAGTACCTTCTTTCAAAAAAAGTACCTTCTTCCAAAAAAAGTACCAAGAGAAAAAGTACCAAGAGAAAAAGTACCAAAAACCTTAATTTTCAAAAAAAAGTACCAAAAAAATTTTATTTTTACCAAAAAAAAAGTACCAAAACTATTGACAAAAAAGTACCAAAAAAGTTAAATTTTCCAAATAAGTACCAATTTCAAAAATGTCCCTTTCCAAAAAAGAGTACTGAAATTTTCAAAGAAAATAATTACCAAAAAAAGCCCCTTTCCCAAAAAAAAGTACCAAAAAATGTACCCTTTCCAGAAAAAAGTACCATAAAAAAGTAAAATTTCAGAGAGAAAAAGTTCCGAAAATGTTCATTTTCAAAAAAAGTACCAAAAAATTTTTCTTTTTACCAAAAAAAAAGTACCAAAACTATTGGCAAAAAGGTACCAAAAAAATTAAATATTCTAAAAAAGTACTGATTTCAAAAATGTCCCTTTCCAAAAAAAAGTACCGAAATTTTCAAAAATAAATAATTGCCGAAAAAGTCCCTTATCCAAAATAAAAGTACCAAAAAATGAGAAAAAGTACCGAAAATGTTCATTTTCAAAAAAAAGTACCAAAAAATTTTTCTTTTTACCAAAAAAAAAGTACCAAAAATATTGGCAAAAAAATACCAAAAAAATTAAATATTCCAAAAATGTACTGATTTCAAAAATGTCCCTCTCCAAAAAAAAGTACCGAAGTTTTCAAAAAAAGTTCCTTATCCAAAATAAAAGTACCAAAAAAATTTAATTTTCTTAAAATGTATCAATTTCAAAATGTCCCTTTCCTTTTTGTCCCTTTTCCAAAAAAAGTACCAAAAAATGTACCCTTTTCAGAAAAAAAGTACAAAAAACTATTGTAAAAAAGCACCAAAAAAATTTTCTCTTTCTGAAAAAGTACCAATTTCAAAATAGTACTTTTTCCAAAAAAAAGTACCTTCTTCAAAAAAACTACATCTTCCAAGAGAAAAAGTACCGAAAACGTTAATTTACAAAAAAAAAGTACCAAAACTATTGCCAAAAAACTACCAAAAAAATTAAATTTTATAAAAAAGTACCAATTTGAAAAATGTTTCTATCCAAAAAAAAGTAACGAAATTTTAAAAAAAAAATACTTACCGAAAACAGTCCCTTTTCCAAAAAAATTACTAAAAATTTTACCCTTTTCAGAAAAAAGTACATTTTCCAGAGAAAAAGTACCGAAAAAGTTCATTTTCAAAAAAAAAATACCAAAAAAATATTCCAAAAAAAGTACCGAAATTTTCAAATAAAATAATTGCCGAAAAATACCCTCTTAAAAAAATACCAAAAAATGTACCCTTTTCAGAAAAAAGTACAAAAAACTGTTGTAAAAAAGTACCAAAAAAATGTTCTTTATCTAAAAACGTACCAATTTCAAAATAGTACTTTTCCCCTAAATAAGTACCTCTTTTTCAAACCATAAGTATCTTTTCCAAAAAAAAGTACCTTTTCCAAAAAAAATTACGAAAAAGTTCCCTTTTCAAAAAAAAACCTTTACCATTTTACCAAAAAAAAAGTACAAAAAAAAATTATTTTTCTGCGAAAGTACCAAATTCCAAAATAAAGTACCAAAAAAGTTTCTTTTTCCAAAAAAAGAGGTACCAAAAATGTTTCTTTTTCAAAAAAATTTGCAAAAAAAAATTTTATTTTTCTAAAAAAGTATTGGAAAATAGTACAAAAAAATAATTTTTCTAAAAAAGTACTAATGTAAAAAAAGTACTTATTCCAAAAAAATATCCTTTCCAAAAAAAAGTATTTTTCGCACAAAAATATTTTTTCCAAAAAAAGTACACAAAAAATAAATTTTTCTAAAAAAAAGTACCAATTTCAAATATGTACTCCTTCCAAAAATCATTTCCATTTTTCAAACAAAAAGTACCAAAAGTATTAAATTTTTCTAAAAATGTAGCAATTTCTTCTTTCTGTATCTTCCAAAAAAGAGTACCAAAAAAAGTACATTTTCCGAAAAAAAAATACCGAAAAAGTACGTTTTCCAAAAAAAAATTCTACCAACAAAATTTAATTTTCAAAATGAGTATCAATTTCAAAAAAGTGCTTCTTCCCAAAAAACACCTTTTCCAAAAAAAGATACAATTTCCAAACAAAAAAGAAAATAAATAAAATTTTCTAAAAAAATACCAATTTCAAAAAGAACTTTTTCCATAAAAAACAGTAATTTTTCCGCAAAAAATACCTTTTCCTAAAAAAATTTCCAATTTCAAAACAATACTTTTTCCAAAAAAAAAATAATATTAGCGAAAATTTTTTAGCTTTTCCAAAACAAAGTACCAAAAAAAATTACTTTTTCTAAAAAAGTACCATCTTCAAAAAAATACAGAAAAAATACATTTTTTCAAAAATTAAATTACAGTTTGAAAAAATTACTTTTTCCAAAAAAATTTATAATTTTTGAAGTGCTTTTGCCATTTTTTTTTGTATTTAAAATTTAAAAAAAAATGAAAAAACAACACTCAATGAAAAAAATTCCCGGTTCAACGAATGTCAAACTTTTCACACTGAAGTAACGCTTTAACAAACAAGTCGAACGAAAATAAAAAATATATAAATTTAAAAAATATAAATAATAATTGCATAGTTTTGTTTTTTATTCGGTTTGTTGTTTAACGAATACTCGATTTAACGAACAACCTAGACGTCCTGTAATTCGTTTAACCAGAATTCTACAAAATTTTCTACAAATATAATTTATAATTACGTTCTAATTTTCTACACTTTTTCCCGTATAAACTTTATTTTAGTAGTTTTTTACACTTATCGTGTTACAATCTTAGACTACAAATAGAGGTTAAAATATTTCGTGTATATTTTTTTTTTCATATTAATGTATATAATCTATACATATAAAGAAGTGGTGTGAGTGACTGACTCAACATCGCCCAACCTAGACTCCTGGACCTAGGAACTGAAAATTTACAAGGGATTTTCCAATATTTCAATGGAGAGTGCCAAAAAGTGGAAAAAGTTTTCCGTTTTTGCATAAAAAGTAACGGCATTTTTAAAAAACTAACCGTTACTTTTTTAACACATAAAAGTAACGTTTTTTTTAAAGAAACAGTTTAATCAACAACTAACGGTTTTTGTTTTTTAAGTAGCGATATTTTTCAAAAAATAACGGGTTTAAAAACGTAGCTGTTGTTTAAAAAAAATAGCGGGTTTTAAAAAAATAGAATGCGTTTTTTTTAAGTAACTTTACTTTTCAAAAAAAGAACGGGTTTTTAAAACAAAAAGAAACGTTTTTTTTTTCAAAAAAGGAACGTTTTTTTTAAGTATTTTTTTTCAAAACTTAACGGTTTTTGTCATGGTACTTTTCAAAAGAATAACGGGTTTAAAAAAAAGTTTTTTTTTTCACAATATGGAACTTTTTTTTTAGTAACAGTAGTTTTTATCTGTCTATCTATTTATATAAAAGAGTAGTGTGATATACTGAGTGACTCAACATCGCCCATCCTAGCACCTGCTCCTAGAAACTTTAAATTTGGCATATAGGTTCCTCCTGGGAAGGTACCCTCCACTAAGATGGGCTTTTTTTATATTACATCGGAGATGGCCAAAAAGTGGGAAACTGGGACAAATAACCGAAAAATTGGTATACAGTTTCCTCCTGGAAAGGAGAATTCAAATAAGGCGGAATTTTTTGATATTCCAACGAAGATGGCCAAAAAGTATTCAGATAATAAATATCTTATTCCAAAAAATATCGTTTTCCAAAAAAAATACTTTTTCAAAAAAAAAGTACTTTTTTCACAAAAAAATACGTTTTTATAAACAAGTGCTTTTACCAAAAAAATGGACTTTTCCCGGAAAAGGTGCTTTCACCAGAAAATAGACTTTTTCGAAAAAAAAAAATGCTTTTACCAAAAAGTTGTCAAAAACAAAAAAAAAAAAAATACTTTTTCAAAAAAAAGTTAAGATTTTTTTTCAAAAAACTACATACTATTCTAAAAAATAATTTTATTTTTTTTGATAACAAATTTTCAAAAAATCTAAAAAACTGTAAGTTTGTAAAAATTTGAAGAATACATATAACAATTTTCATGTTATATTAATTTTCATGATCATGGCACGATGGGTTATTTCCAAAAAGTTCTTTAAACAAGTACTTACTAATTAAACATGGCCAAATGAAGACCTCCACTAAAAGTAAAGAGTCCCATTTTACGACCATTGGCTAAAAAGTAGAAATATAGGTTTTCTGTGATGTAGGCTAATACACTGAAAATGCACTTATTGAATTTTCCACTGAAAACGTGGTATTACCGGGATTTAAAATGTTTAAGAAGTGCTCATCTTAATCAAACTGTTAAGCTAAATCTGAAACTTAAAACTTAAGTTGTTTCCAAAATAGGCAGATCAGTAAAAATTTGGTTTTTGAAAAATTTTATAAGAACATGGAAACTCGATTAATTGATAGTCGAAACATTGAATTTTATATGTAGTTATAAAAACATGCGCACTGAGAAAGGCTAGAAAAAATTGAACAAAAAAAAAAAAAAAAAAACAACAGAAAAAATTACAAAATGTATTCCCGTTTTTTTGGCTCAGAAAAAGTATTTTTGTTAATTATTACAATTTTTAATTTAAGTACAAAATAAGTACATCTACAGTCTTATTTCTACTTCTAATTTACACACAATTTTATTCAAGCTAAAAACAATGCTACATTGATGTGAAATATAATAAAATAAGTTGGTCTTTCATTTGCGCCATTACTTTTTAATGTTGGACTCTTTGTTCATACGGGTCGCGGAAGCTTTACCAGCCCTGGTCCATATATATATTAAGAGCATTTGTGGATACCCCGATGAAACGAAAATTTTGACTGTTTTATAAAATAGAATATTTTTCGAAAAAATTTCGTGGCTCCTGGTCCTAACCAAGGTCCAATTTTTGATAGGGATGTCGTTATCACGGGCGTAGGGTAAAGGCAGGAGTAATACATATTTTCATCGACTTTCCTTTAACTTTATCAGTTTTCAAGCTATAGGTCATATTCTAAAATCAGATAAGGAGCGCAGTCTTGAATACTTCAGATAAGCTGATGGCGCCATTTACCAGGTAATATCATATTTTAACAATAAAATTTAACAAATAAATTCTGGAAAATAGTTTTGAAAAATAACACTCAAAAATGGTTAAGCCACAGGAAATTTTTACTATTTTGTTAAAGAAGATTAACTTAAATCTATGCTTAAGTCAGTTTTTAAATACAAAATGGGTTCAAAAATAGTCAACTCGATTTAAAACACATTCAATAGATTTTTTATGTTTATTGTTTTGGAAATACGTGGAATTCCGTTCTGAAATTTTAGTATAACAGTTTTTGTAGAAAAGTTTCTACTATCGACTTACGAAAAAAAAACTTGGAATTCTGGAAGGCCCATAATGAAGATGTACTCTTAAAATTAAAAAGTGAAAAATTTAAAAAATAAATTTATGATCGGGAGATAAAAATCGTATAGGACCAAATTTTGTTTACAGGTTCCACGATTTCCTGCTTTTGTTTTCATTTTTTACAGGTTCCCAATTTCATGCTTTTGTGTTCATTTGTTAAAAAGAGTAAATAATTTTGCTGCAGTTGAAACCTACAAGTTTTAAGTGAATATGTAAATTTCTTTCAGAGTTGTAAAGAATACCATTTACCAACTTTTGCTCTTTTTTAAACCTATAACTTCTAAATATTCAAAATCTTCTATATCTTAAAAATCCTAGACGCCGTTAACGGTAGTTTTTAATATCGGAATATATAAAGATTTCATCTTTTAATAATTAAACATTAAAATTGTTTGCTTAATTCCAAGTTCCTAGCTCCAGTGGTTTGAACTTTGTGGTTAATGGCCATTTATCCTATTACTATGGTTTTATATTAAATTCCAAAAAGTTTTTCTTCAGTGAATTACCTGAAGTGTTTTGGACAAAAGGAGACTTTTCCCCGTAAACATTTCCAAAAATCCCATCTTAGTGGATGTATATACGAGGGGAAGAACCTACATGCCGAATTTCAAATTCCTAGCTGCAGCGGCTTGGCCATGGTGATTAAGGGTACATTTTTTTCTTTGTGCCAGATTCTCATTGAGTTTTTATAGGGAATTCCAAAAAGTGTATTTTAAGTGCATTATCCATTACTCTATTTGAAATTACAGATTTCTAGCAGAAGAGGTTTAAGCAGAAAGATAAGATGGCTATTTTTTATCGTAACAATTTCCAAAAATAGTCTACGATTTCAGATTTCTAGCGAAGAGGTTTAAGCAGAACGTTAAGCAAAACACTTTTTTGTTTTTTTGTGCAACCTTTTAATTATTTCCAAAAATCATGTTTCCGAGAATTGTGTCTACGCCGGAGACAGAGCCTTCATACCAAATTTGAAGTTCCAAGCCCATGCGGTTAAAGCTGGGAGATTACTTATTAACATTTGAACCCCATTTTAACTATGTTTTTATTTCAAAAAGTAGTTAATTAGTCTGTACATCAACACATATTTTATACTGGCGGACAATGCCCACAAGGTTGTTTGCGTTAAAGTTCAAAATGTAATTTTTATTGGACAATACAATAAAGTATTACCTATTTTATTTAACAGATTTGCAGAAATTTTTTACTCAGCGAAGCCTGCTTCGGACATACCGCAGAGTAAAAAACCCCTAAGTCCGGCCGCAGGCCGGCTACGCAGAAAAACTTTAATACTCACACAATCTTCTTTTAAAATTTGTCTTTGAAAAATATGTATATTTTTTACTGGGGATTATTAGCATAATAAAGTTAGGCATAGTTCCTATGTTGGTTTGAGAGTTATGATAGAAACATTTCAATTCATAATTCCCAAATCGGAAATTGGGATAATGTCATGTCATTCCTGCCTAAAAATGTAGATCCCCAAATGAATAACTTCTTATAAAAATCGTCCAGGCCCAAATATTTTTTTTTACAAATTTTTTGCTTTTGTGTTCATTTGTCAAAAAGAGTATATAATTTTGAAGCACTTGGAACCTAAAAATTTCAAGAGAATAGGAAAATGTATTTAAAAGTTATGAATAAGTACCAACTTTTACCCCTTTTTATACAGTTAACTTCTGAATATCCAAAATATTTTATAACCTAATTTTTATTATACTTGACTAGCTTAAAAGTCCGAGATATCGTTACCAATAGTTTTTAATGTCGGAATACATTAAAAAGAAAATGATTTCCTGTTTCAAATGGTTCGAAATGGTTCGAGAAGATGTTTTAAATTTCAAGCATAAAGCAATTGTAGATGTCATTAAGAGGACACTTTTCACCTTTAAATCCCTATTTATGACAAGTTTTGAATAAAAACGCAGAAAGTATATCTTAAGTGAATTACGATATAATTACCTAATGGTTTTGAGTATGATGTTAAATAGAGATTGTCCGTTTTTGCCCCTCTCTTGGTTGATGTCTACGCTTAAGAGAACCTAAATGGAAAATCTCAAGTTCCCAGCTCCTACGATTTGAGCCGGGCTATTAACGGTCACTTTTCCTTTTTAACCCCATTTATACAACGTTTTAATTGTAAGTTCAAAGAAACACATATTTTAAAAGTCAGATTTGTAGCCAAATGTTATTTGGCAAAATATTAAAAAGTAGATTTGCCCTTCACCGTAAGAAATTTCACCATATAAATTTCTTATTAGATAATGTCTGCTCCAGACGAGGAACCTTCAAGTCAAATTCAAGTTCCTTACTCCAGCGGTTTAAGCTTTGTGATTAGTCCCAATTTTAAGCCCCGCTTTTATGGTGAGTTCCAAAAAAATATTCTTCAATGTTTTCCTTTTTATCCATCCCCGCTAAGTTTACAAAAATCCCGTCTTAGTGGATGTCTTATTTAATAACAATTTGAAGTTGAATATATTTTTACCATTTTTATCAAGTTTTTATTGGAAATTTCAAAAAGTATATTTTCGATAAATTAGCGCATACATCAGGGAATACATATCCTAAAATAAACATTTCTATACAAAAGGGTTGGACAGTAAATCAAGAGGAAACCTTTTCACTTTTTGCTCCATTACGTAAACATTTCCAATAATCCCATATTTGTGGATGTCTACGCCAGAGGAGGAACGTACATGCCGAATTTCAAAATCAAGCGGTTTGGGCTGAGTGGTTACGGGAACATATTTGCCTTTGCACCACATTTTTATCAAGTTTTATTGGAAGTTCCTAAAGGCAAATTTTAGATTTCCAGCTGAAGGGGTTTAAGTAGGACGATAAGGGGACGACTTTTTATCCTTTTTGTCCTAACAATTTCCATAGGTCGTGATTAGTTGTACACGATCAAGAAGGAACCTCCATGACAAATTGAAGTTCCAAGCTCCAGTGGCTTAGACAGGGTGGTGAGCCTGTACTAAATCCCTTTTAAATACAATTTTTACTATGTTTTTATTGCATATTTTAGAAATTATTTTTCCAGTAAATTAGTCCATATACCAAAGAGCACATAATTATAGTAACGGGCAATCCCTTTACAGCGTTTTAATTAGAAGTTCAAAGAAACACATTTTAAAAGTCAAATTTCTAGCTAAATGTTATTTGGGATGACATTTAAAGGAAGATTTCTCTCTCACGGTAAGAATTTCTTTAAATTTATTCTTAGATAATGTCTTCGCCGGTCGAGGAACTTTCAAACCAAATTTCAAGTTCCTTACTCCAGCGGTTTAAGCTTTGTAATTAATCCCAATTTTTCTTATTAAAACCCCTTTTTACTGTAATTCCATCTTTGTGAGTGGATGAGAAACCTACATGCCGTATTAAAAAATCAAGCGGTTTGGGCTGTGTGATTAAGGGAACATATTTGCCTTTTTTGTTTAAAATTCCTAAAGGTATATTTTAAGTGCTGTAGCCCATAGATTATTGGCTAATGCACTTGAAATTTCAGATTTTTAGCCAAAGGGGTTTAAACAGGACGATAAGGGGAGGACTCTTTATCTTTTTGTACTACATACTAACAATTTCCTAAAATCGTGATTAGATGTATGTGATGGAGAAGGAACCTCAATGATAAATTTGAAGTTCCAAGCTCCAGCGTTTTAGGCAGCGAGATTTGGCGGTATTAATATCTTATGAATACCATTTTTACCATATTTTTATTGCATATTTTAGAAATTATCTTTTCATTAAATTAGAACTCATACCAATGAACACATAAGTAATGGTAACGTGAAAGCTCACTAGGTTGTTATCACAGATAACACGTTGTTTTGCCTTAAAGTTTAAAATGTAATTTCTATTGGAAAACGGAATAAAGTATTTACTTTTTAATTTTACAGCCTTCCATAAATGTTTTACTCAGGGAAGCTGTCTTTGGACATACCACAGAATAGAAAAATCCTAAACCTGGCCGCAGTCCGTTTAAGCAGAAAAACTGTAATATATTGGGGGTTAAGACAAACATATTTTCATTCGTAATTCCCAAATTGTAAATAGTGATAATGCCAGGCCATACCTGCCTAAAGGTTTGGATGCCATCTCTACTACATCGGTTTTATTTTCCTTAAATTATTAAATTCTTATCCAAAATCAATTACATTTTAAACTTGAAGGCAAAACAATGTTGTCCCCATGCTAACAATGCAGCGGGCATACCCCTATTAGTACTAAAAATACATCTTAATCCGCTATAGTTCGTACCATAGTGTGGACGTATCCCAACGTCATAGGGATGAGCCCTCTTGGTCGGTTAGGGTGAGTAACCGTCCGTAAAAAATGTTTATACAAACAAAAACTAATTAAAATTATTAATTATAGGTAAATAAAAACCAAACACAAACTACATTGTTATGAAGCTTCAAACTCCTGCAGCTAGAGTTTGCAGGCAAGGATTTGGATCTGTGATCAACATCACATGAATTCTGTATAATATTCCACATGTTGGTCATAATATAAAAAAATATTCACAAAACTTACAATGAATAAAAATTTTTAGGCAGAACTACACGCAGAAAAAAGAGCATCGTTTTATAATAGTTTTAGAGCATCATGTAATGACTACAATTCGTAGCAATCATATTATGATCCTAAATGACGATAAAATCGCCTTCGGTAATCGTAATATGATCATCCAGAGTCATGTATATGATAATAAAATCAAAGTATGATAATTTCAATCAATCATACCTTTTCTCTGCGTGTAGGGGCACTCCGGGCAAGCCCGGCTTTAGCCGGCTTGTCGTAAATATTTGAAATAAATAAAAATTTTATTAAAATATTATTTAAAAATATGATGAAAATTAATTTAAACTTTTGCATTTCTGCAACAGGTTTTCATTTGCTCGGTGCGAGTTTACAAACAAATAAAAAGATGGCAGATGTATTTTTCGGGATGCATTGGCAGTTCTTGCAATACTTCTGGCTGCTCTTCACACCAAATACGGCAATTTTGATTGCTAACGTATCCATTTAACCAGAAATGAGCTTTGTCGCTGAACACAATTTTCCGATAAAAAAGTGGATATTCATCCAACTCTGCCAGCACCCAGTCACCAAAAGTTAGCCGTTTTGGTAGGTCGTGTGGCTTCAATTATTTCAAAAGGTTTGACACCCAAATCCTTCCGCAAAATTTTCCACGTAGTGGAGTAACAGAGGCCCAATAGCTGCGAACGGCGCCGAATCGATAAATCACGGTCATCAACAACACTGACGGATACCACTATGTGTATGCGTGTTGGTGGAATAATGTCCAATAATGTAAATTTGGTGCGAAATTTAGTCACAAGATTCCGAAGAGCCGACTCAGAAGGTCGCCCAAACTGAACATAAATTGGAAGAAATGCACGATACACTTTTTTAACCGAGCAAGATTTCTGATAATAAAATTCAATAATCTACAAGCGTTGTTCGTTTGCAAGTCGATTCATGGTTAAATAATAGCCCAAACTGAACATGTTTAGCAGTAACATGTTGCACGAAAACAGCTGAGCAGTCAAAAACAGTGTTGCCAAAAAGAAAGTTGCTAAAAAATCAGCCTTTATATACGTTTTGATGGTAAATAGTATCGATAGAACAAACACACAACCCACATTCCGACGATGCTCCAACGAATCAATAGCCTTCTTTTGTACGCAGCCCAGAAGTACCATAATAGAATTTGAAACCCCTGCACATATACGTAAGTTGTACTTCATCTTCTGCCGGGTATGGATGTTATAAGTACACGCAAAGAAAAAACATGGTTGAGGGAACCATATTCGAAGAGCATCAATGTTTGGATTTATGATTGCGACAACCATGTTACTATGGTTGTGACAATCATACTGTCATATGTTTCTGTTACATAATATGATATTTATATTACCATATTATAGTTCCAAATCGATCCCAATTTTATTATATTATGGGTCTGGAAGTTTGTATGAATTATCATAATGTGAGCACTACAGTATTCTCCCAGCATTATGTTGAAGCTGGATTTAAAAGTTATGAATGTTTTTTTTTTTGTAATAGTAAATTTCTTTGATAATTCACACATTTAAAAAAACTTAGGTTTAAAATACTTTAAGTAATCAAATTGTAATCAAAGTAAATTTAAATAATCAAAAAAAATGTTATATTTTTATTGTACGACAAATATCACTACACGACAAATTTCACTTTTTTGCAGAATCTCTCTTTGAAATACATATTTTTTTAATACATTTAGGTACGCTGAATCCAAATCTGTGAAATTTTTTTTCCCCCTCCTGGGACTCGTCAGTGGTTAATTTATGTGTCAATTGAACAAAGTATTTTATATTGTTAATTTGCTCTATATGAAAAACTTTTTATTTTTTGGTGTCGTACTGTGATTTGAACTCACTGCCTTAGCATCAAGCTATGCATCGTAATCTCACCTCTTAACGAGTTTTTTCAATATCGGTTAAGGTGCTCCTAGGGCCCAAAAACCGGTACGCGTAGTAATATACAATAAAATTTCCTCAGGAACTTAAAAATAATATTATTTTTAGGATTTCTGATACATAATGCCCTCAACAACAATTTACAAATTTTGCCTGAAGCGCTATTTTCGAAAAAATTTCAAATACATCGAAATTACAACAAAATACATATTTTGGATAAAATCGCAAAATATAAAAACTTTACTCAGCGAAACCGCTAAACTGAGGAGAAAACCACTAAACCCGGACGAAGGTTGGTCACTCATAAATATGTTATCGCACAGGAAAAATCCCTAAGAACGTAGGCCGATAGCGCAGAAAAGCTTTCCCCAGCGAAGCCGGGATTTAGACGGATTTGAAGAGAAAACCCTTAAAAGAATACATTTTTTACTATCACCTCCACGCAGTTATACCTGGTTATCATATTTTCATGTAAAATTCATTATTTGAATAGTAAATTTTATAAAAATAACCAAAAAACTTCTTCCCAATTTTTGTACTTAAAATAATATCTTGAGGAAATTTCCTTTCATTAGAGTGCCCACACATTTATTTTTCTACGTATACCGGTTTTTGGGCCCTGGGGGCCTACGGGCATCGGCCGCAAAAACCGAAGATAGAAACAAATTTTCTTTTTTAATTCCAGAAGTGTGTCATATCTTTTTCTTTAGGAACTCACCATAATGTGCAGTTTTGCAGTATATTTTATCTAAAGCTGTAATTTTTATCGAAACAAATATATTTTTCAATCTGATTTCAACCCATAGGTCGAAAACTACAGAAACGATTTAAATACAGTATCCAAAATTTATGTGGCGCATTAGATGGTATTTATTTTGCCTGGTCCTAAATCGGGATGTAGTCACATTAACCAAATATTAAAATTAAACATATTTCAAAAACTAATCCATAAAAAAAATTAAAAATGGTTTCCGGTATTAAGAGGTCTAAATACATTGCAGAATTTTTGCTGTAGTCTTGTGTTATTACATTATAATAATTAAAAAAAAAAAATAATAATAAATTCATTGTCTTTAAAATTACAACCTCAACCATATTCTAGAAAAATTTCCTTGTAATATATTTTGCAAATTAACGTGATTATTAAAAAATTACTCAAGAAAAACCAAAAACTCAATAAAATTTACAATGAGTTTTTCACAAGATTTAGAAGTTTCTTATGTTAACTGAACATAATCTTGTATTTTATTTTTATAAGCTTGACATAGATTTTTAATTTTTGTATCTTTCTACATCTTCTCAATGTTGCAATAAAGTTAACACTTTTTGGCCATCGTGTAACAAAGTTATTAGTTTCGACTGTCAGTTACATTTGTCTAACTGTTAGTTACTTGTCTGTTAACACGTCGACACTATTGTCAGAGCATAAAACATTGTTAACAAAGTAGTATTAAGAGGAATTAATAAAAAAAGTTATGTTATATGCAAAAAATTTAGCGAAAATTGCAATATATTTTTTTTTTTAAATTATTAACATTTTAAAAAACTACATAAATAACTCGAGAATTATCGTATCTTAAAATTGTAATGTAACATGTGCTAGAATTTTACCAAAATTAAACCCAAAAAATGTTGCATTAACTCTTCAACGCACTGTGGGCCACTGATTTTGGATATTAATGTTTTGGCTAAAAGTTCAATTAAGATAGAGGGAAAATATGTATACATAATTAAAGTCAAGAAATCTTGAACATTTAGTCAGTGAAATATTGAAGCATTGTTGACCGTTTTTTTTTTTTTATCAAATCTAATTTGGCCACAAGGCCAAATAAGTTTTCATAATTAAAGTCATGAAATCTTCAACATTTAGTAAATAAAATATTGAATCATTGTGGCTGACCGTTTTTTTTTTTTTGGTCAAGAGGTCAAAGTCTATATTTTTTTCTTTTGTGACATTGTTCTGTTAAGTTACACTTTACGGAACATTGATCTTAAGTAATTCGGTCACGCTGGTTTTAATGGCGTACCCAGTTTTTTCACTTATGGGCCAGATTTTTCGCAAACATAGAAGAAAAAATGTTTAATTTTTAAAATCTGGTGTATAAAAATGTGCATGAAAACATGCAAAACTTTAATAGAAATGTGCGAAAAATCTGGCACATTAATGATAAAACTAGGTATGCCATTAAAATCAGCGTGACCGATATATTTACTATCAGTGTTCGGTACTCATGTTTTCGATATTAGGGCTCAAATTTGTAGCGCTGTGTTACAATACAATTAAACAAATTGCGCAGGATTACAAAGTTTTTAAAATTATTTCGTAAGGTATATTTCAGGCACACTGATGTCAATGGCGTACTTTATTTTTGGATGTATGTTACAGTTTTTCCACGAAATGAAGTTAAATTTTGGCCTTTTATATGCAGTTTTTTACATACGAAGTTTTTAAAATGTAACCAATCTGACTTCTCTCTGTTGAAATGTAATGCCAACTCCTGTAGTCTTATTTAAGGTACACAGAAAAAATTATCAACCTAAAATATCGAATTAAAGATTTGATTTAAATTAAATTTTTTTCTAAACAAATATTTTATTGAATCCATTAATATTTTAATTGACTTTTAAATATATAAATACATATTTTATTTTAGACGTAATTCTCAAATTATTTTTTCATACGTACCAAATGCATTTGAAGTTTACAAGTAAAACAAGCACACACACAAACAGACGCAGCATTAACACAATACACACCTTCTTGTGAGTATCATAATTAATTTTAGAAGTTATTTAAAATTTTTTTCTTTTTAATTTTCAATAAAAGTTTTAAGTAATATTATCATTACCGTGATAGGTACAATATCAATTAAAATATTCATTGCTTGAAACCCCTTTTTAGATTTTTCTGTGTATTAGATGATGAAGGTAAGAAGTATTCATTACAAAGTAATACATTATGTAACCCATTACTGGAAACCCATTACTTTTTGTTGGCAAATAATCATACTGGTAAGGAGTATACATTACAAGGTAATTGTTTACTTCATCGCACCCATTACCAAAGTTTTCCTGGGAAACAGAGCAAATCAAACACATTAAATCTGTTGTTATTGATTGATCCAAAGTGGTAATTCTGTGATGTATGATATGGGAGCACGTCAAGTAACTGGTGAAACCAAAGCTGTGGTGTACCAAAAAGTGTTAATTTTGGTGAAATGTCCAATCACGTGACTATAGTTATGGTGACAAAACATTCACTGGTTGGTACCAGATATATCATGTAACTGGAGAAAAAGTAACATAACTTCAAAGTGTACTGAAGCAACTAGGGTCGTTGCAGTTGAAGTTGCTACTGGTCATTGAAAACCTCTAGCAGAGGATGAAAACACGGCAATAAGTACCAAAGGATGCAGTTCCTTGACTGCTGCAAAGTCGACACAACACTGAAGGATTTTTTTATGTACCGCCTTTGTGACAGTAGAAATGAAGACGTAGCACTTCACTGGTTTAAAATAACTGAATACGGAACTATTTAGGCAGTGATATTAAAACTCGTTTGGCAAGTTCATTTTCGGAATGCTAACTGGCGATTTTACAAGTGAATGGCGATTTTACACATAAAATGTCGCTACAAAAAAACTATCAACGGAATATGATTTTTTGCCCAACTTATTCAAAAACTTGAAACACTTTACAAGAATATAAATTAAAATTTCAAAATGTCTGCATATTGGTTTCGAATTATCTTGTTTAGATATTTCACAAGATTTTTTGTAACAATTTTTACGTGTAAATAATTTGTGATTTTTAAGAATTTCTTTGTTAACAAAATTGAAACTGAGTATATATTTTGTTACTCTTCTTTATAAGTTATATATTAAATTTGTGCTGAATTGTTGCATTTCCTTCTTTTTATAAAGATATTATTGTAACCTAGAATTATAATGCAACATACAAAATTAAAATGTTTATGAAGTGCTTTTTAGAAAGAAGTGTTGGAACATAAAAATTAGCAGAAATTGTTTGATAATACCAATGTTAGCAAATAAAGAAAAAACTTGCAAAAAATCTATATTTTGAACATCATAAACTAATTTTAAAATTGATTTTTGTTGTGCCTTTTTGAAGGTTTTTTGAACAGGTGGTCTGACACGCTGTTTTGAATAAGTGCAGTGACTGGTTCCGGACGTGCTATTTAGAAACATAATATGACAATTTTTCTCCAGTTCTACGATACGTACAACTACACCAGTCACGTAATAATTTTGTTCCCACTGGTTCTGTTGCATATCACATAAATCCTGAAATGGTCATACTTTGACATACTTGTACCGTAACATATTTATTTCAGTCGGTACGGTGATAGGTTACCTTGGTCAAGTTATTCGCCACATCACATGCTCCACATGTATCAATTGTCATCTCCTATGTCAAGTTATGTTAAAAGTAGCGGTCACTTTCATGTAACAGAACCGCAACTAGGACTGGTTCATACACACAAAGTTCTAGTCACGTGATCATACCAGTGACTGGTCCATTTCCCGCAGGGTAGTAACTCATTCGATATGGCTAAAGATCTCACCAGAAGCCGCAGTATTAGAAAAGCTAGGTACTCCAGAACAGGCAGGCTCCATTATTGTATTCTCAGTAATTAAACGCGTGGCTAGGTTATTTTCCTAAAAAGCATAATGACGATACTAGACTTTAAAAAACAAAAATGTTTTATTTATATAAAACAAAAATTATTTTTACTCTAACTCAAGTAATATGTTAGTAATATTACAGTTGTATTAGTAATTTGTTTATATTTACATCGAGATTATGTTTATGTTATTTTTAAATTATAACGAGCTTTCAACCTCCGTATATATACAGAAATTAAGTATGTCCAACATATTAGCTAGGTTGATTCTAGTATTTCGATATGGCTAAAGATCTCATCAGAACCCGAAATTTTAGAAAAGCTAAAGCCTCCAGATATTTATATTTGCAAAAGTTTTTCTAACAAATGTGTACCAAAAACGGAGTTTTTTTAGGAAAACTTTTGCAAATATAAATACTTTTACCTGATACCGCTTGCAATATGGCTCTTTCGACTGCATGAAGATTTGATTGTCGGTTGACTAATTCGCAAAAATATAAAAAATAGCAGAAAACACTTAACAGCGGTTTTAAGTTTTGTGAATCAAATATGTGTCAAATATATTAATTGTGGTCTTGTCCTTAGATTGCAACAGAAAAAAATCAGGTTGAAAGCATTTGATAATTTTTGTCAATAAAATACTGCAAGAATATGCGCCAAACTTTACCCAGTTAAAATTTTTCGTGTTTTTAGAAGCAGGATAAAGCAAATGCGCTGATGTAAGCGCTTACTATTACATAATATTGAGAAGCAGCAAAAGAAACGAATAATTTTCGTATGAAAATAAACAAACAACAATTTTGAGCTTACTGTTTTCCCTAACACGGGTGCAGGTTGTAAGCAGCTTACCCTAATCCCTTACAAGGATGCAGGTTGTAATGCAGAAAGTTCCATACCGTGGATTATAAACGATCTGTAAAAATTTTCCCGAGTGATTTCCGATTGTGTTTGGTGTTTTTGAGTAAGAAATAAAAAATAATTAGTCATTTAACTGTTTGTAAAGAGCTAGCACGTGAGGCGGTAAAAAAATAAAATAATTATATTATATGTACATATGTCAAAAATTTTAAAAACAAAAACTAATATCTGTAGAATTTTATGTATAATATTTTATTATGTATATTTATATTAATACTTTTAATCGTAATAATGTAGAGATGAAATATGATTTTACTGTAACCCATGAAATCACTGCTTTTTAGAAGCGCTAAAATCCGCGCTTATTTTGCGAAAAAGTAATGCTTCCAAGTGGAAATTCGCCATATAAAAATCATGGCATATGTAAGCAGGTTTGTAAGGGATTCTTTTCGGCTTACTCCCTTACAAACCTGCTTACATGTAAGCAGCGTTTTTTACTGGGTAAGGTCGTATTGCGGAAAAACTTTAGTACACACCGAAAAATAAAGTACTACATTGAAATCGTCATATCCGAGATATATAGTATTGATGGTTATTAGTTTTTTAATGTCACGCCGTGTTATTAATTAACAATATTTAGTTCTAAAAATTGTTTCAAATCATAGAACTGGAACCAGATAAAAAAAAATCCGGTGACATATTTATGACAAAACTTACAAAATTATTATTTTAACCTAAAGTGCGTTTTTTTTTAAATACTAAATTAAAAAAAAAGCTCCAAAATGTTCCAAGAGAAATTTTAATAATTTCAATGCCAATATATTACCAAAGTTGTCATAAACCCAGATTTTTGAGACAATTAGCGTCCGTTCATAATCTTTTTTCGTGATTTCACCAGTTAGCAGAAAAAGTCACTGCAGCAAGTATTTTAATGTCCTAAATTTCAGTTCAAAACTCTATTTCAGATACAAAAGTAGATCTATTAGATAGTTTATAGGTTTTTGATCTCAAATCCGAGATCAAAAGTAAAAAAAATTAAAATAGCAAATTCAAGATGGTGTCCATGATTTTGAAATTTTTAAAATATCAACCAAATATCCCCACACATCCTTTAAAGACAATTTATTAAAATTAAAGGTATCGAAATTTAAAAATTATGGCAACCGCCATTTCGAATTTTTAAAATCTGATTCCCAATTCGTGACTAGAAGCTGTCTTAACCATTTTAAGACTCATATCCTTCATATTTTGGTCCTTCATATTTTGGTTAACATTTTGGATCACCCAAATTGCAACGTAGAAAAAACTTTTAGGGACGAATTCCTGCCAAAAAGTACCTCGAAAAGAGTTTCAATCTATAAAGTCCGTTTGCAAAAAACTGTACTTATGTTTTATAATTACGTGTTGTTGTAATTTTTTTTAGCTTTCATCCAACCACAAATGTTTACACATTGCAATTTTTATAATATTGTCCAACAAACAACATGTTGTTGCTGTTGTTGTTAGTAGTTTGTGGTTTTAATGGTTTATGTGGTAAAACAAATTTTCACCCGCTTTATGTTTAATTTTTTTTTTTGCTATTGGAATTTGTGTTTTTCTTTTAGTTTTTTCCCAATGCATTTGCTTAGTTAATGTTTTTTTTTTTAATTTTGCTGTTTTTCTATTTGTTTAAGTTTCATTTCGTTTTGTTGTTGATGACATAATGTTTAATAATTACAAGTGTTGTACATAGAGAAGAGACATAATCATGCTAAAATTGCAAACTGCACTTGTTTAATATTTAATTGTAGTACGTGCATGTGTAATAATTTGATTTAACTAAAAATTTAGTTATATGTTATCAGTGGGTTTCTATCCAACTCAGTCTCTCTCAATCTGACCTCTTTGTAGTTGTTCGAAAACTCGTACCGAGCAAATGAAAACGTGTTGCAGAAATTTAAAAGTTTAAATTAAACTTTATCATGTTTTTGAATAATAATTAAATAAAATGTTTATTTATTTAAAATTTTAACGATAAAATACGCAAGATAAAATTAAAATACATAAAATTTTAATAGAAAATAACAAAATATAATATTTTTTGTATCAACATGTTGCTCTTATTTTTTTGGGTAAAAAAATGTTTTTCTTACCTCTTCCGATTTCAGTTGTTAAGCATAAAAAACGTTGTGTACGGTAGCTTCTCTATTTGTATATACTCTCTGATGTTATATGTAAAGAGGAACAAGTAATGTGTATATTTTAACAAAGAGTATATACAAATAGACAGACTACACTTCTCACACCTCTCATCAACATAATACCGAACTCAGGCAAGCAAATGAAAATATTTTTTTTTATACTGAAAAACAATTGCAACATGGTGATTAAAATTAAATTGTTGCTTAAAACACTCACTTTTATTTTGCTTATATAGGGTAATTTTCAGCAACTTTCTTTTTGGCAACATTGTTTTTTCGCACCTCAACTGTATTCGTGAAACATATTACTGTTAAAGATGTTCAGTTAGGTGTATAATTTAACCATACAGATTATTGACTTTTATTATAAACAGATTATTGACTTTTATTATCAAAATTTATGATCGGTTAAGAAAGTGCATCGTGCACTTCTTCCAATTTATGGTCAGTTGGGGCGACCTCCTGAGGCGGCTATATGCAATCTTGTTACTAAATTTCTCACCAAATTTACATTATTGTACATTAAACCACCAACACGCATACGCAGAGTGCGGCCAGAGGAAAATATCGCAGCTGTATCCGTCAGTGTTGTTGCTGACCGTGCATTATCGATTCGGCGCCGTTCGTAGTAATTTGTTGATTTGTTCGTCGATTTGGGTTTAAAACATTTTAAAATACAGCTGGTGCAAGAATTGAAGCCACGCGAACTACCACAACGTATAACTTTTGGTGAATGGGCTCTTGCAAAGTTGGATGAAGATCCACTTTTTTATCGGAAAATTGTGTTCAGCGACGAAGCTCATTTCTGGTTGAATGGATACGTGAACAAGCTAAATTGCCGTATTTGGTGTGAAGAGCAGCCATAAGCATTGCAAGAACAGCCACTGCATTCCGAAAAATGCACTGTTTGGTATGAATTGTAGGCGGTGGCAGGAACGTTACTGTGAATGGCGAGCGCTACCGTGCGATGATTACAAATTTTTGTTTGCCCAAAATGGAAGAACTGGGCTTGGGTGACATGATAGGCGAGTTCGATACATCGAGTTTATTTCACCGGTCAATTGGCCGCCTAGATCGTGCGATTTAAAGCCTTTAGACTGTTTTTTATGCTATGCTATTTTAGGCTATGTTAAGGCTCATGTCTACAGAGACAAGCTCGCAACGGTTGACGCACTGGAAGCCAATATTGAAGAATTTATTCTTGAGATACCGGGCAATATGTTGAAGAGAGTATTGGACACAGCGTATGTACCATTTGATTCGTAGCCGTGGTCAACATTTACATGAAATCATCGTTAAACATTGAATTATATAGATCGTTCTATCGACTCAAGTAAAGATTTCATACATTTCTCTAAATTTTATTTGTTTTTTTTTTTTAATCAAATCTGAAATCTTTTCAAAAATGACCCTTTATTTTATTTTGTTATTTTATATTAAAATTTAATATACTTTTATTTTTACATGTTCGTTTATATTTGAAATAAATAAACATTTTATTAAATTATTATTAAAAAACATGATAAAAATTAGTTTAGACTTTTAAATTTCTGCAACATGTTTTTATTTGCTCGGTGCGAGTTTACTTACAAATAAAAAGAGGGCAGATTGAGACAGACGGAGTTGGATAGCAATGCATTGATTTAACATTCGATGCTTTCCAAGTGAGAAATTTTGCGTTTATTTTTAGTACATAGAGATAGATGGATAAATTGTTCTTTCTTTATTTCAGATTATCATTTTTGACATTAACTATTCTGTAGGAGGCATGTTTGAAATTTTCTTATATTGTGATTACTCTTAATTTTACAATTTTTATATAAACGAAAGTAAAAATTATAATAAGCATATACAAAAATAAGCAAAACATAAAATTTATAAATACAAAAAATTTAAAAAAAAATGTGTATCGATATTCCTTTGAGATCAATGATCTTTATGAAAGGGCGTTTATAATGTAATTGACAAGGCTATCAGCAGATTCGTCATTTAATTCATTTAAAACATCAACTATATTTTCCTCTGTTAAACAAGGTTTTTCGAAAAATTCTTCTTCTATAAGGTGTGAGAATCGGGCATCTGCCCATAAAATATTGAAAATTTTCGATTTCTTTAATATTGATTGATTGTTGATTGTTGGAGTAAAAGCCATTAAGGTGTATTAATTCACATCTTGTCTTAAAGATCCGCATAATTTCAGATCTACTAAATCCTTCTTTTAAATATTTTGATCTGCTGGTAATTGCAATTTGCCACATGTTAATAGTTTTTTATTTTAACGCTTTAACGGGTAAGGCTGCCTCTGGGCAGTCTTTATAAAATTTATCACAAATGCATCAAATCAGCGTTTTATACTTAAAAATTAATATATTTCTATAGAAAACTAAATTTGCTAAATATTCTGCGAAGAAATTTTTCGTGTGTCGTCCACGGTTTGGAAGCGCGATAGCTTCATAATCAAAATTTCGTAAAATTCCAAAATCTAATTAAAGGGTCCGCCATCTAACGTTTTTTTTCAACTAGGGCTTATTTCGTGAATGGTAACACTTAGCTCAAGTCTGATTTGACAGATAATTAGTTTTATCCTTCCGCTGAACGAATATGGTTGTGTATACGCTTGAACAACGCTGGGAAATATTGCGACATTACTTTGAAAATCATGGTAAATTTGCAGATTGTGTGCCGATACACCCAAAACGAGTCACTGTTTGGTGCGGATTTTGGTCCAGAGGCATAATTGGGCCATTTTTCTTCGAAAATGATCAAGGAGTGGCCGTTACAGTCAATGGCGATCGTTATCGGGCCATGTTAATACAGCTGCACACAATCGATAATGTGCTTAAAAATTGGACCGATCGTGTAGGCTACTGCATGGCCAGCCGAGGCAGCCATTTGAATGAAATTATTTTCCATTATTAACCGGAAGGATTGTACTTTCAAATAAAAAACAAATTTGAGAAAATATTCAGTAGTTTATTTTTATAGCATTTTCAAAAAAAAAAAAAGTTATTTGGCGGACCCTTTATTTTTAAAAAAATCTAAAAAACCAATTTAAGTTGACTAAAAACCCTTTAAAATGAAATATAAGTATGATTGAAGCTTTATATTTAATAATAAGTCCTTACTTTAGTCCAAGGACTCACAGAATTTTATCAGGATTCCTCTAAAAGACATCCTCTTAACTAATTTACGGATTTTTATGAAATTTCTCAGAGAGAAGACATTAAGTGTTAGTAGCAAAGTGTTGAAGTTTGAACAATATAAATTGAAGTTTGAACAATATAAATTGAAGTTTAGATACTTTTTCGCCTATTTTCGCTTTTTCCAATAAGCGAAAATCCCGATATCTTCTTAAATAGGAGCAGAAAAAAAAAAATAGTTTTTCGAGCGTGGTTATATCTTGGTAAGAGAAATATATTTTGTTCAAAACTTCTCTTTTATATGCTTTAGTTTCCAAAATGCCATCTAAAATATTTTGGCTCATATCGCTTAAAATTTTGTTGAAGAACTTATTATCTGTTTTTCGAGTGGAGCACATGGTATCACTTTCGTTACAAAACATCGTTTGCCAGTTAATTTTAATTTGTTCCAACAGGCTTGTAAACATAATTTCTACAGAGAGTAAACCCCTGATCGATGGGACACCCCGGAGATGCCTTCATTGTTAGTTTTCATAATATGTCAGTATTGAGATTCCATAATTTGTTAGCGATAAAATTAATAAGTTATATTTTATTTCCAGTTTTTTATTTTCTGTAGGTACTATTAGGAATTTCAGAATGGTTTGGGAAATTTTTCCTGGTTATGGTTGGAATTGTTTTTTAATTTAACGATTGTAAATAAAATAAATGTTAATGATTGCGATTTAAATAAGAATCTCACTCTATCCAGAACTCGATTGATTCTCTCATCTTCAGACATGTCTTAGAAGATCAGCAAAAATATAATATAACGACTCAGACCCAAACTTATAAAAAGCATGTTTGTTAACCAGTGGAGTGGGGTTATAAAAATAATAATTTATAACAAATCAATGCTAATTCATAAAATAAAAAACACTTTTTTTTTCTCCATATAAAGTGAGGAAAAATAAACAAAACACTACGTAACGCTTGAATGCAAAAACTTCCCAGTTGTGAGTCAGTCAACAATTCATTCGGTTTGTAAGTCAGTTTGTAAGTCAGTCAATCATAATCATGTCTTCACTATATTGATTCCACGACCTACCTCAATGATTTTTTTAAATTTATGTATTTTCGTTTAAACCCATTTACAAGCTTCTGTTTTGTTGTTTTCTTTCGAGTGTTAGTTATTTTTATTTATCATGAGTTTTGTTTTTATTTCGATTTTCTATTTTTGTTTTTAAGTTTATAACATAATGTTGTGTATGAAAAAAAACACATAAGTTTATATGTTACGATTAGGCCTAGAAATGTGATGATAGATTTTAAATCTTAAAGATACATAGATTGATAGGATAGATACATCATGTGTGTAAATGTCGATTTCATTTAGCATCATCATTAAAGATGCTAAGTGATGCGATATTTATTTTTTTTTAATATTATGATGACCCACTTTATGATACAAAATAATCATAGAAGAAAATTTAAACTCATTTTTTATTAACAATTTTTATTTAGGAAATTAATTTTACTTTTTTGCTTGTAAAAAACGGGTTGATAAGTTTTTTTTTTGCAAATTTTAAAATGTCAATAACATCAAGATATTTAATAATTTTAAATAAGCCCATTAAAATAATGAAAATTTTATGCTGATTACCCATCATGCGGTATTTTGATATTATTTTTTAAAAAATTTAATTTTTATAAACAAAAAAGGTCACACCTTTTAGTACTTATTGATTGATTGGTTTTCAACATAATTCACTCCCAAGACAATATAGCAGAGAATACATTTAAGATAATTCAAGACGGTCAAGATCAATCTTACAAAAATCTACATACGTACGAATATGATTCGGTTAAGAACTAGGGTTGTCACTCAAAATTATTCGATTAATCGAACGAACAAAAATATGATTCGTACGAATATTTTTAAAAACATGAGTTTTGAATAACGAATATTTCGAATAAATATTGACGATTAATCGTCAATAATATATATATAAATAATAAAACTTTTTCGAAATATTTACTAATTTTACGAAAATTTGTATAAAAAATGTTAATGGACAATATAAAATCAAAACTCTTTTAAAAAATATCTGAAATTTCAAAACTTTGATTAATCGTTTTTTAAAATGTGGACTCTTTAATACTGTGTAATGATCAGGGACAGAAACTACATGCAATTTAAAAAGTATGTTTTTAAGGCACCTATAATATGCATGAAAAATCTTAAAATATGCACTAAAAACTACAAAAATATGCATCTAAATTTTTTTTTTTTTTATTAATTAATAATCATATTATTACAAATTATATACTATTACCCTAACCGAGCACTAGCTAATATGGCCTTCGGCGCGTTGAAGCGAAAACAGACCAGTGACTCTGGTGGCAATCGAACCCACGACCCCCGCACTGATAAGCCAGCACGCTACCAACTAGCCTACCGGGGCGCACAACACACGCACCTAAAATTGTTTTTAAATTTAATTTAGAACATACGGCTCAATAAGTCCTTGACTTTTTGAATGAAACACAGTTTTTGTGCAAAAAAAAATTATTTTTCAACATAATTTAATTTTAGCTCAATACACTTAGTCCAACGTTTCTCCAATTTTTGTATCCGTGGCAAAAAATAGGATTTTTCGAGGTCATAAAGTAGGCATTTCTTGGCGATATGGGGTCGTTTGTTTTTAGATCATCGTTAAAACGGTCCAATAAGTTGGCGTAATATTCGCCGTTTATTGTTTTCCCTTTTAAAGGTAATCGATGTGGATTTAACATATCGTGGATTTTTTCGATATTTTCGGGTGTATTGTACTTGTGCGACCACAACGAAAGTCAGTAAACCACTTTTTACCATTGAAATCGATGGTGCAGAGTCCCCATAGTATTTATCAAGCTTTTCCTTGGTTTGATTGACGATTTTTTTTTCGCAAAAAATAATATTTAATGAGCACTTTTTCACTTTTTCATTTAAAAAAAAAACTACACGAGGTTGTATGTTTTGAACAGCTGTTAAACGCAAAGTAAATTACGGAACTTGCTCAAAATTGGACAGTAGTCTTTTAACAGGTGCCACTTGATGGGAGCAGTATTGCATTTCATATAACTACGAGGGAAGTTCGAAAAGTCACAAACTTATTGATTCGCCCTCGTATAATAAAACATAAGTAACATAAAAATTCTCAGTCTCATTGTTTTCTTTGAATGCGAAGTATAGTGGAAACACAGTTATAACCAACTCGCAGGGTACCTGACTATTTTATACGTTATAAGCGAAGTTCGTTATAACCGTGGTAAGCATTTGAAAATAATTAATAAAATGTCAGGTTTTTGTCTTAATTTCTCCAAGTTTTGAAATTTTTGTTTGTAATATTGAAACAATTCTTCCATTAAATTAGTTTTCATACAGTTTTTAAATATTTTTCGTGAAGTTTCAAGTAAAAAGCTTAAGTTTTAAAAATTTTCAGCACATTTTGATTTTTTTAATGTGTTCGTTGTAAGCGTAAAAATATGTATAAAAACTCGCAAAAGCGTACAAAAATTAAGTTCGTTATATAAAAAATTCGCTATAAACGGTGTTAGTTATAACCGTATTATTTTGTATAACATATGTAAGTAAATGCTTTAGGCACAGAAAAATAGTTGATAATAAAAAAAGTTCTTTAAAACCGGCTCTAAATGAACTTAAAAATTTAATCTGTTTGTTCCCAAGTAAAAAAAATATAGTTTTATGTTTTTTCATATTGAAATATTAATATTATATGTTTCATATGTGCTAACATAATAAAATATGACAGATCTATTGTCATGTATAATAATAAATTCTCATATATAACTCAATATGTAATCGTATATGGTGACATATAGGCAATATAAACTAAAATATAATAATACATACTGTATTATAAAAAGTAATTTTGTGTGCTATCTATAAATGATATGCTTATATATGGTGCCTTATGAATAATGCAAAAATATTCACAATTGATATGAAGCTTTATGTAGTCATACTAATTTATATGTGACGCTATATGTAATCTTATTAAATTTCATCCGAAATATGGGCTCATATAATTGTATATGTTTGTATGGGTTTAGATTTATGCATGATGCAGTTAGATAAATGTACAATTTTGTCCGAGTTATGGCGTAATATATTTGTATTAGATTGTATCAGTTTTGTATCTAACTGCATCAGTTTATGTCTAAACTGATACAAATATATGTAATTATATAAAAACCAGATATTATTGTATCCAGATGTTCACCTGCTATAATTGAATGTCATGTATATTATATAAACTGATACATATAAATGCAATTGGATCCAAGCTTTAGTCTGATAAAATTTCACTAAGTGTTACAAATATATGATCATCCTATCCATAAAAAAATATTAAGACACATTACTTTTTTGCAGGTTTCAAAAAAGTTACGGCATAAATATTTTTTAAGTTTTAATACACATTAGGGTGTCCAGAAGTTATACAATTTAACGTAAAGTACTCAAACGATGAGTATTATCCAGTTGATTATGAGAAAAGTAGAAAAAAATTCGAGAATCCTTAGAGATCGCCACTCATGTTTTTTAGATATTTGTGCAAAATTGGACTTAAGTTTGGTAATGCTGAGTATATTTTTGGAAAGATATTTATAAAATTTACATAAAGTTATTTTGGCCCAATACATCTTTTAATTTAAAGCAACTAATAAATAAAATTACTAATTTCAAACTAAATGATGCTGTGGTGGGCCAAAATTCATCTATGGAATTTTTATAAATGTTTATACCATAATATGTTCAGCATTGCTAAATTTTTAACTCTTCTCTGTACAACAATTTTAAAAATGCAAAATACATACGAATGCCGCGGGTAGCAACTGCAAGTACCCTCAAAAAATTTTTTGGATTTTATCCATAAACAGCTTAATAATACCTATCGTTTGAGTACGTGACGAAATTTTTTTTAAATGCGGCTCGGGATAATATATTTATCCAAGAGAAGATTTACATTTTTCTGGTAGAGAACGATATATAACTCTAAATAAGTCCAGATATCGTTATATCCAAATTTTTAAATATTTCACTATATGTATACTAGGCCGGGTCGATTTGTATGGAGGCAAAAATTCTGATGTCCCGACTTTTGACCCGTAGGTTGAAATTTTGAAAAATCCCACTTTGACCCATTTAGAGTGCCCCAATCGAATCCAACCCAATCGAATATATTTATACTCTATTTTTTCCGGAGAAGAAATAGAGACCATAATCTTGGAAAGACTCCTCCTACTTTCTGAAATATCTCTATCCCGAGATTTGTACATTTTGCTAAAAAAACACGGCTAAAAAGGCCCTCTTTTAACTTAAATTTTAACCCCTAGAATGATGATTTATGCATTAATCTGCTAGCGCGTCTCCCGGAGAAGAAGTATCTCCCATAATCTTGGAGAGATTCCTCCTACTTTCTGAAATATCAAAGTGGACTTTTTCAAAATTTGACCCTACGCGTCAAAAGTCGGGACATCAGAATTCGTTTTAGAGGCATGGTTCCTTCGGCAAAGTTGCTTATTTTGATCCCTAGAAGACGATTTTCTTTGAATGTTGAGCGATTTTTAAATCGACCAGCCCTAATGTATACGTATATATATTTACACACGTATTGGTACATAATTAGATTATTCGTATATAATATATGTCATATAAGATTATATATTAATCGATGTTAAAAAAATTAGAGGAACAAAATTTTATATATAAACATACATAAAGATATGCATTTACATATAATAGCAACCAATATCATATGCATTTATATAAAATAATGTACGGTATAGCCATTGCACTAAAAAGTCGAACATAACCAGTGGAAATCCAAAAGATGCGCTTAAATTTAAAAATGGAATTAAAACCAAAAACTATGCACTACAAAAAAAAAGTGTGCACTTCAAATGTGTTAATTTTTAAAAATTGAATATTAGGGTGATAACTTTTTTTGGACAACATTCTCCCCAGGGGTTTTCTAATGGCAAATATTGTATTAATGATAAAAAAAACTATTTCAGTTCAATTTGGTAATAAAACCTTACGCACCGACAGCGATTTCTAAAATGCCTTTAATATATTAATATGTGAAAACAGATTTTTTTTATATAAAAAACTGCAAAAAAAATAGCGGAAATTAAAAGCAAAATTTAGAAGAAAACCATTCCATTGACTCGAAAACGGACTTTACTATTGAAATCAGCATGCCTTATTTATATAGATGTGATAACTTTGTTTGATTCAAAACTTTAACGCGTTTGGTGCGTAACCTTTTTTAACGATAGCGAAAAACTAAAAACGCAGTTCTTAATATTTGTCCATGCCCTACACGATTTTGTCTGGGGAGATTTGATATTTGCAAAAAATGCAAAAAGTTATTACCCTATTGAATATATTACACAAGAGCGTTCGTTTGAAAGTGGAATCCAATTTAAATGATAACTAAATGTTATATTTTAGGCTTTTTGTTATATTGAAATTAATATTATTTTAAGTTATTACAAAATATTAGTGCATAACTTACAAAAAATACACAGAAAAACTTATTCTCAAGGAAATTTGAATTAAACTTTTGTTTAAGTTTAAACTTACTTGTAGATACAAGCTTAATAATAACTATCAACTCGGATAAAAAAAAATATATCTCAAATATAAAGTCATATCTCATTTTATATAGATCAATATTTATTCTTATCCAAGAAAAACTCAAAATAGAGGTATCCAGTAAAATCCAATTATATCCCTCAAATATATTACTGTATTAAATGATCTCAAAATTGAGGGATTCAATAATATGTATGTGGTATATTTAGATCTAGTTAGATCTAATTATATCCATAAAAATACGTAATTTTTGGAGGATGGAATAAGATATTTTGAGATTTAATTTTATCGACTTAAATCACATGAAATATATAATTTTGAATAACACTTAAAAAAATATTTGTCATTAGGCGCATATATAATTAAAATTCCTAGAGTTATTAAAAAATAATGGCAGTTTCAATAGATTTAACAACTTTTGACATAAGACCATATAGTTGGTTTTTTAAATAATTATTTGATAACTCAGATTTAATGCGGCACTTAATGATATCATCCGACCCAGTTATATCCTCTATTAGAACTAAATGGTTACCAAAAATAAGTTATGAACTAGAAAAGGACGACCCCGAAGCCATGGATATTAATAAATTATAATCCTTTGATATATCAGATTGTTTTGTAGAAAATTACTAAATTGTACCTATAGATTTAAATTTAATTTATTAAAAAATCATATACATCATATTAAAATTAAGGTATTGTTTAGCAAACAACAAATAATATAACAAATAAAAAAACCAAATATGTCTTATATTAATTACTCATATACTACCATGATTTTCATACAAAGGAATTTTCATATAAATAAAATTTTTGGTCGAGTTGATACATTTTAAAAAAGTTTTCAGACGTTTGTAAACGTATTCACCAGACATTTTATACATCGCTGAACAGGTGAAAACCTCTACTTAAAAAAAAATAATTTATTGTAAATTTTAAAAAATTTCTAGAACAAATAAGTAAAAAAAAACAAAAAATATATATAACAGTGTTTTTTGTATTTTAACAACTTAACTTTGATAAATAATATCTAAATAGGTATTTATGCTATGTTAACAATTTTAATATGTATTAAAGATTATATTGTCGTTATTTAATAAAAAATACATAAAAGTAAAAAAATTGGATCTAAATAAGATTTTTTTAAAATCGCAACAAAATAATTTCAAAATTTGACTTTTTTTACAAAAACACCTGGCCCCCACTTTTCATTTCCCGGCGGCAAACTTGATGAAGAATAATTAACATTTTATTAGTCTATAATATTACGTTTTAAAAAGTTAAGAAATGGGCGTGCCATTTTTTGCCCACGTGTGTAAACTTGAAATTTTGCTTGAAAATTGGTAATTTTCGACAATGCAGGGTGTAGGGTGCACGTCTAAAATTAATAATACTTTCATTTAAAACTATTCTCAAAGCCTGTTCTTTTCGAATATTTAAAAAATATTTACTTTTCTTCTACTATGTGTGAAACTACTTTTTCTCCAAAATTTTACAATTTTTTTGACCTATTTCAAAGAATTGATTTTGCAGATTTTTCTTTGCTCAACGGTTTCAGATAATTAAATGAAACTTTTAGCACAACATTAATGATAAAAGTGGCAATACAGAAATTTTTTTTTAATGTCTTACCACTTATTATAAAGGAGTTATTAACTTAAAACCTAAAAAAAAAACTTGTGAAAAAATTTAAATTTTAATGTTCAACATCACACATTTTTTAAATTTTAAGAGGTAACATATTAACGTAAGCACGTTTTTTATTAATCTCATCAAGCTCGGTTCATAATTGAAGAAGTTACAGTATTTTAAAAGTTTTTTTACTCCAGGTGTTCTACTTTGGCACCTTAGCGCTCGACCTGTGTTAACACAGGGTGACTTCAAAACTATTTTTTTTAAAGCTATACTCCTTCTTAACGATAACATATACATTTGGTCTTAATCGGTCCAGTATTTAAGAAGTTCTATATTTATTACCACTTTTTATTTGATTCACTCCACTGTGCATTGCGGGCTTGTCCCTATTGACATGAGCCTTAACATAGCCCCACAAAAAATAGTCTAGAGGCTTTAATTCGCAAGATCTAGGCGGTTAATTGACAAACCACGAACGTGAAATAAACTGCTCTTCACACCAAATACGGCAATTTGGCTTGTTCACGTATCCATTCAACCTGGAACAAGCTTCGTCGCTGAACACAATTTTCCGATAAAAAAGTGAATCTTCATCCTACTTTGCCAGCGCCCATTGCACCAGCTGTATTTTAAAAAGTTTTACACCCAAATCATTCGGCAAAATTTTCCAAGTAGTGAAGTAACAGAGGCCCAATTGCTGCGATCGGCGCCGAATCGATAATTCACGGTCATCAACAACACTGGCAGATACAGCTGCGATATTTTCCTCTGGCTGCACTCTTAGTATGTGTGTTTTTGGTTTAATGTCCAATAATGTAAATTTGATGCGAAATTTAGTCACAAGATTCCGAATAGCCGCCTCAAAGACCATAAATTAAAACAAATGCACGATGCACTTTCTTAACCGAGCAAGAATTTTGATAATAAAATTCAATAATCTGCAAGCGTTGTTCGTTTATAAGTCGATGCATGGTTAAATTATAGACCAAACTGAACATGTTTAACAGTAACATCTTACACGAAAACAGCTGTCCTGTCAAAAACAATGTTACCATAAAGAAAGTTGATAAAAAATCACCCCTTATATGGCATTTACTTTACCTTGTATACCAAGTTTGCTCGTGGTCGAAAATTCGTTTTTAGGCTTTTTTATTGAACGAGCTTAAAAGCCCGATACTTTGTTACCAGCAGCTTTATATACCGGAAAATATTAGAATGAAAAATTCATTAGTTTTCAACGAATAGGTTATCCTTTTTAAGTGTATTTTTTGTGATTTCAAGTTTTGGACTTCTACCTAAATGATTTCCAAAGATGATTAATGGTGGAATTTCTATCTTTTAAAATCCGTTTATACCAAGATTTAATAAAAATCCAAAAGATATATTCAATAAATTAACCCATACCAAAAAAAATATATATATTTTAAATTTCAGACTTTAAGGGCTAGACTTTCTCTTTTGCAACTCCCTGTAAACATTTTTTAATACCCTGTTTTAGCGAATACAATATTATAAATTCCTAGATTCACCGGTTCATGCTGTGTGAATTCAAAACCAAATTAAAGATCATTACTTTATGGAAGTTGAGGAGCAGACATTTCCCCAAATAAACCAGAATTTTTCTACGTTATTTTAAAAAGTTCCAAAATATAACTTATAAGTGATTTTGTTTTTTGAATTGAAACTCCATCAATTAAATTTATTTGAAACTAAGTCAATTAAAGTTGTAGTATCAATTACTTTAGTTGATACTCGTACTAAAACTTCCTTAATAGGACCGAATTCAATTAAAACTTGAAATGAATTGAAACTCGATTTTTGTTTTTGTCTGTGTATGCACTTAAAGGCAAAACAGAAAAAAATATGCATTTGGAACAAAATATAAAAAATTGTGCAACAAGAAATCGATGCCATTTTGTTGTTAATTCTTCGATTCGAAAATTAATTTATCAAAATTTAATTTGGGATACTGACCATGCATCTACATGAAACTCACAGCACTGCTCATTTGGGATATTTATTTGGCAGTGCACACTGAGAGAATTGTCTGCCTGATATCAGTGAATTTTTGCATTAGATCTATGAAATCTCACTAGAACTCGTTCATTGGAACTTTTCCTTAAAATAATACAGTTTATCATAAAATTTAATGAAACATTTCATTTTAGTTAGTAAAATTTTCATGCGACTAAATTATCAGCCTGCGAAGAAAACTTCATTAGTTTAAGCTATGTACAGACGGTTGTCAGATCTTACAATATTGTCAGAAAAATGTTCAGAAAATGTCTAACAACAGTGTGAACTAACAACTTTTGTCTTGCAACATTGTCAGAAAAAGCATTGTCTGTACATTGTAAGATAATAATATTGTCAGACATCTGACATTCGTGTGAACACCGTACGTTGCCGTTGTCAGATAACTAATTGCATGACATTGTAAACAATTTTTTATTGGTAGATGTGTTTAAATTAATGCATCTGACAATTTCAGTATTGTCACAGAAATGCTTCTATTGGCGGCACTGTCCATAAATAATGAAAAAAAAAACAAAAGTTCATATTAATAATATTAAAAATCAAAAGTGAAACAAAATAGGAAATCAAATTAAATAAAAAATGGATGGCGATATTTCCATTAATAAACCTGCGTCATAGATTGCAGCTATGAGCCAACTGACTTGATGTTTCGTACCCAATCGCCAACAGGCTCTAAAGCCGGGAAAACCCCAACTCCTAAACAAAGATCCTAAAACAGAAAGGTGGAATCCGGTCACAGGAAAGTATTATCAAACTTATCGAGGAAGTTGAGGTACGGCGAAGTTTATGGGATGCTGGTTGCGCTGAGTATAAACTTCCCAAAGATATTTTATGACAAGAGGTCGCAGATGCCATCCAGATAAGTGTGAACGATTGCAAAGGAAAATGGGAAAATCTCCGCACCTCTTTCAACCGAAATTTGCAAAAATATTTTGTCTTCATCCTGGCTACTTTCTAATGCATATGCAGCTAAAATCGTTGCAATTGTTTTTTTTTTTTGTTCCATGACAATTAATATTATTAGTTTTTCATTTTAATTATACACATAATTGACAATTAATAATTTCTTTCATATGCTTTGACAGTTCTGGCAATGTCTAACAACAGATCTGGCAATTTTTGCCATACAAGAATCTGATAACCGTGTGAACTGACGATTTTCGTTGGCAGATAAATTTATTTGAGATAGGCGTGGTAGAGAAGATTAAGCATACTTTTCTAAAAATCATAACTACATTGTAAATTTTTTATTGAATTAGACTGCGCAGTTTCTGGTAACACAACCTTCATCAGTAATCCTTTTTGACAATACTGTAATTATTTGTTATGTTGTTTGACAATTGTCTGACAATGAAATTGAAAGGTTTTCTTACAATCGTCTGAACTGACAATTTACCTTTTGCTGAACATGTTTCATTGTCAGTACATTGCCAACACATTGCCAGATCTTACAATATTGTAAGATCTGACAACCGTCTGTACATAGCTTTAGTAAAAAATTTCATTAAAACTTGTCCAACGAATTCTCTCTGTGTAGGGTTTGTGTACTTTTTGTATGTGATATCATGTTTTCTTATACGTTTAGCACGCATTTGTTGAATATAATTAATATATTTTTGAAATTTTCTAGTTATTTTTAAGAATAGTAATTTAAACTCTAATAAAAATACTTTATTATGCATACTAACCATCATAAACAGTTATTTAGTTCAATTAAAACCAAAAACCCATACAAACAATATTTAACATAATAACGCTTTTTTTTTAAATATTCAACATTTTGATTAATTTGCTATTAGCATTTAACCTGGCTATGAGTTACTAAATATAAAAAGATTAAAATGTTAAACGCCCGCTATTATAACAGTCCAATAATTAACAACATTAAATATGCAAAAAAAAAAACCGAATAAAAATTAATTAATTTCCACTACAAAAATCACACTAAATTATTCATTTGATATATGAATGAAATGGGTACACACAAACGAGAGGAACAATTTAAATGCCGCATTATACGCTGAAATATAAACTTAAATCGGCACACACAAAACATGAAAATAAACTTATTAAAAAAAAATACCGGTTTAAGTCGTCTAGAATTAACATTTTTATGTTGTAGTTTAAGCGACATTTTAACTGAAAACGTCCATAATAACAGAAGAAGCTTAAAAGTGGGTTATTAAGTCAATATCAAGGTTAGTTACAACATAAATTTTTTACAACCAACAAAATGTTTAAAATTTACTTGGAATTTTGTTATTACATGTTGTTGTTTAAAATTAAAAATATAAAAAACTGCAATTTTTTCTTTTAATTACACTCATAGAAATAAACCAGTAAAAATGGAAGAAAACAACTACTAAAAATTAGTTTAAAATTACGTTGCAGAAAAAATTCTAAAATTAACAGTTTTTTTTTTGCTAAAACTAGAAAGAAAAGAACAACTAAAATTAAATAAAAATACAAATTAAATTAAGACAAGTTTTTTAAAATTGTAATAACTGTTCCCTGAAGAAGTCACCCAATGTGGAGACGAAATATTGGAAATAAATAATTAATAAATTAATGATCTTAAGCTCATTTAAACTAAGAAGAATTAAAATTACAATTTTTTAGTTATTTTCGAGTTTAGTAGTTAATTGAAAATAGGAATTTAATGTGCTGAAATTGGCAAAATCCATCACTTTTCACAAAAAATACGACGCATTTTGGCTACGAAAATTTATGTAAAATGTTAGATTCGCATACAGCGACCCTCAAAACATTCCGATAAATAATTTACAACAAATCCGATAATTTGTCATAATATTTCGAATCTAGTTTGAGATTCGTATTCAGCGACCCCAAAGACTTTTTAACTTTTCACAAAAAAATAAAAGGCATTTAAATTAATTTAATTTCAATTAATTTAAAATACCCAATCTCAGTTTCGTATACAGCGACCCTCAAAACGTTCCGATAAATAATTTACAACAAATCTGCCATTTTGAATATTTAAAGTAAAGTTTCAGATTTGTATTCAGCGACTTCAAAACCTTTCCGACAACTTTTCACAAACAAATATGAGCCATTTTGGCTACGCCATTTATAATTTTTAATATGTAATTTCAGATTCACATTCAGCAACCCTAAAACTTTCATATATACAACAAAACCGAGCACTTTTAAAGCAAATCATCCGGCATATTGGAGCCTTAATTTTGAATTTTAAAATCGTATTTAGCGATCCCAAAAACTAAATCGCAATTTTAAATCAAATTCCATTACGTTTCCATTTTAAACATCTGATCGAGTTCAGGGGCCCCAAAAGCACGCGAATACTAATTTTTAAGCCTATTACGTCACTCCTTAACGTGTTTTTAAGCGTCTTTGAAAGTAGTATTTCAACTCGGGAATCCATATTGGCTCAACAATCATTACATACATATTGCTTCACTCAACTTTTGAAAAAAGAGATATTTATCTACACACACAGAAAAATTTAGCTATTTGCCAACTGAAATTCAGTTACTAAGACTCAAATTCGTTTATTACGAATTTCAGTCATCGTTATAGTAACTGAATTTATAGGTTGTTACCATTAAAATACACTTTTCTATTCGGTTGGCACTTTATTTCTCTGTGTGTATATATTTATATTGCGCTTCATTTAATTTCAGTTAAAGCTTTTTACTTCCTTATTAAAAGTCATATTGTCGAATTCATTAAATATGTTTAACTTTTTTTTTTGTCCAATATTTTTTCAAAAAGTGGTGGAATATTTTGAGTGTAATAACAAGGAGTTACTAAATTTAGGAGATGGAATCAAACACGCATGCGTCTGCATCCAAATTCCCAAAATTGCACAGATTTACAAAACAGGATTTAAAAAAAGAAAATCGAATTTGAGATGGAAACACTGTTTTGCGCATCTGTGCAAATTTAGGGATTTGGTATCAGACGTATGTGTGTCGTATGATATGTTCGATGTCGATTGCGTTCGATGTGTTCGATGTGTAGATTTGTGTTTAAAAAAAAAATACATTTTTTGAAAAACTTAACAAAATATACAAAAAAAAACAAGTCAAATTTATACAAAAAATTGGCAACATTTTTTATCTTGTTGTTGCACTACTTTTAAGAATTTGTTTAAAATTTTTAGTATTTTTGGACATTTTCTTCAGTTGTTATTTGGCAACGCTTATTGCTCATTTTCTGGTTAAGAGAAAATAGCTCATTTTTGATTTTAAAAACAAAAAACGAATTAATTTTCGGGTGTTTGTTGTTTTTGTGGTAAAGTGTTTATAAACGTCATATAATGACAATCTTAATTAGTTTTATTATAATTAATTACAGAAGAATTTTTTTAGTTAGATTTCTCCAGGAAGAAGAAGAAGACACATTTTTATTTAAAAATTAAACGGACACAATGGATATGCCAGATAAATTTTTACAATAGCGAAAAAATCTTGATTGGCCCAGCAAATTTTTTTAAAAACGGACATGTGAAACGAAAAGCTTTTCTATTTCTATATATTTTCTTATATCTCTTCATTCCGCCGGCCTTCATGTGCTATTTCTATATATTGTTTGAAAAATGTGCTATAAAAGAAGCCAAAAATTGTTTCTTTAAATCATTGTATGACAACAAAGAAAATTTTTTGAGCCACAATATCGTCTTCTTATCAGAAGTTATAGGCTCTTAAAAATTGCCGAGTTTACTAGCTTTAGATTTTTATTTTTTTTGTTACATATTTCTATAGCTTAAACTTTTTTCTATATGCTATGAAAAATTTGGAGAAATCTCGCAGAAATAAAAAAATTACAGCTTGTTAAACCAACTCCTTGCCCTATATTTTACATTAGCATGCTTTTTTCGTAAAACTACCCTATGGGGAGTGAGGAGTCAATTGACCTAAAAGTGACTGGTTAAAGAAGGACTTATCACAGGACTGTTATAATTTAATACTGAAGTGGGTTAAGCAATGTCAATTGTCCTAAAATTACCAATCCTGTGACTGGTAGACGGAGGACATACCACTTAACCAGAATGCTTATTAACAAGAAACAGCCAGTTGGCCAGAATTTTACCCATTCGAAGCTGTTTAGTTTTCGTTTATTTTATACGACATAACCCTTTTGCGACAGTCTTGTGGTATGCCCATCTTTGGTTAGTCCTGTGGCATGCCACTATGTGGTTTAAAGCAGGATAAATGACCCCCTCCTATGACAAGCCAGTGTTAAAGTTGCCAGTTGTTTATATAGGGTAGGGTTTAGCAGAGAACCGGTCTCTGGCACGAAGGGACCGATCCTGTGGCACACGCAGAACCGTTCCCATTCCCCATAGGGAAGACATTGTAAATCGGGGTACCACTGTGCAGACTTAACGGGTGGCCCGATTTTCAATCGGTTTTTTATTTTGTAGAGGACTAAAAAATTAAGTCCTTAACATAGAGACATTTTTTAATTTTTGTCTAGTATTTTTTTTGGAAAATTAAAAAACAACGTTTTTTTTGGTAATTTTTTAATTTTTGAGTTAACCCTCGTACTAATTTAATATAAATCAAAAACTTAAAAATCCGGCTACGTTTATTTGTGTATGAAAAAAAATTAAAAGTTCTTTTCTCAGATGAGTACCCAGGGCTCCACGATGGCAACCGAATTTGCCTTTGAAAAAAGGGTCTATAATGAAATATTTACCAGGGTTGCCATGGTAGTCGGAACTCTAATGGCAACCCTGGTAATGAAATATTTCCCAGGGTTGCCATGGTAGTCGGAACTCTAAATACTAATTTTTGTATAATATTGTGTTTTTATATCGAACAAAGAATTTTTTGATAAAGCCTTTTTTTATAATTCCTTAAATATTGTCGTTTTTATTAATTTCCAATGCTAGTTAACCCCCTAAATGCACAGCAATAGGTTAAACAAAAATTCACAGTTCTGTTTTTTTTTTTTGTTTTTTTTTTTTTTTACTAATTTTTAGTTAAAATGAGGCCTAAATTCTCATTGCCAATGTGTTACTTGTAAAAAAAAACACTTTATCAATTGGCACAAAATGACATTTTTATAACGAGCTTTCTTAAAGCAATTCTTTTGGTTTGCCAAGATTTTCAAAACAAACCATCTTAAGGTGTCAATTTTTAAACTGACAACTAATATTGATAGTTGTTATGGCGCAAATTTTGCACAAGAAGAATAAATATTCAAAGTTGTTATGGCGTAACTAAGACTATGGCTCACGGAGATGAGGAATTAAATAATGTATAAGGTAATATTTGCAACATATTTTACATGTAATACTTTTTTGCAAAAAATTTCTTCATTTACTTGTATTTTTTCACATATTTAATATAAATTACAATCGGCATATAAAATTCGTAAAATCTATTGACCAACATTATTTTCATTACTATTTTTTTTTTTAATCACATATGTTTTAGGGTTATAACTTTTAATTTTTTTTTTTAATTATCAAATTCAACCTATACTAGGCGTATAGTAAAAAAATAGAGAAGCGCACTTATATTTTTTTCGGTATTTTCAAAACTGTTCCTTCATAAACCTATTTGAAGTGTGATAAAAATTTTTTTGTTTAGTTAGACATTTTGCTGTTTTGTGTTAAAACAATTTGACTCAAACGATACATTTCGGTTTTAACGCACAGACAAGATTTTAAATTTGACTGTTTTCGATAGGCTCTATGCAATAAGTTCCAGGTGAAAAAAGTCCCAGTGCAGAAGCTCGCAATGAAATAAATTCTAAAAAAATAAAATAAGTCCCGTCTCGAAAAAGTGAAATAAATTCTAAAAAAATGAAATAATTTCCAAAAACAAAAATGAAATATATCCTAGGTTTTGGTTGTTATTTCATCATGAAATAATTTCCAAAGAATAAAAATGAAATAACCGTTCGAACTCCCCAAAGTCGTATTGCCCAAAAACCAAAATGACATATTGCCCAAATGTCCGCATATCCCCCAAAATTGTGGATGTTAATATGTTATAACGACCAAGTCAATGACAGAAAATCCAAAACTTTTTTTTTGGGTGCTATGGCATTTTATTTTAAAAAAACTTTTTTTTTTTGGGTGCTATGACGGTAAAAAAAGAAGTTATTGCCCAAAATCATAATATGTTATTTTTTTTTGTTAAATGTCATAAGACATAATGTCTTTTGTGTCACACGCAGAAAAAACTTTATTTCGCGAAGCCGCCTGCCGCGTTCTACGGAGGAAAAAAACCAATAAGAGCGGCCGAAGGCCACCAACCAGAAAAACTTGTTTTTCAAATCAGATGTCGAATAAGTTGGAATCTTATATTTTTAAGGCATCAAGTAACATTTATTTGACCTGTCATAACTTTTTATGTCCCAAAATACCAACCCACACCAAGATTTATTGTTTTTTAATGATTATTTTTTGAAAAGTATATTTTATTAAAAAATTTACGTATATATTACTGTCTAAACGTTAAATAAACAGAAGGCCAATGCTCTACTCTTTTATTTAAGATAAAAAACAATCAATTAGCTGTTTAAATGATAAAGCTATGACTGGTCAAATTATATTACTTATTGTCTTAAAAATACGATTTCAACGGATTCGACATTGGATTTGTAACTCCGTAGAACGCGGCAGGCGGCTACGCGAAATAAAGTTTTTTCTGCGTGCGACACAAAAAAATAAATTTGAAGCAATTTTTTTAAGTTTCCTTAAAACTCTTTTGTTTGATTTCATGAGTCAGCCTTGACATTTAAGTTCTTATGAGATTTAAAAAAAAATAAATTATGATTTTGGGCGATAACTTCTTTTTTTACCGTCATAGCGCCCAAATTTATTTTGGCCAAACAAAATACCATCATAGCGCCCAACAAAAAAGTTATTTCGTCCAAATCAATGTCGCATTGCCCAAAAACAAGAAAATGTTTACAACAACAATTTACATATAATTTTTTTGGGCGCTATGTCGTTTTTTTCTTGGGCAATATGACTTTGGTGAATATAACGTTACGCCTTCGAAATTTGTTAAAGAACAGATTAAGTTAGGTCAATTTAAGAAGATCATCAAAATATTTTGAAAGATCCCTTTATAGGAACCGTTTAGAATATTAATAATATTAAACAAATAAGGAATTTTTGAAAATGAAATAACTCCCACATCAAATGAAATAACACCGAACAAGAAAATAACGTGAAATAAGTCCCACGCTAATTTCTGTTGGGACTTATTTCATTTCGGAATTACTGCATTATGAAATAACACCTAATAACAAAAATGAAATAACTGCAAAAGAACTGGGTATTATTTCATTTGAAATTACTCCCAAATTTGTATGAAAAATTTTTGGGACTTATTTAATTTTTTTTTTTTGGGACTTTTTTCACCTGGGAGTTATTGCACAGAGCCTTTTCGATAATTTTGATAAAAAAGATTTTGCGGTGTTTCACCATATGAGCATCACGTTTATGCAGAACAACGAGAAAATTCCGTAAAATGTGCAGCAATTTTTGTCCAATAATACCATAGTTAAAGCTTGAAAAAAATGCACTTTATACGGGAGGTTTTTGTTTCAAAGTGACTCGAAAAAGCGATTTCATTTATTAATATAAATTATTGCTTATTACCTGTTGATTTTGCAAAACAAAAATGTACAACCCTAATGTTCATATTACTCGTTAAATATGTTCATTTCCTAGATATTATATAATCGTATAAAAATTTATATTATATTACTTACTATAACACTAACCCCTAATCGAGAAATTGTAAAAACTTCATACATATTAATAAAAATATGCGTTAAAAATACAACCAACGTACACCCAAAGTAAAAAAAAAGACCATCATCAATAACTCCAAACACGCACTTAACAATTTTATATTTATTGCCAAATTATTCTTTGTTTACAATTGATATAAAAAAAAAAATATTTAAATAAACATGAACGAACCTGCTGATCATAGTTATACAATGTGATTATACTACAGTGGATAGTGTTTATTTGTATAATAAATAATACCGAAAAAAATTCAATATTGCATAATAATTCAACACTTTATTATAAATACAATAAACATACATATATAAAATTAAAATTATATTCGTACAAGCAGGGTCAGTTAAAGGGTTAACAACAACAATAACAACACAAATAGTACACAAATATTATTATGGGATAGGTAGTTAACTACTATGTACACTTACTTGCATAATTGAGAATATATTAAATTCAATGTTTTTTAGGTATTATTTGAAATTCTACTGAAGATCGTTGGGGAGACCGTGAGAACATGATATGGGAAATTTTTTATTTCTAGATAAAAATCTGAAAACAAATCTATTTCAACAAATTCTAACAAGTTTTATCTGATACATCTCAATACGAGGGCGGATCAATAATTCCGTGACTTTTTTAATAAAACAGTTTTTTTTTTTCAAAAAAAAAATTATTTTTCAACATAATCTCCTTTTAGCACAATACACTTAGTCCAACGTTTCTCCAATTTTTGTATCCCTTCCAAAAAATACGATATTTCGAGGTCTATAAAAAAGGCATTTCTTGGCCATATGGGGTCGTTTTTTTAAATCCTCGTGAAGTTCAATAAGTTGGCATAATAGTCGCCGTTTATTGTTTTTCCCTTTTGAAGCTAATCGATGTGGATTATCCCGCGTGCATCCCAAAAACTGTTGCCATCACCTTATTGGCCCTGATTACTTTTAGGGTCAATTAGAGCAAACGAGGCACCCATCTTGCAGACAGCTTTCTTAAACCCAACTGATCACCATATGAAATGCCTATGGCATCAACAATCTCACGCACTTTTACTCTTCGATCGGCCAACATATCGTGGATTTTTTCGACATTTTCGGGTGTATTGACCTCAGTTGGCCGTTTAGAACGTTCGGCGTCATTTGTACTTGTGAGACCACAACGAAAGTCAGCAAATCACTTTTTTACCATTGAAATCGATGGTGCAGTGGCCCCATAGTATTTACCAAGCTTTTCCTTGGGTTGATTGACTTTTTTTTCGTGAAAAATAATGTTTAATGAGCATTCGAAGTTCACATTTTTTAATTTTTAAAAAAGTTCACGAGGTTGTATGTTTTGAACAGCTGTTAAACCCAAAGTAAATGGCGGAATTTGCTCAAAATGTGACAGTAGTCTATTAACAGGTGGTACTTGATGATAGCAGTGTTGCATTTCATATAACCACGAGTGAAGTTGGAAAAGTCACGGACTTATTGATCCGCCCTCGTATTATTTTTCATATTGACGTATGAGTAATAATTATTTATTAACGAATCAATCATACGCACCAATTTTTTAAAAACATATAAAGGGTAGGCATTTGCCCAATTTATATCGATAGAAATAAAAAAGTTTTAGTTTTCCAATTAGTTCAGTGTTTTAGTTTGTAATTTAATATTCTAACTAATATGGAAACCAAAATAAAAAGTCGGAAAAGCTCGTTCTTCGTAAAATGTGGGTGCCCAAATTTGCATCATATAAAAATCACTTTACTAGTGTCTAATAAAGGGTCCGCCAAATAACTTTTTTTTTTTTGAAAATGCTATAAAAAAACTACTGAATATTTTCTCAAATTTCTTTTCTTATTTGAAAGTACAATCCTTCCGCTTAATAATGGAAAATAATTTCATTCAAATGGCTGCCTCGGCTGGCCATGCAGTAGCCTACACGATTGGTCCAATTTTTAAGCACATTATCAATTGTGTGCAGCTGTATTTCACCAATGGCTTCACGAATATTGTCCTTTAAAGCGTCAATTGTCTCTGGCTTGTTGGCGTAACTCTTATCTTTGACGGCACCCCACAAATAATAGTCCAACGGTGTCAAATCGCAGCTCCGAGGTGGCCAAACGACATCAGCTCTGCGGCTGATTTGAATTTTCGCACACATTCTGCAACATTACCATGATTTTCAAAGTAAGGTCGCCATATTTCCCAGCGTTGTTCAAGCGTATACACAACCATATTCGTTCAGCGGAAGGATAAAACTAATTATCTGTCAAATCAGACATGAGCTAAGTGTTACCATTCACGAAATAAGCACTAGTTGAAAAAAAAACGTTAGATGGCGGACCCTTTATATTTTAAAAATATATTAATTTAAAAATCGTATATTTTCCCAATAATAATTCAGATGAAGGCTCAATTTTTTCATGAAATTACTTTTTATATATGTATATATTGAAAAATCTTCGGTACCGTACGATTCCATATCACTCAGGATTTAAACCATTCTAAGAACAACATATAATATTTTTTATGGTATTAGCAATTTTGAGGCAACGAATTTAACGAGAAGAACATCCTAAATTTTAATATTTATACTGTTAATGTGATCAACTCAATTAAAAACTACCCTAATTTTGCTTGTAACTTTTAAATCTTTTTCAACTTTTTTAAGTATAACTTTTTCAGCATAAAAGGATATCCACTAAATTTTGGGACTAGCCCCCAAAATGATTTTTAAAATTTCTAATTTTACTTATAAAAAGATAATTTTAAAAGAAGGTTATAAGTTTTTGTTAATTAAATTAGAAAAAGATTAAAAGAATTTATATTTTTTTTTTTAGAAATGTTGAGGTTAAGAAGAGAATAAACGTTTTTCTCAAAAAATTATAAACACTATTTAATTTTTAAATCAGACTAGACTAGACTAGTTTCTGCCTTTCTATGGACAGGCGTCATCAGTGATTTTTCATTTAAATTGTATTATTATTTGTGACTTGTAATTGTCAGATTGCCCTTATATGATAAATTTTTAAACAACCTGTTGCTATTAGAATTAAAGCTGCACTCTTTACAAACGTAACAATAACAAGTCATGACCGTTTAGCGATCACACCCAAGTATGGCCTCGAACGTAATGCAGCTGAATTGCAGTTTTTTTTCCTATTAGCTTTTCTGTTATTGTATATTATACTCAGAAGTGACAACACTAACAAACAAAAATATTCTATTTTTAGATTTTTGTTTATTTTTCTAATCTCCTCCGTCTCTATTTCACAATGTTACAAGATTGACTCATGATTTTTACGTTCAGTGTTGACAACTTTTGCGTTTTAAGTTAAGACATCGCCACAGGGCAAATTTTATAATGTATTTTAGTACAGTGTTATTTTAACGTCATGTAGACAGTCGCAATTAATTTTTAATTAATATGAATTTGACAAATTTAATTTAGAAATTTGTGCGCCCCGGTAGGCTAGTTGGTAGCGTGCTGGCTTATCAGTGCGGGGGTCGTGGGTTCGATTCCCACCAGAGGCACTGGTCTATTTTCGCTACAACGCGCCGAAGGCCATAGTAGCTATTGCTCGGTTAGGGAATAGTATATCATTTGTAATTATATGATTATTAATTTATAAAAAAAAAAAAAAAAAAATTAGAAATTTTGAGATTAAGAAGAAGAATAAACGTTTTTCTCTAAACACTATAAACACTATTAATTTTTAAATCAGACTATTGATTAAAAAATTGTCAAAATTCTTATCGATTTAAAATTTGTTTTTAGTCCTACTAATTAATAATGAAAGTTTTAATAGTGAAGATTTATAATGAAAGATTTATAACTCTTATCCGTTGTTAGCAATAGAACACTCTAATTTTGTGTGGTTATGAAAAGTTAGAGGTGTAATTCCAAACTCAATTGTGAAAATTTTGAGTTTCTTGTAGGATATCAACAGAACAAAGAATATTTTAAACCAAAGAAAAAAAAAACAAAGTATTTGTAAAAAGTTTAGTAAAACGCATTTAATTTTACAGAATAGAAACAAAATTCTAAATTTATCTGTTTTTAAAATATCTCAAAAGCCATAGAAAAACTCTTATATTCTCATGGTTTTCTTCTACGCCGATGTCTTAAAATTTTTAAATCTTTATAGGTATTAAAAATGCTTTAAATTATGAATAATATTAAAGCCATAATTCCGTGGACTTTTTCTAATTGATAACTAAATGTAATATTTTCTCCAAAATATATAAGTTTTTAATCATTTCATCCTACAGAAATTAATAAAAATAAATAAAAATAAAAAATTCGTCTTTAATTATGGTTTAAAATTTTTAGGAAAACGGTGCACAGTGTGGAAAATGGCAATCTAGCAAGATTTTTGAATCGGTTGTTCATAATTAATAAACCAAAAGGACGTCAAAAAAAACTTAATTTTTGTGTTGTCACCGACTTTTCAAAGTAATTGTCTATTAATTAACTCAAAGACAAAATAAAATATTTAAATTTAATGAAGAATAAATGTGTATTTGTAAACTAAATCTTTATGGTGATTATTTATGTAGCGTGCGCAAATTGTAAACAAATATAAGTTCAAGTAGACAGACAATAGCGAAAAACAAGGACACATATCTTAGGTTATATTTTATGGTTACATTTTCTTATTGCAAAAAAAGGTTTGTATATTTAGACAACCAATGATATAAGTAGTTAAAAGATAATTTTGTTTATGTTATATATAATTATTTCTATTTAATTTCAGATATTAAATTAATTCGTGTCGTCAATGTATGTATGAAGTATGAACATGTTTATATTATATAATGTACTGTAAATTATTTTTAAAAGCATCACAAAAAATTTTTAAGATCTTCAGCAAATAAATTAACTAATATCTAATTTTTCTACAATTTTTTTTAGTTTTTTTAAGTTTACTAATATTCAGCACAAATTTTATTAACTTTAAGCTAGGATTTTTCAATTTTTAATCCACTAAGTGTTAGCAAAACTTAAGCTGAATCTACTAATTGGTTACTAAAAATCAGCTCGCTCATTTTCAGCAAAAGATTTTGCTGACAATAGCATTTTTTTTGCAAGCACCCTTCTGACTTAAATTTTGCTTACTTTACTAACTTTTTTTGAGTGAACAAGTTACACCATAAAACTTTCCAGATCGACAAAAAAAAAATTTTTAAATTTTTTATAAATAAAAAACTTTACAAAAATTTTGCGAATTTTTAGATAAAAACTAAGTTATATGAATGTTTGATGTTTGCATGGGATTGTCACTTCTTTCAAAAAGTGTTGTGATGATGGGAACCTAGAAAATTCCCGAAATGCACATTCCTGAAAGTGGTCAATTAATAAATTTGAAAACAAAAAATCTATAGATTATTTGTTAGGACAATGTACTAACAGAGAAATGTAGAAATGTATGGCCTCGAACTATTATTTCATCGAACTATTATTTCTATTTATTTTCATTGCACAAGTAAAGGTCGAAAAAACATAATTTTTATTTTTAATAAAATTTATATCTAACTAATAAGTTTTAAAAATAAATACATTTTCTCCATTAAAAAATATATCGATATAGCAAAATTTATAGCGTTTCCCAAATTCAACTAAATAATTATAAATAATAAACTAAAACTGAACGTAAAATGTGTCAAAATTTATTAAACTACGCCCTTTTTTGAAATAGTTGTTCCATTTTTGTTTGTCTCTTCTGGAAGAACAAACACTGTAAGTTTGCCATGGATACGATGTACTTTTTATTTTTAGCTGAACAGTTGGCTTGGAAAATCCCAGATGCATACTTAAAAGTAAAGGTGTACGTTTAATTATGTTACTAACTGCACATGCTACACAGTGCATGCATAAAAAGACGAAAAAAAAACTAAAAATTACTTACTATTTGTATGCTTAAATAAACAAAAAGCAAAATTTGCCAATTGTTAATAGATAAAACTAACAAAATAAACAGAATTACCAAAATAATACAACGTCATGATTAATAAATTAAGTAAAACGTGTAATAGTATTTTTTTTTTATTTTTTTTCTTTGTTTCATTATCAATAAATTACATGATAAATCATACAACAATCCGTAAACACATCACATTAATTTTTGTTGAAGAAAAATCACATTTATGTGTGGTGTGGTTTTTGAGAAATGTTTGCCGGCTATTTATAATAAAAAACAGAAATGGGCAAATATTTTTGTTTTAAGAAGGGCCACATATAGGTGGAATTTTGCAAAAAGCACTTATTTCAAAAACACGCATTTTACAGAAGAGCATTTAATAAATTTCTAGAGTTTGTGGTGTAAAAAAATAAAAAAAATTGATTTCCCATTTTAAATTTAGCTATATTCATAAAATTTTCAAGAAAAATTAAACCCAAAACAAAATTTGTTCTTCATAAATTAATTCATATAAATTCAGAGAATATATGAAAATGTTTTCGTGAAATTATCAAACAAAAAAATTACTTTACAAATGTTGAGGATAAAAAGAAGTATAAACGTTTTTCTCTAAAAAATATCAATACTATTAATTTTTAAATCAGACAAGACTAGTTTCTGCCTTTTTTATGGACAGGCTCATCAGTGATTTTCCATTTAAATTGTATTATTATTTGTGACTTGTAATTGTCAGATTATCTCTATATGATACATTTTTCAACAACCTGTGGCTGTAAGAAACAAACCTGCGCTCATTTTACATTACAAACGTAACAATACCAATTCATGACCGTTTAGCGATCACACCCAAGTATGGCCTCGAATCGAATGCAGCTAAATTGCAGTTTTCTTTCCTATTAGCTTTTCTGTTATTGTATATTATACTCAGAAGTGAAAACACTAACAACACAAATATTCTATTTTTAGATTTTTCTAATCTCCTCCGTCTCTATTTCACAATGTTACCAGATTGAAGTATGGTTTTTACGTTAAGGGTTGACAACTTTTGCGTTTTAAGTTGAGACATCGCCACAGGGCAAATGACACAGAACAAAATCTGTGCTAACAAGAAAAGTCTGCCGAATAATTCGTTACGTTTTGAAAAGAGTAACAAAAATGCCAAATCGCCTCTAAAGAGGATCAACTTTGTTTTTGGGTTAATCACATTTGCCCAATTAATAAAAAAGTCATTTTAAAAAATTTCGAGGCCCTGAAACTGACTTTAAATATCTCTCAATGTTTTTTGGAATTGAAATAAACAATGGACATGGCTAGGCAGACTATACACTCACAATAGAAGTTAGATCAAAAGTCTGTCAAACGGGTTATAATTCAGTTGACCTAATTTTTTCTATTGTTTTCGTTTAACTCAGTTATTTAACTAAAGTTATTAGTTATCTAATTTTACCTCAAAAACAAATTTTATCCGTATTTGGACTAATTTTTCGGCCTAAAATTTTGTGAATCGTGATTCTCAAATTTACAAATTTTTGCCAGAAAATTTTAACCACAATTGTTTTCAAACCATTATTTCTTTTTGTGTCTCCGCTATATATTTTTATTTTATAATAATAAAAAAGGCTATATTTCGGAAACTAAGCGAGATAGAGCAAAAAAAAATGTTACTACGTAATCTTTATAAACTTCCCGGATAAAAATCAACTTATATGCATCCCATTATGAACATGTATGAACTCATTCATACTCACTTGTGAAGTGAATAGAAGTCATACATGTCCATATAGCACCATATAAGATTCACATACATATATTCGTTAATGCACACAGATGAACATATATCGTTCCTCATATGAACAAAGAAGAATGGTTTATGAAAACATATGATGCACGTGGGAATGTATGAAGCAATTGTGTTCATGTATGTATCATATATGTCGATTTTTAACAGGGTACTTATATTTCCGGTAAATCAATTCTTAGTTTATTTAACTACAACTATCAACTAAAATTTAGTTCTTCTAAAATTAGGTCACCTAAATTTAGCAGAGTGTAATTCTTAACTTCATTGAAAATTCTGCTGGCGCAAATTTAGGTACTATTTTCTGTTTTAGTAGCTGAATTTTTAACTGTTTTTACGGGCTCAGACAAAAACTAGGACAAGAAAAGTATCAGCATTGAAAAGCCTTCAACTCAACAGCGCCACGGAGTCAACAAGACGTTTTGAACTTTTTCAAAATTTAGCGAAACTTTATTATTTTTTCTCATTTTTTTTTTATAAAAAACATGACTTGAAAACATACCCAACAAAATGTCAGTACTGTGCTCTCAATACCTATATCTAAATAATATTATCTTATTTTATTTTCTTAAAAAAGTAAAATTTTCAATTGTGTTCAATAAACACGAATTTTAAATTTAGCAAAACTCACACACAGAGAAAACTTTAGATATTTGCCAACTAAATTTCAATCGGTTGGTCACCTCAACTTTAGTTTTCACAACAAAGTTCGGTTAATTCAATTGAATCTTAGATGCAAAACCCAAAATATTCAGAAAGCTAATGTAAATATCTATCTATCTGAATTTATAAGTTGTTGTCATTAAAATAGACTTTAAATTCAGTTGGCACTTTTTTTTCTTTTTGTGCACGAGCCATAGTCCAGTGTATACCTTTTTAATTGTATTTAGTGATCTGAATCCGAATATGTATTCAGAATTCCAACAAGTCATAAAGATTTTGAGACATTTTAACATAAAAACACGCTTTTTGCAACATATTTGGAACTTTACCACACCGCGAATATTTTCTCTTATTTGAAACTTGTTACGGCTTCTGAAACTAATACTCGTAATTTTCAAAATATTTTTTGAATCTATCAGATATCTCTATTTATTTTCTGATAAACTGATCGCTGAAAATTAAGTTATTCAATTTCATATAAGTATGGATAAGATATCAAGTAAATTCAAAAAGCATTTTAAACTTTGAAAACTTCTGTTAACATATTTTTTTTTTTTTTTATAATTTAACCAATACTCAGGGGATGCCCCCTACTCATGCAGTGCATTGTATTGATCAGGAAAATAAGGTATGGGAAGGAGGAAAGAGGGAGTAGTGTTTGTGGATATTTGATTTAAATTTTTCTAAATTGTAAGTAACAGGGAAGACTTCTGCGGGAAGTTTGTTTCACATACGAATCGTTCGACTAAAAAACGAATTTTCTCTGTAATGTGTTGTGCGAAACACAGGACAATCAACTACAAACGGATGTGCTCTACTAGATAAGCGAGTATTACGAATAAAAACTCGGGCTCGTGGAATAAGTTCACTTATCTCAGATTAGCATCTCCCATGGTAATATCGATAGAAAAGTGTCACACAACCCACATTCCGACGATGCTCCAATGAATCAATAGAGTTGGATACACTACTGTCATTGATAAGCTTCACCGCCCTCCCCTGAACACGGTCCAGAAGCTTCAGAATAGACAATGGAGCCCCTGCCCATATATGAGAGTTGTATTCTATGGGTCTTAAGTTTTGCGAAATTGAAAATTCCTGTGTATTGAAGAAAGTTAAAAGTTTAACTTTTTTTAAAAAATAATAGTGAATTTTTTACTCAAATATAAATATCTTTTGACCCCATTAACACTCCACTCTGAATTTTCGATATGTCATACAATATAGTTACATAAAAATTGAAGATGTAGTTTTTGAAATATTCGCGAAAATCTGAGTTTTTGGATTTCGGCAATATTTCTGGAAATATACTGTGTAAGACATAACGTATTTTTCTTAGTTTTGCGAAAAATGTCGAATTTTGAGATGCTATAGAAGGCGAACTACAACGAATTTCGAAAAACTTAATACTGCACATATTTCACAGAAATGTTGACCACAGCTGTGCTCACTTCCAAAGAAATCGCAACGCGTTCATTTCAAAATCGACTAAAACCGAATCGAAATTTTTCGGAATGACTTTATATCAATATATTTTTTTTCAAGAAGAAATTTGAAAACAATAACGTTTAAAAAAAAAATTATAGCTACCCAAGCAAAAAAATACAATAGGCATAGTGTTGGCAAAACGTATTATTAACTATCTTAACAGTATTGTCCTTTAACCCGGTTGATAACAGTGGCCAACCTTTGGTTTGAGCGAACTTTTGGTAAATTAAATAAATTATTACCTTAAATTTAATTAGTTTTAAGAAATATGTATAAAAACAATACATTTAAAAAGCAGCAATACACTCAGGGAACTTCTGCTTTAAAAATATTTAGTTGTTGGGATTGTTATACAGTTTCTTTATTTTTATTGTAAATGTCAGTGATTTGTAGAACAAATTTAACTTCTTACTAACCTTGTGGATAAAATAAAAAAAAAAAAAACACATCAAATGACTGCTTATTGATTTTACGTTAATTTTTTACAGTTGTTTTTTGTTATTTAAAAAGAAAATAAAAAAGTAAATGTTTGCTTATTTTTAACTAACATATGTGATTAATTTTTACTACAATTGTTAGTAATTTTTTTGAACATTAAAAACAAATGACAAATCCTATCTTCAAGTGAAATTTCATTTGTTTTTGACTACAATTGCTATCGTCTTTACCTACTTAACATCCTAAGTGTACAATTCCGTTTTACTGATTTACATCATATTCAAATGTGTGAAGTATAATAATATATATAAAAAAGACAATTAATTGGTTAAAACAATATTGGTGGAGAGTTTTGCGGGTGGTACTGGCAAATTACATGCTTTGCAAACCAAATAGTGCTTTCCTAGTACAATATAAGTTATACTTAGTACGGTGTGTTTTACAAAAATAGCAGTCGTTTGCCAGTACTATTATTTTTGTACGGTGGTCATTTCGAATTTTTAGTGTAAAATAAAACTCAATTTATCTAAAAATCGGTTGTTTCGTCATATTTATATACCCAGTAAAAAACGCTGCTTACATGCAAGCAGGTTTGTAAGGGAGTAAGTCAAAAAGAATCCCTTACAAACCTGCTTACATATGCTATGATTTTTATATGGCGAATTCCCACTTGGAAGCATTACTTTTGGGCAAAATAAGCGCTGATTTTAGCGCTTATAAAAAGCTGTGATTTCATGGCTTGCAGTAAAATCATATTCATGTCTATATTATTACAATTAAAAGTAATAAAATAATATACATAATTTATTTTACATCAAATTCTACAGACATTAATTTTTTGTTGTTAAAATTTTTGACATATAATCATTTTATTTTTTTACCGCTCCACGTGCTAGCTCTTCAGAAACAGTTAAATGACTAATTATTTTTTATTACATACTCGAAAACAACAATCGGAAATCAATCGGGAAAATTGGTACAGTTCGTTTATAATACACAATATGAAACTTTCTGCATTACAACCTGCATCCTTATAAGGGATTAGGGTAAGCTGCTTACAACCTGCATCCTTGTTAGGGAAAACATTAAGCTCCAAATTTTTATTTGTTTATTTTTATATGAAAATTATTCGTTTCTTTTGCTGCTTCTCAGTATTATGTAATAGTAAGCACTTACATCAGCGCATTTGTTTTATCCTGCTTCTAAAAACACGAACATTTTTTACTGGGTAACTAGTTCTAAGCAAAATCTGTGTATCTAGTACGTAGGCGTATGAGCAATAAATAATACATAGAATAAAATAGCTCATACGCCCACGTAGCATAGTTCCAAATTTCTTTAAAAAAATGTTTTTTTCCAATTCTTCATAAAATTTATATTGATATAGCTCCTAGGGGAGGTGGGGGATAAGAAAACCCCCTGTCCCTTACTAAGCAAAATCGAAAAGGAAAAAAAGGAAGGAAGAAAAAATCGATAAAAAAGGAGAAAAAAAAATTTGTTTTAAATAGGAATACGCGCGAGTTATTAATAAAACCAGTAATCATTATGAGTTTTATAATAAAAATTACACAATAATGATTATATTATGAGTTTTAAGGATTTTCTTCAATGGTAATGATTATTTTTGAGTAATATTAATAAAAATCAGCCATAATCAATATTTTTGAGCAAAAAAAATACAACTCAAAAATAATCATTATTTATGATTTTTATTTTTTTCGCTCAAAATAAAACTTACTTTCATAGAATTTTTAAGGTGCATTTCACAAAAATCCTCGAACTTTTGGAGTGTGTTCAACATAAGATATGTTGAATTCCAACGAGTTGCAACATCAAGCAGTGGTTGCGGTAATTTATTATTATTATTAATATTTATTGTTATTATTAATTTTAATAACTTTAATATTGTGCTCACTTTGGAATATTCCTTATAACTGACCAAGTTAGTAATAGTATTTTACTCGTACCCAATTTAAACAACAATCTATAAAAGACTAAATATTCGTAACATTAAAAATGATATAAAAAAAATACTATACTTCATGCCCAGTATACATGCATATTAGGGCTATAACCAAATTTTTGGCATAGTACCACGAGTTGGGCAATGAAAGTGAGTTTTATTTTGAGCGAAAAAAATAAAAATCATAAATAATGATTATTTTTGAGTTTGACTTTTTTGGCTCAAAAATAATGATTATGGCTGATTTTTTTTTATTATTACTCAAAAATAATCATTACCATTGAAGAAAACTTTAAAAATCAAAATTTTAAAAATCATGACGGATATGCAAAGATTGTCAAAAAAATAATAATAATGGTACAATAAATTTTTTTTATGTCTGTTCTAAGTGATTGATTTTTTGATTTAAAAAAACGAACAATAATCATTATTTACGGTCCCTGGTTTTTATTCTTTTAAGGTTCCTAATTTAATTCACGACTTTTTAGAATTCTTATTTGGGAAATAATAAAAAGATAAAAACAATCTAGTTTTTGGTAGAAAATTAAAAATATTTAGTGATTTTTAAATAAAATTAAATTTTGGTTTTAATTATACAATAAAGCGTCACCTCGTTTAATTAACGCAGCACAAAATTTCGTAAAATTATTTGTGTGTTATTTGAAATGAGAACTACACTCATAGAAATAAAACTGTGAAAATAGCAGAAGAAGCTAACAAAAATGAATTAAAAATTAAGTTATAAAAAACTGCTAAAATTAGAAGAACAGCAAAAATAAAACTTTTAAACTTCAAAGTTTCCAAGTTCAATTTAAGTTAATTGAAAATAGCAATTTACTCTGCTAAAATAAGCAAAACCTTTTGCTAAATATTTGCAGCAAGCATCAGAAGAGACTGCCGATTTCATTAGGGCAAATTTTTATTCGCATGAAAAGGAAATATTAAAAAAAGCTTAAAACATTTTTACATTTTATGCAATTTTTTCTGTCTACTGATGCTAATTTTTTTTTTTTTGCTGATTTTAGCAGAATAATTTGGTACTTTTAATTATGTAAAATTTGGCTCAAATATAACTAAAATTTTGTAAATTCAACAGATTTAGCAGGTTTACTAATTTTTAGCCAAAAAATTGGCTAATTTTAGCACTTTTTCCTGCAACGTCACTTTGAACAAATTTTTAGTACACCGAAAAAAGTCAATGCCACTATTTACGATAAAAACTTTTGTAGCTACTTATCGCGTAAATTACAAGAAATTTTCTTACATTTTATGAACATACTTTTAAAATTTCGTAGCCACTCTTTTCGTAAAATAAAAGAAAGTCTCTTTTAGTTTACGAAACGAAAATAGAAAACGCTTTTGTAATTTATCGAAGCTAACGAAATAATTTCGTATCGTATTTGCTCGTAAAATACATATTAGAATTTTATTTTACGAAACAAATTTTTTATTAAAAAATTAAAATATGTACAACATTTTGAGATTTACAAAAAGTTTCTTGGCTTATGATATTATTTTTTTTTTATAATAGAGTAAAAAAAAACTAAAGATATGCGATTTAAAAAAAGTCAAAATTTCTTGAAAAACATGTATTTTTCAGTAGAGAAAAGTAAAACAAAACTTCAACATTTCTAAAAAAAAATAAATCTATTAAACAGCTTTTTAAAATTTTAATTCTTGCAGCATATATCGCCAATTTCAGTTTAGCATGAATGCATTCGATTCGGGTATCGGTTAGTGTGACGCTTTTTTCGTTTATTTCGGTTACGGTATTTTAGGGGTAACGATATTTCGGTAACGGTTTTTACAGTTAAAGGTATTTTACATATTTCGGTATCGGTATTTTAGCAGTAATGGTATTTTAAATATTTCGGTAACGTTATTTTAGGGATAAATCTTTTTCAGTTATATCGGTAACGGTATTTTAAGGATAAATTTATTTTGGTTATTCACGTAATGTCAATGCACATTGATCATTTTAGCCCTATTATGCTTTAATGCTATTGAGTGACTAGCTTATGATCAAATTTTGTATATAATTATTTCTGATTATTTCAGTAACGGCAATTTAAGGATAACGCTATTTCAATTATTTCGATGACGATATTTTAGCGATAACGGTATTTTATATATTTCGGAAATGTTTATTTAGGATATTGATATTTCAATATCGCAATATAGCTAAATAAAAACCCTTCCCTGGGTTTTTATTTAGCTATATAACAAATTTGTATTTTCCAGCTGATCTATTGTACCCTTCTGTATTAAATTTGGCAATAATGCTCTAAACTGATGCCATTTGTACAATAAATGCAAAATTTTTATTTGTGACTTTCAAAGCGAAAAATGTCTCGAATAATTAAAAAAGTGGAAAACATTTTGAACATCATTGCCAAAACTTTCAATATTTATTTATGGAACATTTTTCCTATTTCTTACGTTATCATTATCACGATACTGTTAGAACTACTAAAGTGTAAATTAATCAAATTTTGTGGTAATTTTGATTTCACAATTGTTATTAGAAATTAATAAGTTTGATTGTCCTTGTGCATGATTTTTAGCGAAAAATTTCTTGGTTGAACATCCGAAATTTTGGACCGAATCGGACTAACTGTAGCATATATTATTGGTTCACATTGAACTGGGATGTGCAAATTTGATGACAATCGGTTAATAGTAAGACAAAGTTAACTTTCAAATGAACCACTTATATTGAAAGTGGTATGAGTCTATTTTCAAAAAAATTTAGACTATGATGGGGTTCCATGGTATTCAATGGCTTTTACTCACTGCACAAAATGTATTTGTAAAATTTTTAAATATCGCTGAAATTTTAACGGAATTCTTGTGTTGTAAGTCATTTTGAATAACACGTAAATCCTGCCCATAAAAGTATTGTTTGGGTGTTATGAACGTTGATTAGCAGACTCCAAATCTTTTCTTCAAAATTTTCCATCACGTACCATTTTTGCTAAATTTTCAATTTCGTTATTTCGTGGGTGTAAGTGTTATGTGAACCACAAGAAACAATTCTGGGATTGAAATATCGTTTAAGTTTTCCCCCTAAAGTTTCCAAAAATATGAATTTTATATTATATTTCCTACATGAAGTTTTTTTTCAGCGTATACGATGTACTAACTTAGAGTGAAACTTTAGAGGTACATTCAGGAATTTTCTGATAACTTATACACCGCTAGACCTGTTTTGCTCAATTTTAATACCAAATGTATATTAATTTATTCTAAAACATTATCATAAAATTGATAATGTAATTTTTGTAGTTAAATTTAGTTTAATAAAAATGTAACTATTTTTGTTTAAACAAAAAATATACCAAAAATAAATTAAAAATTATTAAAAAAAAAAAACTAGTTTTAACAAAAGGTCTAATTTCTGCAACAAAAAAAAAAAGAAAAAATTAAAAATGTTTTTCCCATACTCCCTGCGTTTTAATATAAAGAACAAAATAACTTCTGGGTGAATATGTTCACATATCGCACATTTACTTCAATAACGTCATAACTCAAAAATATTTATTTTGTAGAAAACTAGTTTAAAGTTTTCAATTTACTCCCACCTTGAAGAAGAAAATAACGACATTCTCAAGAGGTGAGTATACAAGATATCAATACGAATTTTTTACACAATATGATACGTGATATAATGAATAATTCTGCGTCCTTAAATCAAAAATCATGTTTTTTGAGTTGTGACGTTTTTAAAGTAAAAGAGCGATATCTATAAATATATCTGCTAACTAAATGAGAATTACATGCCAGATTAATTTCAAAGTTATGAAATTCAAGCTATAAAAACATTTGGTATGTCAACTACACTTTATCCAATTGTTATTTGCTTTTTGAGAAGGTATACAATATTGATCACTCTTTAACCAAATGAGTTATTGAGTGATTGCACAGAAAATTTCATATAGACGCAATCGAACAAATAAAAACATAATAAATATTACATTATTCAAAAAAAAGCATGGTCACTGATGAAGGTTCAATACCAGACACTGCGCAGTCTGATTAATAAAATTGAAAATTTGCAATGTAGTTATGCTTTTTAGAAAATACACTCATGCTCCTCTACCACCCCTTTCACAATTAGAGGTATTATTTAATTGAAAAATAATTCAATTAAAGAGCTATCAATTGCTAATTGAATTAGAAATTTTCGTTGCTGGCGAATTTCAGCAATTAAAGTTATTGAATCGGTGGTTTTCGTAATTGAAATGGGTTTTTATGTTTTTGTATGTTGTATGTTGTATGTTGTAGGCACTTGACTGTTTTAATCGGCTCAAAGGGTTATGTTAGGAAGACAAAAATTCATATCTGAGATTTTTTTTGGTTCTAATTTTTTAAATCCATCGAGCTTTTTACTGTACATCTCTGCAACGAAACACAAGTTCAGTAATTTATGTATTGTACGTGATTTTTGCCAAAAGTTGATAATACATGCACTATTAAATATTGATTAATTAAACAAATAGGCCATAAATCTTTAAGCCCACGAAACAGAAAAATTAAAATAAACAGGTGACTCTCAATTTACGTAAATCTAGATAAAACACAAAGAATCAAGAAGACCAAAATTTAGCACAAAAATAATTAAATTTATAACAAAGTCATGGTTTTAAGCATCTTATGTAAAACAAAATCATAAAACGTAAATATAAGAAATACTTGGCAATAATATAATTTGGCATTCATCTACTTACTACATACGAAAAATGTTATGAATTTATAAATATTTTATGTTAAATCATGATGGCAGTTTGATGTTGTCGCTTTAGTCGATTAATCAAAATATTAAGACAGACTACACAGTGAAATATAATGGGCCAAACAATACAAAATAACAATGACATCAAAAAACAAATACAACCTAAGCACAAAAACGTCAATTCAAACAACAAAAAAAATTAAATTTTTATTTTTTTTTATTAATTAATAATCATATAATTACAAATTATATACTATTTTCCTAACCGAGCACTAGCTGCTATGGCTTTCGGAGCGTTGTAGAGAAAACAGGTCAGTGGCTCTGGTGGGAATCGAACCCACGACCCCCGCACCGATAAGTCAGCAAGCTACCAACTAGCCTACCGGGGCGTACAAATTTAATTTTATTTAACAATATTACACTCAAAAAAAAAAAAAATATATGACTTTCTCTGGAATTAAAAACGAAAATTTTTTTTCTATCTTAGGGGCCCCAAAAACCGGTATGCGTAGCCACATGTCTTTGTTTTTGGTTTGTTTTGTAAAATTTACTGTTCAAATAATGAATTTTACATGAAAATATGACTTTTTAATTGCTATCGTTGGCATTATCCAGGGATAACCGCGTGTAGGTGATAGTACAAAATTTATTGGCTTAAGGTTTTCTCCTCCAGTCCGTCCAAAGAACGGCTTTGCTGAGGAAATTTTTTCTGTGTGACCTTCCTTCGGCCGGGCTTAGGGGTTTTCTCCAATGTGAGAGGCAGTTTAGTGGCTTCGTTGAGTAAAGCTTTCCTGTGTGACCAGCCTGGTATAGGCAGTTTAGTGGCCTCGTATCAAAGATTTTAAAAATAATTCTGGGGGAACCACCTAACTTTTTTTTTTTTGCAGAACACCCCATAAAGTGCAGTTTAGCCAAATAAGTTAGGAGAAAAATAAGTTAAGCCTTTTTTAAATCAAGTATATTATTTTTCAGCAAATTTTTTGCAATTTTTTTTAGCTAAAATTTTAAGTACACTTATTCAGCACTTAACTGGTTTGAACTAATGTTTTACTAATATTTTAGTAATGTTTTACTAATTTATTTTGCTACAAAAATTGTGCGGACCAGCACATTAATAGTGTGTAGAGCAACCAGATGGATAGATGTATACGGACGTAATCAATCCTGGAAGATTTAAGTATATGTTTTCATTCATAAAACAAAAAACGACAACAATGTATATATTGGTGGGGCAATTTTGACTGACTGATTTGAAATGCATTAATTCAAAATTTGGTTTAGTCAACCGGAAAAATTTCTTCAATTTGAAAAATTTAAATTTATTTCCACGCATTGATGATGCACTTTGCGAAATAAAAGTTTTAATACCGAAAAACTGATTAGAACATTGTTTTCCCACAATAATGAAGTTTTGCTAAAACGCGAACAATTCTTTAAAAAATTAAAAAAAAAAAAAAAAAATACCGCTTTAAAAACGGTCCAGCTTACGGGATATTAATGATATACACGAAATATTTGGTAATCATCATAAAACAAACCAACGTACATTTTGACGGGTGGACAAAAAACACTTTTTTTTCTCCATACAAGGTGAGTCGATCTACTGCACATACAACTTGTGGATATAAAAAACTCAAATATTGTGTTGATTCCGGCTTACCAAAGAAACTGTTTATTAATTAAATTAAAAACAAACTAAAGTATTTAAATTTAATAAAAAATAAAATGTGTATGTGTAAACTAAATGTTTACAGTGGTAATTTATGATTTGTGGTTAAATTGCAAAACAAATATACATTCAGCTAGACACACGCGAAAGACAAGGACACACATCATAGACAATTTTTTTTATATTTCCTTTCTCTATTTACAGAAAAAGGATTGTTTATGTGTATGTCATATTTTGTTATTTTTTATTTTTTTGTTTCTAGAATTATCTACGGCATTTGGTTTCATTCAAAATTGTCATCATATAGACAATCATGTGTGTAAGAAGTTGAAATATATTTTTGTTTATGTTATATATAATTATTTCGATATATTTGCAGATATTAAGTTAATTGATGTCGTCAATGTGTGGATTTGTTTGGGATTTTCAGCAAATAAATTAACTAAAATATAATTTTTGTACAATTTTTTTAAATTTTTCAGCCTACTAGTAATCTAGTTGAGAAATTATTTGTGCATTGGTATTAGTTAATTCTGTCTGTTCTGATCGAAACAATACTTGTGTGTACGTAGTGTGACAAAACTCCACTTTAGCCACAGTTATCGCTGTGTCGACCGTGGCTCAACTTGTTAAGAGGTGAGATTACGATGCACAGCTTGATGCTAAGGCAGTGAGTTCGAATACCAGTACGACACCAAAAAAGTAAAAAAGTTTTTCATATAGAGCAAATTAACAATATAAAATACTTTGTTCAATTGACACATAAAATTAAGCACTGACGAGTCCCACGAGGGGGACGAAACTGCGTCAGTCTAGTGTATCCCTTGTGTCCGTAAAATTTGTCAATAAAAATGTTTTCTTCTTCTTCTTCCTGTAAAGAGACTAACTAAAAAAAAAAAAATTTTTATTAATTTTTAGCAAGAATTTGTTTAATTTTTGATCAACTAAATGTTTGCAAAACTTTTGCTGAATTTACTATTTTTTTTTGCTATTATTCAACTTGCTGATTTTCAGAAAAATATTTTGCTGACATTACCAATTTTTTGGACCGTATGAGCAACATATGCATGAATAAAATCATTTACCATAAACATTTGTATATAGCAAAAGTGTGACCCTATAAGATATGACAACGTACCACTCAATACTCTAGCCACAGGTGGTCTACACTCCACAAAAAAAAAGTTTCTAAAGTCAGCAAAATAGTTTGCTGATTCAGCAACATTTTAGTCAGGAGGGTTCTTGCAAAAAATTGCTAATGTCAGCAAAATCTATCGTTGAAAATCAACAAGCTGATATTTAGCAACAATATAAGTAGATTCAGCAAAAGTTTTGCTAACACGTAGTCGATTAAAAATGAAAAAATCCTTGCTAATAGTTAATAACATTTCTGCTAAATATATGTAGACTGCAAAAAACTAAAACAATTTGTACAAAAATTTGTATTTGCTGAAAACCTTACAATTTTTTTTGCGATTGTCTTCAAAATAATTTACAATACGTTACAAAATATGGAAATGTTTATACTCCCACATTGACGACATGAATTAATTTAATATCTCAAAATATATAAAAATAATAAAAAACAAAAATAAAAATAAATTGCAGTTTTACTAGTGAACACAAATTATTCACTTCTCCTGGGAAATATGCATTGTTTTCAAAAACCGTGGTTAAAAAAACTGGGTTTTTTAAATGTTTTAAAAAATATATGTTAATTATAAATTATTTCCCTATGCCTTGTCCAAATCCGTATGTGGAGCTCTTCTGGTATCCTGAGTTATAATGAAAATGTGAAAAAAACTTAACTAAAAAGTCTATAACTCAGAAACATGCTGGCGTGCCACACAGGGATTTGGTAACGGTATAGAAGAATAATTTATAATTAACATATATATTTTTTTTAATTAAATAAACCTGTTTTCTGAAATAAAGCGCTTTGAACCAGTAAAACCGCGATTTAAGTACCTTTAAAATGAGATATCAATGACTCTTTCAGCTAAACCGTTATGAACAATTATGTGCAACTACTTTTGCAAAATTTAATTTTTATTTTTTTAATAAAATTATATATTTTATGTAAATCTTTTTTTACTATATTAAGTATATTAAGCATTATGTATTTTTTAGATTTTTATCCTTAACTTTAAAACCTGTAAGAGCTTAATATGTTAATTTGGCAACGGTTATGTGAAATAAATTATAATTGACTTTTATTTTTTTTAAATTTAAGAAAACAATTTTTTGAAAATCAGCGGCTCAAACAGGCTTATTTGGCTTAGCGTAGGCAACATTGGCGTTAAAATAAGGTATCGCTTAATCACATAGCTTTAACCGTTAAAGAGATATGGACGATTATGTACGACTAGTTTTGTTTTATTCTAATAGGTAGATGCCCGCAAAACAGTCAAAATCAAGAACAAAATTATTAAAATGCCATTTGATGCATTACATTTAAAGTATGATTTTTTTAAGAACTATAAGGATACGAACCTTATTCGAATTTCCAGTATTAGACCTGGTCGAGCAAAAAATGATCCGACAGTATCCCAACTAAGATCTCTCTTATATTCCCCAAGTGGTACCATTAAGTTTAATGTGAATTTTGATCATAATTACACTGAACTACCTATTAGAATAAAGCAATATAAAGGTCACATAGAACCAAAACAATTGTATACCGGTCGACTACCAATTCAGCAAAACAAATGGAAACATTTACAGGAGTTAAAGGCGGTAATTCCAGAGGAGTATCACTACTTCTATGATAATCTTAGCCACGCGCAGTAAAAATTATAATAAAAAAATATAAAAAACATTGTCTTTGAATTTAAACTGGTTAAACAATTCTTCTGAACACACCTACCCTCTCTCTGACACCCTTTTTGAGACACCCATGCCAAAAACAAGCAAAAACTAGTCAAAAACAACCCTAGCTCCCTGAAGGGTTCAAATGTTAGAACAGGTCCTACTATTTTTCTATCCCTAACATTTCTTGTGAACATATCGACCCCTTATCTCCCACCTTTTTCGGGGTCCCCATACAAAAACCGTAATACAAACTGTATTTTAAAATAAGGCAATACCGTCTATCTACATATTATTTTCCAACACAATGATTTCATTTTTGAGGCAATACCGTCTTTCTATCATAGAAGCTAAAATAACGCGAATTTCAAGAAACTTTTTAGTTAGAACGTTTATTAGACACATTCTGTTAATATTGTAGAAGATGAGTTCATCGAAATTGTTGCTTATTTGCGAATAAAACAGTTTTTTGGCTCTCCTGAAAAATTGTGTATTTGTAGATAGACGGTATTGAATATAAGCCCTCGATATCAAAAATAAATAACTAAGTGTCATTTGAAGAAAATAAATCAATGAAAACAACAAATGCGATCTCAGTTTTGACCACTACTGTATATGACACTTACCGTCCAAACCAATTATGGTTTAAATTGAAGGGGTTAGACTTAAAAATAGGACATTTCTTGATGGTTTTATATGGATTGAGTCAGATACTATTTAAAAATCGTTCAAAATTGGTGAAAAAAAACGCCAAAACTAAAAAAGTAATCACCAAAAAAAAAATTAAAAACGTTAATATCTCTAAAAACACAGGTTTAGGCCTGTGCAAAATTTGTCTCCAGATTTGATTTAAAATAGAATATATTGAGAATATAGGGCTTTCAAAACATATAATCACTTTTTTTTGAATATTTTTGTTGTCAATGCCTAATTCTAGACCACCTGTATACCTTTACCCCTATAACATTTATCATTTATAACATTTCCCTTTACTTAGTTTAAGGCCATTTAAGTTTAACTTAAAAAAATCATAAGTTTGTTATTTTTTTACAAAAATATATCAAGTATTGTTTAGTACGAGTTCAACAAATAAGAAAGAAAACAATTGCCATATTTTAGTTTTTGCCGCTTTGGCCTACATGACTCTGATATATGGGTTACCATACCAAAATATAATATTATTTATAGCAAATTTACTCAAACACTAGTGTTTAAAATTCGTTTAAGCGATTAACCGATTCCTCGATTAATCGCCTCAATTTCTGTTAATATCAAAACAAATAATTTAAAACTCAAATAGTTATTGGACCCGAATAATCGGTTAAAAGAGTTCGTTTAACCGGTTAAATTTTTTAAATGGATTTTTTTCCAAAACTTGTAAATTTTCTTAACTTTGACGAAATCAAAATGTTAAGAAAAACTTAGAAAAAATAATCTCTATAACAAATATGAAAGCTAAGTCCCTACATTGAGAGAATTATCTTAACTTCAGTAATGAATTTCCTCATAGCTTTAATGAAAATTGTCACTGGAACCCATCCTTAGAATCTTTTCATAGAATCTATGAGGCACGTTTCATTAAAGTCAAAGCTTATGAAATGTTTGTAGAATTGTGCGCCCCGGCAGACTATTTTGCAGCGTGATGGATTATCACTGCTGGGGTCATGGGTTCGATTCCCACCAGAAGCACTTACCTGTTTTCACTACAACGAGCAGAAAGTCTTAGTAGCTTGTGCTCGGTTAGGGTAATAGTATATAAAAAAAAAAATAAAAATGTTTGTAGAATTAATGCAAATCCACATGAAACTAATAAATCATTACGATAATGAAATTCATAAAATTTTTTTAATATTAAGAAGTCTTTTAAATTAATAACACTCTTCATGAATGTCTTGAAAAATGCATTGAAACTAAGAAAATTGACCGATTCATATGTGTTTTTAAACAATTTTATAGAAGTCCAAAATTAATTAAAATTAATTAAAAAAATAAAGCACTTTATTAAATACATATGTTGAGCACTTGAAAATTAAATCTTAAAACTAATGTTTGAAATTTATGAAACTTAATGAACTTTTAAGAAAAAATAAGAAAATTAAGTCTTTGAAATAATTTCATAGCTTTAAAGAAAAATTTCATTAAATTTATGAAGAGACAATTCATGAAATCGAATAATTTTTTTTGTGAAACTAAGAAAGTTTATGATACAAATTTTATGAAAAATTTCTTAATATCAACAAAATTTCTTGGATATAATGAAATTTTTCGTTGAATTTACATGAATTATAATTCTCTAGGTGTCCCAAATTTGGCCAACCTAACAAAGAAAACACAAGAAATTCGTGAAACATTTGCTTTTTTCTCTCAACATAATCTCCTTTTAGCTCGATACACTTTTCGCAGAGATATTCAATAGCTTCGATACTATGTTTATAGTAAGAATTATCTAGCTCCTTAAAATAGCCATCAACCGCAGTTTCCACCTCTTCATTGTTTGCAAATCCTTTACCACCAAGCAATCTTTTCAAGTTTGGCAATAGAAAATAATCCAAAGGAGCTAAATCGACAAAGGTGCGTGATGAAGTAACTCGATCTTTAATTCGTTAATTTTGGCAGTCGCATAGAGGACGTTCGAACTGGTGCACTGTCTTGATGAAACAAAAATTTCTTTATCGCCATTGTTAGTTTCTCCCATTTGAAAATAGTCAATAAAAATTATCCCACACGCATTCCAATAAACAGACGCCATGCCAACCGATGAAACTTTCGTCGGCTACTTTGGACACGAGTCTCCCATTCCACTCAAGTGCTTTGAATGTTCCTTTGTATCAGGTGGGAAGTGGTGGACCCATCTCTCATCCATAGTTAAAAATCGAAGCAAAAACTCGGCTTTATTGCAGTGAAACTCTATTGAAACATTTTCAAGACGCTGTTTTTGTTCTATTGTGCGCAAACGCGGCACCCATCTTGAGCACCGCTTTTAAAATTTTCAGTCAATATGCGATGTATAGCACTTTTTGAAATGGCTATAATTTAGGCAGCTCACGTACCTTTAGCCGACGATCATCCAATACCATTTTGTGGATTTTGTTAACCTTTTCTGGTGTGGAGACTTCAATTGGTCGACAACTACGGTGTTCGTATTTGCAGCTCGTACGGCCTTGTTTAAACTCTAGCATCTAAGGAGCAGACTCCCCCAGAGTAGAATATAGCTCGCATTCAATATCGGTTGAACTGAGACCTTTCAAATAAAAGTATTGAATTATTTAACAGGTGACCAATATTTTCCATGTTTACAAATTCATCGAATATTTTTGATGGGTCACAAAAATACTAAACAACAAGGCACCTTGAAACTTAAAACATATGTTTTATAAGGTTGCCACTTATGGCATAAGTAATATATTTAAATCTACTGTCGCCATCTTTACGGCAGGTCGATTAATTTGTAAGCCGCCCTTGTAGTTTGATCGGTTTTGGGAAATTAGATAGACAACTTTTTACTGTTTTAATTTTTCTTTAAATTTATATGAAATAAAATCAACATTTCTATGTATTTCAAGACAAGGTCGAATTTGTTTTAAATCGATCTCTCACAACTTTCAATTCACAAATAATTTCTGTATAATCTAACTTTGCTCTTCCTTCTTTCTAAAGGATTTTTTTATAGTTTAACCACTACAATTCTTAAACATGTTCCAGTGAAAATGTAAATTATATCTAGCTAGAACGGGGAGTAATTTTGAACACCGATAATTGAACGGCTTATAAAGAAAAATAGTTTGTTGTAAAAGCCTCTCTTTGAAGCTCCCATATTTTGAAAATGGTAACACTGGTGAATTCTTAGGTCTTAATAATCTTTTCACTACCAAAAAAATATAAAAAATTTTATAATGCAATAAAAGTTTATATTTTTGTATAAATATGTTTATTATGATATTGGTCAGTGAAAAAAAAAAACCATTATATGCATAAATTGTTCATCAGGGCAATATAATCGCGATATTTGTTAACAAACTCCAATTTTCGGATCAGCCTTTATCACCGAAAAAGGACGGTTGGGTATATCTCTTAAACTAGCAAAGCTAGAACCTTGAAATTTGAGAAGTAGTTTCACTTAATGACCGAAATAAAATAAAAGAAATCGTTTTTGTCTATTCGAATGTTTTACGGGTAAAACTTGCCTGACAGTTTCAAAAATTCGATTTTCTGACCCATTTTTAGTAGGTATATATTAGGGCGGGTCGATTTGTAGGGAGGCAAAAAAATCGCTCAAGGTACAAGGAAAATCGTATTCCAGGGATCAAAATAAGAAACTTTGCCGAAGGAACCATACCCCTAAAACGAATTCTGATGTCCCGACTTTTGACCCGTAGGGTCGAATTTTGAAAAAGCCCACTTTAATATTTAAGAAAGTAAGAGGAATTTCTCCAAGATTATGGGAGCTACTTCTTTTCCGGGAGACGTGGTAGCAGATTAATGCATAAATCATCATTCTAGGTGACCGTTAACTGGTTAAAATTTAAGTTGAAAGAGGGCCTTTTTAGCCGTGTTTTTATAGCAAAATGTACAAATATAGTTATAGAGATATTTCAGAAAGTATTAGGAGTCTTTCCAATATTAGGGTCTCTATTTCTTCTCCGGAAGGCGCTCTAGCAGATGAATGTATAAATTATATTCGATTGGGTTGGATTCGATTGGGGCACTCTAAATGGGTCAAAGTGGAATTTTTCAAAATTCGACCCTACTGTTCAAAAGTTGGGACATCAGAATTCGTTTTAGAGGCAAAGTTTCTTATTTTGAGCCCTAGAATACGATTTTCCTTGTACGTTGAGCGATTTTTAAATCGACCAGCCCTAGTATATATATATGCCCGCTTAATTCTATTTTTATTTTAATGACCGTTAACAAGTATGCGAAGTCAGAAAAGTAATATATCCACAAACAAAAAGTCGGTAGTGAAACGGTTAAAAAAAAAAAACGTTATTTCTACTGAACAAATCTGGTACAAGTAAAAAAATGCAAAAAGTTCAAAATGACACGAAAAGAAAACCAAAATTTTTCACGAAGGAGGAGAAAAATGGCATGACAACTAAAATATTTTTTTAAAATAATAATTGCCTTAAGGTTTCTTTTTAATACAAAACAATAACGAAGAACTTTATAGTTAATATTTTAAAGTGTTATCGTAGCAAATTAGTACACAGAGAGAATTTTCTTGGACGAGTTTTAATATTTTTTTTTACTAAACCAATGATGTTTTCTTTAAAAAGTTAATGAAAAATTTTATTATTTATTATTTTAATAAATAAAATGAAATTTTGCATAAAATTTTATAAAAAACTGAATTAATTGTATGAAAAGTTTTCAAAGGACATATTGCAGTGATAATTTACATATCTCATACAAATCCTCATTGACATCAGGTAGGTAATACTCTCAGTGTATGAACTTAAAAGTTTAAAAGGAAATATTCCAAAATTTAATTTTTACAAACAATAAATAAACATTTTAAAATTTTTCCTGAAATTTGGGTTTTATCTGAATTTTACAGAATTTTTTAATGAAAAGTGTAAACAATTTTTAAAAACGGCTTTTTATGGTATGGATCCGAAAATATTTAATTTTTACAAAATAATTGAAAAAGTTACATTTAATATCGAATGCAAAAAAAAACTTTCCCTACTGATGACATTTGATTTTTTAAGAGCCCTTAGATTACTCCGAAATAGAACCCCAAGATTCTAAAGTAAGTTTCAATAAAACATCGCAGGTTGCTTTAAATCTCCTCGACAAACACTTTATAAACCAATGCAGTCAAATTTACTTAATATTTAACAAAAAAATGCAGTCCTTTGTGTTTTATTGAGAAAAAACTAAAGAAATATATTTTTTAGCGATTAATCGTTTAATAGCCAATTTTATCGATTAACCGATATTTCGAATAATGCCTTAACTGCCTAGGTCGAATAATTGGAAACACTATATACTACACATCATTTTTCCTATATATCTTTTGATTTGCCATCACTTTATGTTTTGCATTATTTCGATTCGTTTTAGAGCCTCGCTCATATAAGAAATTTAAAGGAATTAATTCTTTTGTAAAATTATGAAAAATATTAAAAGATATTTAATAGTTAAAAGTGTACAATTTAAATACATAAATTTAATCTGATATTCAAATTATGGATTTAATTATTTTATTGGAAATAGGTTTGATTAAAACCGATTCTGACACTTTTTTGCCATCACACATCAAATAACAGGTTTTGTATCGTAAAACAAAATCTGTTATTTGATGTGTGATACTAATCGCAGAGAAAACAAATTTCCCTATTTTGTTGGTGCTTATTTTGCTTCTTTTATTTTTCATATTAGAGCTCCAAATTATACAACACGATTTTTGTTTAGCTTGAAATTTGGCAGACGTATTCTTATTTCAAAAATATTTAACACATGGTGTTTGAAAATTAAAAAAAAAAAAAAAAAAATGTTCCGTCATGCCGATATTTAAATTAATATCTTTGAAAAGCTAATAGGCCGATTTTAATGATTGATGCATTATTTTAAAGTTCTTGAACACTTTGTTTTATAAATGTATTCACAAATTTATACTACCAATTGTTATAATTTTTTTATAGTTTTTAACTTTTTTTTTTAAATTTTATACCATTTACGTCTCAGCCTGAAAATGAAACTATATAACGATCGCGATGTTATGGCATCAACAAACGTAAAAGAGGTTTTTATCGCTCCCCGAGCATTGGTTGGGTATACAAATTAAGATCTACGAAAAAAACATTGATTATATCGTTTAAACCAGCCAGGCCGTTTTTACTATATACAATTGATTTCCAGTCCCGGGATTACAGAAACCCTAGAAATTTTAAGAATACAATTTAAAATAAAAATTTTCCATATTCCACATTTTTAATGCATCAATTACAAGGGCGGTTCAAAATTAGCCGACCTGACGTGTAGATGGCGGCAACCTTATTAAACTTACGTTTTAAGTTTCAAGGAGCCACGTTGCTTAGTATTTTTTTTTTTGAGACCAAATATCATCACTGAATTTGTAAACATAAGAAAAATTGTTCACCGTTATATAATTCAATACTTTCATTTGAAAGGTCTCAGTCCAAACAATAATAAAGCCGATCTAGATTCTACTCTTGGGGAGTCTGCTCCTACAATTACGACTATAAAATAAAACTTGGCAGAGTTTTAACAATCAATTACGAGCTGCCAAGATAAACACCGTAGCGGTAGACCAATTGAGATGTCCACTCCAGAAACGGTAAAAAAATCATCAAATTGATACTGGCTGGTCATCGGCTGGAGGTGCGTGAGCTGGGTAAAAAGATACTCGTATGCATTTCGAAAAGTGCTATACATCACATATTGTCCGAAAATAGGGAGATGAGAAAGAAGTGAGCAAGATGGGTGTCGCGTTTGCTCGCAATAGAACAAAAACAGTGTCCTGAAGATGTTTCAGTGGAGTGTTTGGCGACGTTTCACAGCAATAAAGCCGAGTTTTTGCGTTGATTCGTAACTGTGGATGAGACATGGGTTCACCACTTAACATCTGAGCGAGAAAAATATACATTTTCAAATTTGTTATATATTATGGGTACTGTAGTACCATTCAGTTATGAAATAGGAAAACCAATACTAAAGACCATGATTTTGGCTATAACCCAGAAAATTTTGACCCAGAAAATTTTCACCCTGAAATTTTCCACAAATATATTGAACGGTTCAGTAATAAGAATTTTTTTGTTCTGAATACAAAAAACGCTTACTTCATGATATGGGCATCTGAAATTCAAAAATTACCTCTAACCCTTCCATGAAAAAAAATCAACATGGTTAAGATTTTAACATCAAAAAAAGGTAAACACGAATTTTGTATTATAATCAATTTTGTAACGATATTTTAGCAAAATTTAAATTTTCTGTTTCATCGATGTCTTGTCGAGTATGGATGGCAGTTACGGTGAATTTCATTGAAATCGGATATGGTAAATCTGAAAATACTACTGATTTAGTTGACATGTTTTCAGTCTATTGTGAATGGTTGTCGAAATATTATATTTGCTTAAACAACTAACCCATTAACGTCCGCTAAAAATCTCGGAATTATTTTAATTCAAACCTTACGTCGTCGGAACATATAAGATATGCTAGCGGTCGCACATATTCTCTGCTCAGAACACTCTGGCTAACTCAACACTGCACACTTGTTACAATTAGAATACTCCCTGCTAACATCTGTCAAAGCTGTTTGAACTTCCTGTACTATATATTCTTTGGTTAAATTTTAAATTAAATACCAAATTCTTTTAAAACTCTGTACTCTTTAGTATCCCCTTTCTATATAACAAAACATTATTTTTATGAATGCAATTTTACACTAAAATGCATTCATTATCATATATACTTTGTTATTGTTAAAAAAAAAACTCAAATCAAAATATATAGTTACGTTAAACAAAAATAACATTAGGGTAAAATAAGGAAATTGTTTGTGGTAAGTAAAGTCTTTTCTAGCCATTATTTTCTTTTTTCTGCTTCTTTTTTTGCTTCTTACACTGGTGCTCATTTTAGTTTTTATGTACATTTCAGCAGTTTCTTTGTTAGCCTTTTGTTATAGTTAGGGCTAGGAAGTAAATGTATTTATCATCATGTTTTATATGCATAAAATATGTATTAAAAATCATAAAATACGCATATAAAATTTCGAAAGGTACACTCAGGGAACTTCTGCTTTAAATATTTGTAGGTGTTTGAGCTATAATCTTTATTATTAAATGAAAAAACAGTCATTTGTTGAAAAAATTTAATTTTTGACTACAATTGTAGTTCATTAAAAAATACAAACCACATCAATTTACTGTATTATTGTTTTACATTTATTTTATGCAGTATTTTCTTTATTATTAAATGAAAAAAACAGTCATTTGTTGAAAAAATTTAATTTTTGACTACAATTGTAGTTCATTTAAAAAAAAAACCAAACCACATCAATTTACTGTATTATTATTTTACATTTATTTTATGCAGTATTTTTTTTATTAAAAAAAACTAAACAATTAAATGTTTGTTTATTTTTTGCTGCACATGTGGTTAATTTTTTAAACAGTAAAAAACAAATAACAATGTTATTTGAATTTACTGAAATGTAAGTCGTCGGTTGCTCAAACTGAAACTTCATTTGTTTTCAACTACATTTGCAGCGGTATATACCCACATAGTATTCTAAGTGCATGCATTTATTATGGAGTTTTTTTTTTCCAACGGTTTCAACATTATTAACACTATTTAAATAATTTTTTTTTACCAAAAAGTGGTTAAAAAAAATTGAAATTAGTGTTAATCATATTAAGAAAGTTTATGATTGTAATTTTCTGTTGTTTTTGTCTTCATGATAAAAAAAAGTATCACAAAAATAATTGTAAATTTGAAAAGCAAAATTTTGTAGAAATGCATATTTTAGTAGAATGATAAAAACGTATCTACAAAAATATGAATTTTTATGCAAAATATCTAAATATATGCACTGACACCAAAATATAGAACAAAAAAAAAAAAACGCTAAAATATGCATTTATATCAAACTATGTAAAAAACATGTGCTCACAATGTTTTTGCCATAAAGACTACTGAATATACACATTAAATTAATTGAAAATCAGTTAAAAAAGGACTACTCACTTTTCGTTTAAAAACAATTGTATTTTGTAGTTCATTTTAATTGACAAAATCGGTAAAAACAATAGATTGTTTTCGTTTATTTCAATACTCAATATAATATAACAACTTTTTGTTTTAAATAGAAAACTTTTAATTGAATATTTTAACTATTAACGGAAGTAGGTTTTTTTTGCCTTATTTTGTTTATTTAAAAACAGACAGAAAGTGAAAAAATATATTTCTTTGGTAATTTAACTGTATATTCCATTGAAACAACTTTACCGATTAAACTTTTAAATAACTGATGATTTTTTATGGAAAAGTTCTTGTGAGTGTATTTATAGTGAAATATGCAAAAAGTCGCTTTAACAAATCGATGAAATTTTGTTGCAAATTTGTTTCATCGTAAAGATTTTTGGTTAATTTTGTCCTCCAGCTAACGACAAAAAAAAATATGTATTTATATGAACTTCCGAGCTCTAGTTACAAGTTTCATGTTACTTATTTTTTCTTCATTTAGCAGCAAAAATATCAAGAAACAGTAACACATTTCTGATTTGTAGCAAAAAAACGAAATAAAAATGGAACGTCAAAAAAAAAAAAACAAAAATAAAAAATTACTTACTCCTGCTGTTGTGAATTTTTGAATGCCAATATTATGAAATCAATTCCGCATTTTTGTATAAATTTTTATATAAAATCTGTTTATGGGTTACATTAGTAACCCAATGACAATTAAAGTTAATAACATTAATTTGAATGCTTGGTTGCATGCAATGTTTGAAATCATTAAGTTTATGGTATTACAAGGAGAAACAAATGTAATAATGAGTGTTAAAATAATTACATTTGTTTTTTTTGTAGTTTTTTTCAAATTGATTTTTTTGTGTCTTTTTGTGTGAATTGATGAAAGCGTTAATATCTTGAAAATAACAAACGTTAACCCTTCCCATTGAATTAAATGTGGATATGTACGAAAACGTCTTTTTAATGGTCCTTTACCATTTTTTGGGGGATTAAAATGGATACGTTTGAGTAACAACGAAATTTACTCTTTTGGCGCCCTGGCCCATATATTTCATCGTTTAGTTTTAAATAAAAACTATACACTTATAATATTATGTAGATAAAGACCACTGCATATGTAGTTAAAAACAAATGAAATTTCAGTTAAAGAAAGGAAGACTTACATTTCATTTAATTCAACTAACATTATCATTTGCTTTTTAATGTTCAAAAAATGACTAACAATTGTAGTAAAAATGAACCACATGGTAGTAAAAAATAAACAAAAATTTATTTTTTTTATTTACTGTTAAAAATGAATGTAAAATCATTAAACAGTCATTTGATGTGGTTTGTTTTTTTAGATGAACTACAAGGTTAGTAAAAAATTTAATTTGTTCTACAAATGACTGCCATTTACATTAAAAATAAAGAAACTGTATTACAAACTAAACAACTACATATTTTTAAAGCAGAGGTTCCCTGAGTGTGCCAATAAATCTAAGAGCAGACATGGAATTTCTATAAAAATGGCAACATCGAAAAATATCACCATGGAATAGGCAAAACTATTTTAACAATAGAAATTTAAGTCATTTGAGTGGACCAAAATTACTGCACAACGTATTTTAACTATTTTTTGTTTTTAATGTGCTCGTTCTTCTGCGAATTATGATGACAATATTTCAAAACAACGCTAAAATCAATTTTATCAAAATCCGCGAAAACGGTTGTGCCAAATATTAATTTTTTGTTTATTTAAACAAAAAAAGTTGTGAGGGAACTTCAAAAACTTTTATGAATGAACTTTTTTTGAAAACCGCGAATGAATATAATTGAGTTTCAGTAAATTTTATTGTGTGAATTTTTTTATACGAACATGTTATACACCCAGAGAAAAACAGAAGTAACTTTCATCTATTTTCGTTCAATGTAACAATTTGATCAATATTATGAAACATTTCATAAAAAACAAGAGTTATAATGATCATGATCTCTACGAATTGTTTCTACACAAAAATAATGAAATCTCTAATACTACAAAACAGCCTTCAAATATAATCTGAAACATTTCATAATTATGATGAAATTTATTTTGCTTTTATGAAATGTTTCTTAAATACTATGGAACGTTACATTGAACAAAAATTGATGAAACATTTCATAGATTCGATGAAGCTTTTCCTTTAAGTGTAGTTACACTCAGTGAACTTCTACTTTAAAATATGTAATTGCTTCGGTTGTAATACAGTTTCTTTATTTTTCATGTAAATGTCAGTCATTTGTAGTACAAATTAAATATTTTACCTACCTTGTAGTTCATTTAAAAAAACAAACCACATCAAATGACTGTTTTATGATTTTACATTAATTTTTCACAGTCGTTTTTTTATTTAAAAAAATAAATAAATGTTTGTTTATTTTTCATTAACCTATGTGGTTAATTTTTACTACAATTGTTGTTAAGTTTTTGAACATTAAAAAACAAATGACAAAGTTAGTTGAATTTACTAAAATGTAAGTCCTTCTTTCTTTAAGTGAAATTTCAATTGTTTTTTTTACTACATTTGCAGTGGTCTTTACTTACATAGTATTCTAAGTGTAGAATTTTATAATTGCAAGAAAAAAGGTCAAAGGCTATAATCCGTGCTCAATATTTTTCAACTCAAATAAGGATATATATATGTGCAATTTCAAAAATATTCGACAACTGCTGAAACTGAATGTAGATGCCTTTTATTTCTCAAGGTTTTTTGAATTAAGAGAAACGATGCAAAGGGTTAGGTAGACCATACTTAAAAACTATAACATACAAAATTTCACCATGAAAGGTCCTCACCTTAAGAATTAGTAGCCATTTAAAAGCCGAAAAAATAAAAAAATACTTCAAACTTACAAGAGTGTTTTCATTAATTTTATTTGTTTACCTATAGTTTTTAACTTTCAGATCGAAGCCAATACAAAATGGAGTCACTAGACTTGGAAGATGCATGCATTTAAAAAGTAATTTCACTGTTAATAAAAAAAAATTAATATTAATTTGTTTAATGTTTTCTTAAAAAAAAAATATTTTTATGTAAACCTATCCTTTTTGAAAATCTTTAAGCTTTTTAAAGCCTACTAGCTACCCCCAATTTTTTTCGTAAATTTTGAAAAAATTAGAGAATTTTTGTTTTTTTAATCTTAATCTAACCCAGAATATTCCCGTCCAAACTTAGTCAATTTGTTTTTTAATAATCAGCCTAGTAACTAAATAAGGGTTAAACGCATATAACTAACTTATGTTTATTATGGTATGGCAGGACACCTTGGCGTATGAAGAATAATTAATACTTTGTATATTGCTCATACGTTAATTTTTCCTCCTAAATACTTTATAGTTTTTGAAACGACATGTTAGTATATTTGTTTTTTGTAATGCTGTGTCAGTTTGTGTGTTACAGTGTGTGTTTATTTTGTTTGTAAACTTTAAATGTATTTGGTATTTTATGCTAAAAATTTTCTATTAAACCATAATGTTTATAAGGAAATAGTTTGAGAATTATGTCTAAAATAAAATAAGTAGTTATATATTTTAAAGTCAATTAAAATTTTAATTGATTCAGTTAAGTAAAGGGTCCGCCATCTAACGTTTTTTTTTCTACTAGTGCTTATTTCGTGAATGGTAACACTTAGCTCATGTCTGATTTGACAGATAATTAGTTTTATCCTTCCGCTGAACGAATATGGTCCGTATGTTCGTTATCTTGTGAAAAAAGTGAAAGAAACTGGCATCCTCATCGATAAACCAAAGCGTGAAAAGCCAAAAACAGTGCGTACACCCGAGAATATTGCTGCTGTTGCAGAAAGTGTGCGTAAAGCGCCATCAACATCGATTCACCGTCGTTCTCAACAATTGAACATTTCGGAGACATCATTGAGACGAATTTTGCATAAAGACCTTGGTATGACGCCATACAAAGTCCAATTGGTTCAGGAGTTCAAAAAAAAAAAAAAAAGTTATTTGGCGACCCTTTATTTGTTGAGAAACAAATTTAATTCCAATCAATTATTTTATTAGAAACTTTAGGTTGTTAATTTTTTCTGTGTAAAAATAACAAAAACTTTAGTAAAATTAACACAAAATGTTTTATTTTGAGAAAGTTTTTATTGTCATTTTAGTTATGGATTTCTATGAGACAACACTAAATTTATATTTTCTTATTTAAAGTAATGTATATCAAACTAAATGATTTTGATCTTAAATAGCTACCCGATGAAAAAAGTTTCTATATTCTCATTTACAACTTGATATCATTATATATGCCAATATATTACGATATATTTATCTTATATGTACTTAGTTTATGAAATTTTTTTAATATTTTTTTTTTTTTTTTTTAAAGAGAAATTCTTCCTATTAATTAATGTGTTGCTTTCTTTGGAAAGGGGATAGTGGAGAGATGAAAGGTGGTGAAAGATGAATGGCTTCAAACATGGCAACACTGTAATTGCACGACTAGATAAGTCTTAGAACAGTTGTTACTCGCCACCAGATGTAGAGTTGTCGAATTTATTGAAGCTTTGTGTTTCATAGCCCTGATTCATTATTTTACTTCGGTGGTGTTAAGTGCTATGAAAACACCGAAGGTGGGCGCAGCGATACATATATGTCATAGAAAACTCATAAATATTATTTTTCTAAATTGATGTTGTCGTCACCGGGAATCGAACCCGGGACCATCAGTGTAACAGTCCAACGCGCTAACCATTACACCACAACGCCCACTATATGCAATATATCGTCATATATTATTGTATCGTATGTTATACATTATCATATCCTGTAAATCTGATCATATGAAATAGATATAAATCTGTATATGACCATATATTATACCATATATATGATAGTGTATATGGTACAATTAATCAAAAATAATTCGATAACTTTTATATATAATTATATATGGCAAAACATATTACTATATATTAATATATATAAATATATATAAATATATATAAATATATATAAATATATATAAATATATATAAATATATATAAATATATATAAATATATATAAATATATATAAATATATATAAATATATATAAATGATATATATAAATGAAAACTTTTCCATCTCTCATATATATTTTTATAGCACCATTTAAAATTAGAATATAAATTAGTTTTAAAATTTACTGCAAAAAAATTAAAAACTACGATTTTTTGTTTTGTAATGATTATTAGTAATATTTTATTAAAGTATTCAAAAACAACGTTATAATTATTCGGTTTTAAACCAACACACATATATACTAAAGAAGAATGAGAACATCTGTTAAATATTATATGCCAACTGGTTTTAAGAGAAACAGTTCTAGAGGTTTTTTTAATGCAACATTTTTAGTATATACAGGTATCCCTCGATTTACGCGGTACTTTATTTGCGCGGTTTCGATATAACGCGATTTTGTAATAGTGACCATTTTTCTGTATAACGCGTTTTTTTACGCGTTTTTAGTATAACGCGATTTAAAAATAGTGGCAACCCTCTAATTGCGCGCATTACACCATTTTTTTAAACATTATCAGCTGTTTGCAAAAAAGAAGAGGTTAAATTTAATTTGCAGTGTAAAAAAAATTTAAAGGTAATAAAAAATAAACAGTTTGCTGTGGTTTTGATTTTCCTAATGATAATGTTGTTACTCCGTTAACAGCGGAAGTTGCTCAAATACTACAAGTAATTGAAACATCTGAATTATTTGAAAACATTGTGGATGAGGATATATTGGAGATGATAAATGATGTTCCAGAATTGACTGAACAAGATCTCATTGAATTAGCTACGGACCCCGATGAATCAACTACAGACGAAAGTGATAGTGAGGATAATACAGCTTTTGATTCTTCTAAGTTAAAAACTATTATACAAATGGCTCAGGATTTGATAACATTTTCCACTGATAATGACCCTTGTACAAATCGATCAGATTTATTTTAGTGTTCAATAAAAAAATCGTTGGCATCATACGAAGAACTTTTAAAACAACAGGAACAGCAAAAAAAGCAAAAGCGCATAACAGACTTCTTTAAAGTGGACGAAGACGTTAATTGTGCCCAAAATTCTGAAGACGTTAACTATGACAAAGACTCTGAAAAAGTAGTCTTTGACGAAGATACTGAAGATTTTAACTATGACGAAATCTGTGAAGATTGGCAATATGTATAATATTTTATATTTTTTATGAATTTTTTTGTTTTGTTTTATTAATTTATGTTTTGTTGATTTAAAAAGCCGGAATGAAGTTTTTTTTATAAAATTTTCGTTATTTTTTGTTAATTTATAAATTTTGAATTTTTTTTCAAAGCTAGTTTGAATATACTATTTTTACAAATAATTTTTTGTTATAACTATTGAAAAATACAACCTCACCTTTCAGCTCTCCACTATCCCCTTTACAAAGAAAGCAACACATAAATAAATAGGAAGAATTTCCTGAGTGTTGCTTCTCTTTAAAAAAAAAAAAAAAAAAAAAAAAATAAGCTTTTCTTTTAACACGGATTTTCGGTCCCAAATTTGAATTTTGTATGAAGTTAGTGTTTCAATTTGCGCGGTTTATTATATTGCTGGTCCCAAAACAGAATTTTGTATTGATATAGAACCTTTTTTTATGCGGTTTTGAATTACGCGGTTTCCTTCCGGTCCCAACGTGCCGCGTAAATCGAGGGATACCTGTATAGGACAAAATTTTGTGTTGATTATACAAAAATTGTGCGTATAATACATAAAACAAGCCAAATTAACTTTGAAATTTAATTAAAATTGCTTAAATGCATGAAAATTAATCAATTAAAAGTACCAGTTCTACAGTTTTCTTTGTTTTTATCGTGATTATTTTTTTTTTTTTTTGTTATATTTATTTATTTATAAAGAGTTTTCTACCTCCGTACACTGAAAAAACTATCAACCTAAAAAAACTTATTAATGATTTGATTTTAAATTTGTTTCTAAACCCATATTTAATTGCATCAATTAATATTTTAATTGATTTTTAAATATATAAATACATAAATATTTTAGTTTAGTCATAATTCTCAAATTATTTTTTTATAAACTGTATGGTTAATTGAAAAAGCTTCAGTATAAAATACCAAATAATTTTGACTTTTACAAACAAAACAGGCACATACACAAACTGACACAGCATTACTAAAACCAAATATACAAACGAGTCGTTCACACATTTTTTTTTGTGAGTATCATAATTTTTTTATAGCTCTTTTCTTCTTAATTTCAATTAAAGTTTTAAATGATATTATCATTGCCGCGACAGATGCAACATCAATTAAAATATTAGATGATTCAATAAATTTTTTAATTGAAACACCTTTTTATTTGTTTCTGTGTATTAAATATATTTCTTTAACACATCTTTTAAATAGCTTTCTGAGTTGACCAAACAAAATAGGTTATGTGTAGGGCATCAGTGTGATCGTCTTCACAAATTAGTTTTCTTTTCTCATAAACTATTTCTATAAAGCCATTTCATTCATTAATATATATCTGCATTTCTTCAGTTCATCGGTTTCTTTTCAGTTTTTTTTTTTGTGTCAGTAAATTTCACATATTTCACTATTTTTAGTTTTTATTTTGCTCCATAATATTATATTGATAACTTCTTTTGCTCTGTTTTTTTACATAGAGTGGGGTGGTTCAGTTATATTATTGCCAGTTTTAAACAAAAAGTTCATTGACCATGTTATTATGAACTTCAGTTAGTACTACTAATGTAGTAAAGAAATAGGTTTTTTTTAGCTTTAAAGAAAATTAGATACGTACTCACTCATACACATTACTTTGTAAGTACAAATTCTGTTAGGAAGTTACTGCAGTTGTTTGTTGCAGTAAAGAAGAGGGTTAAGTTTAGCTTAACATGCGATATTATTTTATAATAACAAGGAAACTACACAGTGGTAGATCTGGCCTAGCCATACTTACTGTTTTAAGCAGTATGCTTAATCTTTTTTTCCCAATTGTTCTTTTTTTTGCATACCACCTAAGGAGATACGCAAAAGTGCTTTTTTAGCCTCTGTACTCGTTTTGTACTTTTTTTGTTAAAAATATTAAATTCTAAAGTTTTTCATATTCAATGACAAATAATTTATTCAGAGTATAAAAAAGCAAATGCAGATTATTAGAAACGCCCTGTAACAATGTCTCATGTCTTTTCAGCACCTCCAACTTTGACGATTTGCCTCCGTTTGGACGATTTTCAAAGTGAAATATGATAAAATGGCGATTGAGGATTTTACAAAACTTATTTTATCAAAATTTACAATTGTTTTTTCTTTTCATTTAAAACGTCAAGGAACTACTATAAAATGATCTCAAATCGAACAAAAATTATTTATTTACCCATTTAATGATATACTAAATAAGGGTGATATTTTAAGAGCCTTCGGATTTTATTTAAAATAAAACACATCAAATTTAGACAAATGAATGAAATCTTTATGTGATTCGATAGAACGATCTATATAATTCAATGTTTAAAGATTCTTTCATATAAATGTTGAACGCGGCTACGCCTCAAATGGTTCCTACGCTGGGTTCAATTTTGGCATTCTCTCTCCAACATATCGGCAGGTATCACACAAATAAATTCTTCAATATTGGCTTCCAGTGCGTCAACCGTTGCGGGCTTGTCCCTATAAACATGAACCTTAACTTATCCCCACAAAAATAGTCTAAAGGCGTTAAATCTCACGATCTAGGTGGCCAATTGACTGGCCCCAAACGTGGAATAAACTGTTCACCGAACTCGCCTCTTAATTGGGCCATTTTTTCACGTGCTGTGTGTCATGTGGCACCCTCTTGTAGAAACCACATGTCACCTAAGTACAGCTTTCCCATTTTGGTGAAAAAAAAAAATTGTAATCATCGCACGGTAGCACTCGCCATTCACAGTAACGTTCCTGCGTTCGTCGTCTTTGAAACAGTACGGTACAATGATGCCACTGGCCCATAACCTACGCCAAACAGTGTATTTTTTGGGATACAAATACGGCAATTTTGAGTTTTCCAATAAAAAAAGCGTATCTTTCCAACTTTGCCAGCGCCCATTCATGAAAAGTTAGCAGATGTGGCTTCAATTCTTGCACCAGTTGTATTTTAAAAGGTTTTACACCCAAATCCTTCGGCAAAAATTTTAAACGCAGTGGAGTAACAGAGGCCCAATTGCTGCGAACGGAGCCGAATCAGTAATTCACAGTCATCAACAACACTGGCGGATACAGCTGCGATATTTTTCTCTGTAGGCACTCTACATATGCGTGTTGGGGGTTTAATGCCCAATAATATAAATTTGGTGCGAAATTAAGTCACAAGATTCCGAATAGCCGCCTGAGAAGGTCGCACAAACTGACCATAAATTGGAAGAAGTGCACGATGTACTTTCTTAACCTAACCGCGCATGAATTTTGATAATAAAATTCAATTATCTGCTAGCGTTGTTCGTTTTTAAGTCCATTCATTGTTAAATTATAGACCAAACTAAACATGTTTAACAGTAACATGTTACACGAAAACAGCTGAGCTGCCAAAAACACTGTTGCCAAAAAGAACGTTGCTAAAAAATCACCTTTTATATACTTATCATGTTGAAAGATTTATTTAAAAAAAAAATAATGAAAAAGGAACGAAAATCTAAAAATGTTAATTTTCAAAAATTAAAATCATTTAGCTTTAAAAACACTGGTGAATGATTGATTCTCAGGGATTTGGATTCTTGCTTAATCATTGTTTTTCTTGAATGCCATTTTTTGTATGCCCAAATTTTGTGAAAACAAATATCGGAAAAAAATTTAAAAATTAATATTTTGTCATAGGGTTTTGCAGATTTTAAAATGGAGCTGTTATTTTAAAAGTAAATTCCTCGTAATGGGTATTGGGAGTTGTGTTCCCAAGACTCGGAGGAGTTTGTAAAGGAACTAATAATAAAGATAATCAAAATAGTGAAATAATTAGAAATAAAATTTTGACTAATCTTTCCCCCTTTTCATTGAAATGTAAGGAGTTTTGGAAATGACTATTTCGCAATCTCAAAGTGAGCCTTTTCTTTAGTTATCGCACCTTTAATTTTATTATGCGCATTATTTTTATTATTGAATCTTTCCTTAGAAATTTACAATAAATATTTAAATCTTAACCTAATTTAGTAATTTATTAGGTTATGCCAGTGTAATAATCCACATTTCGTATTCCAATCTTAAGCTACACTCAAAAAACATTATGATTCCAATCTAAAGCTACACTCAAAAAAAATAAGTTAGTAGAAAAGTTAGTAAAACGTCGTGTAAATCAAGTACACTACATATTTCTCAGCAAATTTTTTGCTGAAATTAGTTTTCCAACTAAAATTTTAGTTATATTTAATGAGCACTTAACTGTTTTGAACTAATGTTTTACAAATGTTTTACAAATATTTTACTAATGTTTTACTAATTTATTTTGCTAAGCAAAATTATATTGATAAGCACATTAATAGTGTTGATAAGCACATTAATAGTATACGTCGTGGCAAATCAAGATGTAGTGGAGACTAGGAAAATTATACTAAAAAGTACAACTCTTTTAAGACATAACAAAATCAACCACGGAAGATTTTTGTATCTTTTTCTCATCCTAAAGGACGCTAACGATGTGAACACATACGTGGATTAAAAAAAAACTTTAATTTTGTGTTGTCTCCGGCTTGTAAAAGTAATTGTCTACTAACTAAATAAAATATTTAAATTTAATAAATATTAAATATGTAACTAAGTCATTAAAGTCATTATTAATGTAGTGACGTCAAATTGCAAACAAACATAAGTACACTTAGACAGACTATAGCGAAAGCCAAGGACACACATCTTAGCTAATTTTTTAGGTTTCCTTTTTCTTATTAAAAAAAAGGGGTCGTATATTTAGACAAATGTAAGTAGTTGAAAGATAATTTTGTTTATGTTAAATATAATTATTTCTACATAATTTTAGATATTAAATTAATTCATGCCGTCAATGTGGAAGTACGAACATTCTTATATTTTGTAACGTATTATAATTTATTTCTAAGAGAATCACAAAAAAATGCTTTAGATTTTCAGCAAATAAATTAACTTAAATAAAATTTTTTTAAAAATTTTTTGAGTTTTTTTCAGTCTACTAATATTCAGCAAAAATTTTATTAAATTGTAGCAAGTATTTTTTAATTTTTAATCAACTTGTTAACTGATCGCAAAATTTTGCCGAATCTACTAATTCTGCTGCTAAAAATCAGCTCGCTCGTTTTCAGCAAAAGATTTTGCTTACATTAGCAACATTTACTTACGGTAAATTTGGAGATAGAGCCTTTTTTGTAGCGAGCAAATTGCAAAAATTAAAAAATAACGTTGATTCCCAAAAAAGCTACTTTTATAATTTTTAGAAAGTAATCATTTAAAAGTTATTAAACGAAATAGTTAGGTAATACGAAAAAATTATAAGCTTTCCGACACACATAATTTGGTTTTTATATATTCGCTATATATTTGGTTATCTGCTGATTTGAAAATTTTACCCTTTTTGGTTTGAAATGTGAAAATATCGAAAACCGCCAAAGGGTAATGTTCACTTATTTTCAATTTTCTGTCAAAATATACAAATTTCACAACATAAAAATTAGATTGGTTCTTAGTAAATGTTTTTTTTAATTTTGACCCCTCTATCCACATATCCAAATTTCATTTAGATTTGTGGGTTACACCATTGTGCAGTTTCCTTGTTACTAATGTTTAGGTATTATTGTGGTCGAAAACAAAAACAGAAAACGTAAAGTCATCAAGTAAAATTTTTTTTAGATAAAACTATAAAGTTGTATATTTTATCGATAATCGATTTTTTCAATTTCTTGTTTTTTTTCGTACCATAAACTAAATTACAATTTTTAATCTTAATTGCGGAATAAAAATTATTATAATGAAAACATTTACAAAAGTGTACAAGAAGGTTTAGCTCTTTATTGCTATAAACGAATTGACATAATATTTAAGATACTTAAAAAGATGGCTTTTGGATAAAGTTAAAAAAAATGTTTTGAGATGCTCATCTGAATTTTTAAAATTTATGATCACATAGGACCAGGATATGTGTTTTTTTGGGCAAAAGGATTTCTCGTAGGCGCAGCAACCTGAAATTGTTTACCGAAAAGGTTTGGGGGGTTGGTGATTTTAAAAAGTAACTCAAAAACTTAAAATTCTAAATGGCGGATCAAATATGGCCGAAAAAAATTTCATCCGATCAAACAAAAACTTTGCCTGTAAAATCACCTGTAAAAATATCAGAAAACGGTTCTGAAAATAAGTTCAAAAAACTCCAGAAAATATCAGATTTTTTCTACATATGCATGAGATAAGATAGTTACATTCGAGTTGAATTTTAGTTAAGTTAAAATAGCAATTTACTCTGCTAATATCTGCAAAAAAATTTGCTAAATATTTGTAAACAAACCAATACAGAGAAAAATTTAGCTATTTGCCAACTGGTATTTGCTTACTACAGCTCAAATTCGGTTATAACGAATTTCAGTCGGTTGACACAACTTAACATTTGTTTTCACAACAAAGTTCGGTTAATTCAGCTAAACTTCCCAGTAAAAAACGCTGCTTGCAGGTAAGCAGGTTTGTAAGGGAGTAAGCCAAAAAGAATCCCTTACAAACCTGCTTACACATGCCATGATTTTTATATGGCGAATTCCCACTTGGAAGCATTACTTTTTGGCAAAATAAGCGGGGATTTTAGCGCTTACAAAAAGCTGTGATTTCATGGCGTTCAGTAAAACCATATTTCATGTCTACATTATTACGATTAAAAGTAATAATATGAATATTATATAATATTATTATTAATTTTTTGTTGTTAAAAATTTAGACATATTAATAAAATAATTTCATTTTTCGCACCACGTGCTAGCTCTTCAGAAACAATTAAATGACTATTTATTTTGTACAACATACTCAAAACACCAAACACAATCGGAAATCACTCGGTAAAACAGGAATAGATCGTTTATAATACACGATATGAAACTTTCTGCATTACAACCTGCATCCTTGTAAGGGATAAAGGTAAGCTGCTTACAACCTGCATTCTTGTAAGGGAAATCAGGAAGCTCAAAAAATGTTTTTGTTTATTTTTATACGAAAATTATTCGTTTCATTTGCTGCTTCTCAGTATTATGTAATAGTAAGCACTTACATCAGCGCATTTCTTTTATCCTGCTTCTAAAAACACGAAATTTTTTTACTGGGTTTAGTTGCAACACAGAATATAGACTGAAATCTAATTTAAATATCGTTGTACTAACCCGATTTTAAAAAAAAACTTATATGGAGCTTTATATAATTTTATCTAATTTAATATGACCCAATAATTAATTATATAAAATTGCATCCGTAAAATGGCCCGATTAAATACTTTCAAATTATGTCTAATTGTATCATATCAGATTAATTTAGAAACAATTAGAAGTGATTGGACACAGCGTGGTCCTAATTTTCTCCTCATCCAATTGTATTAAATTATATGTTACTATATCTAATTTAATATAATACGATGCTCTACATATTATTTGAAATGTAAATATTATATGGTTTCTTTCAATTTTAGAAACATTATTATTAGGTCTGCCCATTAAAACTTACATATAAGTTATAAATGTGGTAAAACTATGATAAATAAATAATTTATTATAGGTTTCAAGCTACAGACGAATTTGTTATATTTATCAACCATTTCAGTTGCAATCAAGACAAATTCAAATAAATTAAAGTTTTCTATATGAAATGCAGAAATTTTGCAATTGATATTGAAAGTTTTCATTTGCAATCAGAGAAATTATATATTAATTATAAATTCCTTTTTATTTTTTAAGGCATGGTTCATATATTCAAATTACTTGAAATTTTCTCAATTAAAAATAGTTAATCATAATTTATAGTTTTTGCAGTTCTAATGCAAAATTTCAAACTTATTCCGAAAATTTATTTAACAAATTATGAAAAAAAAAAATGTTGTAGGCAAGGATTTCATTATTGCCTAATGAAATCGTCAGGGGACAATGTTTTTCTATGATGTAAGAGTATTTTGGGAGTTGGAAGTAAAATTCTGTTGTATTAACTGAATTTCGTTGTGAAGACCAATATTAGGTTATACAAACCGTTTTCAGTTATCGTAACTAAGTTTCAGTTTGTAAATTAATAAATTTTGCTCGGCGTGTATTGAACAAATAAAACAAAAATAAATGCAATGGCTCTATGAAATAAGGCCCCAATGAAATAAGTCCCCAAACCAAAAATGAAATAACTCCCCATTTGTTGGGGCTTTATTTGATTATGAAACAATGCCCCAAAAAAATGAACAATAAGCCCCAACAAAATGAAACAAAACCCCAAAATAAAATGTAATAACGCCTCAATTTTTGGGGCTTTATTTCATAATGAAGTAAAGCCTCATTTCGAAAATGAAATAAGGCCCCAAATAAAAAAAAAAAACTAAATTATATATTACATTAAAATATTTTTTTATTCCTAATTAATAATACATAGTTTTTGTCTATATATAAAGAGTCCTCAGTTGTTTGACGGCAAGAACATATTGAAATCATATTTTTAAGACAATAAGTAATATAATTTGACCAGTCATAGCTTTGTCATTAAAACAGCTAATTGATTGTTTTTTATCTTCTGTTTATTTAACGTTTAGGCACTAATCTATACGTAAAAGTTTTAATAAAATAGATTTTTAAAAAAATAATCATTAAAAAGCAAAAAATCTTGGTTGGTATTTTGGGACATAAAAAGTTATGACAGGTCAAATAAATGTTACTCGATGTCTTAAAAATATAAGATTTCAACGGATTCGACATCTGATTTGAAAAACAAGTTCTTCTGGGTGGCGGCCTTTGGCCGCTCTTAGGGGTTTTTTTCCTCCGTAGAACGCGGCAGGCGGTTTCGCGAAATAAAGTTTTTTCTGCGTGCTTTGAATGAGATTGGTTGCTTACATTCCTTAAAAATTTTGATTTTTAAGAAAATGAAATAACACCCCAAAAATATTATTTGGGGACTTATTTCATTTCTCAAATTGGGGCCTTATTTCATTATGAAATAAGGTAACAAAAAAAAGAATGAAATAAAGCCCCAAAAAATGAAATAAGACCCCAATTTCTTTTATTAGACATTTTTGGGGCCTTATTCCATTTTTGGTTTGGGGACTTATTTCATTGGGGCCTTATTTCATAGAGCCAAATGCAATCACTTAACAAGTTAGCTAGTGTTTGTTCTTTGTCAATATTGTTTTTAAAAATATTAAAACCATTTTTTACAGTTTTATTAGTTTTTTGTTTTTATATACATCGAGATTATTTTAATGTTATTTTAAATTTATAACGAGCTTCCAACCTCCGTATATTTACAAAAATAAAGCAAATCAAATATATTAGCTAGGTTGATACTAGTATTTCGATCTGGCTAAAGATCTCAACACAACCCGAAGTTTTAGAAAAGCTATAGCCTACATAATAGGCAGAACTTTAACAAAAAACCTATTAATCATCAATTTTGCTCCATTCTTATCTTCTTAGTATTTGTTGCTTGAAAAAAAAAATGCTAATTCGCCGTACAAAAGTAGAGTACCGTACCATTCCAAAGCAATTTAAATGGTGATGATCTTATCAATATTAAAGAAAATACGAATAAGCAGACTTACAAGCTTTTATCATATTTCTCATTTTTTAAAAAAAGCTAAATCGCACATTTTTAAAACCGTGAATTTTTCGAAATTTAAAAAACCAAAAACGCCAATCTTTACGTGGGTCTATAAAGTTTATGAATGCAAAATTTAATTGAAATTGGACTAAGCAAGGTCAGATTTTGACCGATTTTGCGTGGAATGACCAATATATAAAATTTACTAAAATCTTAAATTATTAGAAGAACTTTAAAAGGTTCAGCCTAATAAAATTTCAAGAAGTTGTAATAAAGAAAACCGAAAATTTTCTCTGAAATACTTAATTATGTGTCTAATAAAGATTTACTAATTTGTATTGTGACAAATTAGTTACGTTCTAATTCTTTTTCGTTATTTTTTTTTATTTTCTAACTTTTTATAAGACTGGGAAATGATTATAAAGAAAACATAACAAAACTCTCACTGAAAAATTTTCTTTTCTAAAAAGGTTACGGAAAATATAAAAAAAAAATCATTATAAAAATGTTTAGTTGCAAGTATTTCTTCATTGTTCTTTTGTAAACGTTATAATAATTTTCAATTTCTTTTAGACAGTTTGTTTAAAACTTACCGTTATCAGTGATGCATCTTCTAAAACATCTGATTTTAAATTACGACCACCACCGGCCAAATTGGCGTTACTGGATAATAAGACACTGTTTAGAAGATTCTTAAAACTTAACGATGTATAGCTAAAGGGCGAAAGTATAGTAAAAGCCATCGAACTACCAAAAAGTTGTAATACTAGCACCGTATAGATAATGGCAATTGGCCAAAGGCCACTATGACAACGACTGCGACGTACACGACCGCGATATATAATTTCACTTTTTTGCAACATTATTGCATTTACTGGATGAATATTTATATATTTTTTTTTAAACTATTTACTTGGGTGTTTTTTTTTTATTTTTTCGGTGGAAAATGAAGGAAAAACACTTGTGTTTAAACAAAAAAAAAACTACAAAAAACTTGCTGCAATTTTGAATACAATATTTCAAACAAGTTAAATTTATTATCACATAAACATTATCAAATTGCCTTTAGGAAATACACGAAATATTAGAAAAGAGTTGGCAACACTTTTTTTTTTATTGGTTTTGTAACGGTTAAATTGTAATTCCTTTTTAAATTATGAATTATTTTAAAGTGGCAACACTTATTTTTTCTGTTTTATTTTTGTATCAAATTTTTATTGTCTATTTTCTTTTTAAAATTTTCTTTATTCAATAATTTTTCTTAAAATTTTCTTTTTTCAATTTTATATCTCTTCTCACTGCCCGCTTTTTTAATATAATTTTTTTTTTTGCTGTCAAAAGTTTTTCTTTGGTATATTATTTATATTGTCTTAATTTCTTTTCGATTTTTCTTATAATTTTTGTGTTTTTTATTTTAATTAATTTGTTTTTTTCATATTTTCGATTTTCTTTTTTTTTTTTAATTTTTGAAAAAAGTAAACTGCTCTTCTTGAGTGCTCAACATCAACTACATTTATATGGTTGTCTAAACTTAAGTCAAGCTTTATTTTAGTTACACCTGTTTGGTAGTTTTTGGTTAAAATTTTATTTATGATCATACATTTGTTTAAGTTTGAGGTTCGTTTGAGTTTGAGGTTCGTTGGCAACATGTTTGAGATGTTCTTATTTCAACAAAAAGATTGAAAAAAATAGTTTTTATCATTTATGAGTAACTAGGTGATTGGGTTAAACAAAAAAAAAAAAAAAAAAAAAAAAAAGATTTACATAAAAATAAAACAATTGATCTTGAGATCTTTTATAAATATTAAACTTAATTCAAACAAATAAGATTTACATAAAAATAAAATAATTGATCTTGAGAATTAAATAAATCTAGTAATAAAAAATATCACACACATTTTTCGCCCATTTACCCAATATGACAAGTTTTGATGTCAATAAATTCTATAAAAAATAGACGATTAACCCATGTTTAGCAACGTATCTTTAAAGATTCTATAGCTTTTGCAATAATAACGTTATAACAACAGTGTAAAAACATGTTTGCGTTTAAAGTCTTGGCTACAAACAAAGATTAAAAAATGTTAAAAATTCTAATTTCACAATTAGTGCTTTTTTAAAGCACTTTTTTTTTTGTAAATGTTAAAACAAATGTAAGAAAAGCCGGCTGTGATATACTGGTAATAGCAGAGATGGCAGGTAATACCGTTAAAATGCCGTTATCGATTCAAAACCCTTTCAACTAACTACAGTTATCCTAAAAATACCGTTTCCAAAATAATTGATATACCGTTGTCTGTACAATGTCGTTACCGTTAATACTTAATTAACCGTTAATACTTAGTTACTTACCGTTAATACTTACCCTTAAAATATCGTTACCGAAATAACTAAAATAACGTTGTAGTTATAATACCGTTACCGAAATAATTGAAATATCGTTTTCCTTACCGAAATAATCTAACAAGATCTGAAAAAAAAAAATTAATGTAAATACACTAATACCTCGGTTTGCGTCGGTAATAGGGATTGGAAAAAAGCAACCCTATTCGAAACGTCGCAAACCGAAAGACGGTTTCTAATGCATTTGTACTGTTTTTTATTTAATTTGTTCCATTACCCTTTATTTTAGTCAAAAAAAAACTATTTTTTGATAAAAAAAATTATTTTTCAACAAAAATAAAAAAAGTTTTTTCAATAAAAAAAACCTTTAAAAAAATATAAGTTTTTTGTTATTTTTGGAAAACAAGTTTTTATTAAAATAGAAATTCATGAAAAATATAAAATTAAAAATAAAATAAAAATTTAAAATAAGGAATTCATCGTATAATATTAAAAGTCTGAATAGATGATTTTAATTTTTAATCGATTACCAATTTCTACAGCAAATGCGTCCATTATTTAAGCTTGGTAAGATTTTTGTGTTATGATTTACATTGTTAATGTAAAAAAAAATCATATTAACAATGAAAATCGAAGCATCGACGCAACTTGGAAGTCAAGGGACGCAAACTAAAATCACTTCGAAATCACAGGAAACTTGTAAACGACACAATTTCGAAACGACACAAATCGAAGCGACGCAAACCGAGGTATTAGTGTAGATATATTTTCCCAAAGTTTGATCATAAATTAGCCAGTCTTTGGCTCAAGTAATATTTTTTACACGTTTCTTTGTTTTTATATATATCGAGATTATTTTTTTTGTTATTTTCATTTGTAAATAAATGCGAGCTTTCAATCTCCGTATATTTTCAAGAAAGCTATATAGTATAGTTTCAGAAAAGCTAGAGCATACAAAATAGGCAGAACTTTAACAAAAAACAAATTAATCATCGTCGTCTCTAGAGTTGTGTAAATCGTGAACGACCTTGTTCAATTGAACTAGTATTTACATTGAACTAGTGAGCTAGATCGCAATCTTCAGCTCTTTTAGGTCTTTAGCTCTTTTCGTTCTTTTTTGTCATTTGAGTAATATTTCTTTTCCTTATGTTGCTTTTGAGTTTAGTTTTTTTTTTTCAATGTTGCCAGGTCAATTTTATTTAATGTAAAAAAGATGTGTCTAATAGGAATGATCAAACAAACGATTTAACGAACGATTGAACGAAATTATCAAAGATCGATTGAACTAGAAGAGCGACCTAGTTCATTGAGATCAATTGAACTAGAAATAGTGCTCACTCAAACGAACTAGATTGCCCATGTCTAGTCTTTCCCTAACTAGCATCATGACGTTACTAAACTTTAAAGGCCAACAATGTTTTTGTTTGTAGTTTTTTTTTTTTTTTTAATTAAAAAAACCGTTAAAAGTATCGAGTAGTATTGAGTACTCAATTGAAAAGTATTGAGTAGTATTGAGTAGTCAAAACCCAGCAATAAATTTCCAAAGAGGTAAGCGGGTTTGTAATCAAGCATTTTGCGCAGAACGCATTCCTTACTAGATTACCTACACTCAAAAAAAAAAGTTTGTAAAGTTAGCAAAAAATTTTGCTGAGTCAGCAAAATTTTAGTCAGGAGGATGCTTGCAAAAAAGTTGCTAATGTCAGCAAAATCTTTTGCTGAAAATCAGCGAGCTGATTTTTAGCAACAAAATTTGTAGATTCAGCAAAAGTTTTGCTAACACTTAGTAGATTAGAAATACAAAAGCCTTGCTAAAAATTAATAAATTTTTTGCTGAATTTTAGTAGACTGAAAAAAACGCAAAACATTTGTAGAAAAATTGTAATTTAGTTAATTTATTTGCTGAAAATCATAAAACATATTTTTGTGATTCTTTTAAAAATAATTAACTATAATAACGAAATACAAAAATTTTCATTTTCCACATTGACGACATGAATTTATTTAATATCTGAAAATATATAGAAATAAATATATATAACATAACAAAAATTGTCTTTCAATTACTTACATCAATGGTTGTCTAAATGATGCTATCGTTTAAATAATGCTATCGCAACTGCCGAAGATAATTATAGAAACGAAATGAAAAAATAAACAAAAACAAACGAAACGAAAAAAACAACCCTGCAATAAGAAAAAGGAACCATAAAAAAATCTACCTAAGATGTGTGTCTTTGTCTTTCAATTTACTCTGTCTGTGTGTCTTTGTCTTTCAATTTACTCTGTCTACATTTCATTTTCCTCTTCTCTACTACATCTTGACATGCCGCGACATCTACTTCATTCTGCGTATATCTTTCAATCTTTTTTAGCAAATTTAATTAGTAAAGCATTAGTATAAAACAGTTAAGTGCTGAATAAGTATAACAAAAATTTTAGCTGAAAACACGATTTTAGCAAAAAATTTTGCTAAAAAATAGTATACCTGATTTACAAGACGTTTTACTAACTTTTCTACTAACTTATTTTTTTGAGTGTACTCGATTCTTTTAACAGGGCGTGAGACTAAACTAATTGATTCTTTAGAATTGATTATTTTTTTTACCGAAGAACCATTTACTTTATATTTTTGAGAACAACATACATTTTTTAATAAAGAAATAGTTCCATTGTAAAACTACAAAGTTCTTACACAAAAAAAAAAGTAAATAGTTCCCTAGAAAAAATAAGAAGTACTTACATTTAAAAAAAAGAAGTAGTTCCATAAGTAAATTCAACTTTTAATCACACGTGATTCTCCTAGGTCACTCAAATATAACGATCAAAACTCATACGGAAATAAAATCTTAAAAAGTGAAACATCACCACGAAAATATAAATTTTTCAAAAAAGAAGAACAATTCAAAATCGAAAATTTTTTTTACACTCAATCACGAAACGTCAGTATTTTCAACTTCCACTCACAATTTTCTGCTCACGTGCGCTTCCCTAATTTATACCTAACCGCAGTTTAACAAAATTTAGGCGACAAGCAATTTCTGTTTTTAGTATTATTTTCCTGCAAGTAATAATTTGTTTGAAAAAATATATGAGATAAATTCTTTAAAATTGTATAACTTCGTTTTTAAAAATTAGGAACTACTTCCAATAACGTCCTTTTATTAAGAAAAAGTATATGATTACTTCTTGAGTACAAAAAGTTAAACATATAAGTAAATAACATTGTTATTTTCTTTTAAGTAAATAATCACTTTTTTATTGATTTCATGCTTTCTGGTTTAAATTTAAAAAATACTACTTGCTTTTTTGACTCTATTGTTGGAATGAGTTTGGTATTGCAGTTACTAAATTTGGCAATGAGACATGTAAGCTAGTGTGGGCATCACCTTCTTTTTGGAATGTGTAATTTTTTCCTGGGAAGTATTGCATTTTTACAGCACTACCACACTTACTCTTGTCCACATAACCTAACTAATATCAACCCGCATATGTATATATAATATTTAGGAATGAAATCAACCTGATTAAGGAAACTCTCATTTTTCGAACAGTAAAAATCATATGAAAAACTATTTGTCACCATGACCATCCCCTTGCAGTCGCATTTCTACGCATTTCTGCAACCCTTAATTTTAAGCACTTTTTAAGTTAATTTTTAAGAATTATAAAAAAAAACAAAATTAAAAGAAAATTCATGAGGAGTTCTTGCCAATGTATGTAACGATTTTATTAAACATAAAACACATGAACCCAAATCCTTCTGCAAAATTTTTCACATAGTGGAGTAACAGAGACCCAATTGCTGCGAACGACACCGAATAGATAATTCACGGTATTCAACAACACTGGCGGATACAGCTACGATATTTTGACCTGTCCGCACTCTACGTATGCGTGTTTAATTTCAAATAATGTAAATTTGGTGCGAAATTTAGTCACTAGATTCCGAATAGCCGTGTCAGAAGGTCGCTCAGACTGACCATAAATTGGAAGAAGTGCACGATGTACTTTCTTAACCGAGCATGCATTTTGATAATAAAATTCAATAATCTGCATGCGTTGTTCGTTTATAAGTCGATTCATGGTTAAATTATAGACCAAATTGAACATGTTTACAGTAACATGTTACACGAAAACAGCTGAGCTGCCAAAAACAGTGCTGCCAAAAAGAAAGTTGTTAAAAAATCACCCTTTATATGCACATTTGACTGTTCGAATTTTCTAACGCATATCCTATATTTACTGTCTGGCGATGACACTTGACTAACATTACTCATTCTTAGTGTTATATTTGACGAGCACTAGATACAAAAAGGAGCATTTTTATTATATTCTTGTTTTATCGAGTGTTATTACATTTTATAATAAATTTTTTCAAGAAAAAATACAAACTAATAGTGAATTGATTTGTGTTTTCCATAGGTAAGTACGAGTACACGTACAGCGTGCTTTACCTATGGGAAAGTATCCTTCCATTTTTCAGGCGGAGATTTGGGCCATGTGTGTCTGTGCAGGGGAATGCCTGCGAAGGGGAACTCGCAGATCTCGCATCTACATTCTTTCTGACAGTCAGGCTGCACTGAGGGCCTTAATGGCTCATAAGGTGTCGTCCGGGTCATGGAATGCATTCAGACGCTCAATAGGCTCGGTAGGGGCAACTCTCTAACCTTGGGGTGGATTCCTGGTCATGAGGGGCATGAGGGCAACGAGAGGGCAGATTGTCTTGCCAACCGCGGGGCCCGAAGGCCCTTTATTGGTCCTGAACCATTCTGTGGAATACCTGCGGGGTATGTTAGGGAAGGGCTCAGGGCATGGAGAGAGCCTGAATTCTCTGGTTACTGGGAAAACTCTCCTGGTCAGCGCCAGGCTAAAAGATTGATCTCTTTTTGCAGTAGGGGGTCGAGGCGACTCTTGTCGCTTGAAAGGGGGGGGTTTGAGGACCCTGGCGTCGTACTTAACTGGACACTGTAATCTCAGATACCATCTGCACAAGAAGGGTCAATCGGACACGGATATCTGTAGGTTTTGCGAAATGGTGTCTGAGACCTCGGAGCATGTTCTCTGCGAATGTCCCAGGCTTTGTGATAGGAGACTTAGGTTTCTAGGTGATCGCTTCATTTCGCCTTCCGACATCGCGAACATTTTGCCTAATAGGATAATTGGCTTTATAGGTAGCTTGAATCTGTAGGTAACTTTAGGCAGCACAAAAGACCTACATTGGTCGCGGTGCATAGTGCCTTCTGATCTAATCTAATGAGTACATGTAAAAAGGTTTTCCCTATGAACGAGTTGGATGAAGTAATAGATAATTGGAGTGTTGACGAGGATATTATTTGTGTGAATATTCTTCCTCCTGATCGAGTCGATGAATGTTCAGATGAAGAAGCAATCAATAAAATAGCCTTGAATTTACGTCCGAATCCTTTGAACGAGACTGTCGGTTGCGTTGAAATTGAAGACAATGGCTATCCTGAATTTGAATAAGAGGCGTGCCCTTCAACATCGCAGACACCTCGATTTAAATCCAGGACTCTCAGTTCTTTTAGAATTTTGAAATTGTTAAACGGAAACTGAAATTAATATTAATTTGACATTACTTCAAATCCAGCACAATTGACCGGAAACTGGTAGATACAAAATACAAAGTTGAGAAACCGAAGAGTCAAAAAGAATTTAAAATCTTTATGAAAGAAGCTCTTATTTTGACTGACAGTAAATAAACTACTGATGATGATGTTGACAATAAGGAATATCGAACACCAAATCCTCCAAAAACACGTTATAATCAGAAACACTTTATAATCAGAAATTCCGAGGAAAAACATCGTCGTTGTCAATTGAAGGGATGTGGTAATCCCACAATTTATATGTGCGAAAATTCAATGAGCAAAAACATGAATCAAAGCGTTTTTAGAGATTTTTATTTCGGCTATTTCTTATTTTTTTTTACAATTCATTGAAAATAATAACAAAATAAATTAATGAAATATCATTTTCCACTAAATTTATTCCCCTTTGATACGTTTAATTCGAAAATAATGAAATAAATTAAAAACAGCAAATACATCCAAATGTTTCACTTGCATACAAAACTGACATATGTATAGGCTAAGCGTCAGTGTCCAAAATTTCGAACAGGCTTCTCTGGGAAAACGGAAAATTGGAAAATTTTTTGACCATATTTTTCAAATCAGCGTGTCGTAAAAAAGTATTTAAAAAATTAAATAAAAAGGAATCTCAGAGCAAAATGAGTTAATACGTGACATCGAAACCCCATCATCAACACATAAACTTTACCGAGCAATGAATTTAAACTTCTTAGCCAAGCCTAATAATATATCAAATTTACGTTGACAGTTATGGGCCATTATGCTGGTAACATTTATTTAACTACACCCTCTCTAATGACAAGATTATATTCACATTATGATTATTAAACAAAATTATATTACCAAAGAAACTAATTCATTATAAACATGGTTGGCAAACACTACCTCTTCATTATAACGATAGTTGCCTACCCCGCCCACATCCAGGCCGATAGAAAATTAAAAAGAAAAAGCGATTCCAGTAATGGCATGTGTCTTCTGATAGAAAAGGGTTTATTTCAAAATTCTACCAATTAAATTTTATTCAATCAACAGTTATTTTGACTTTTGATCAAGATATTTGAAAATCAATCATGTAAAATTGCAAAACAAAATCGGTTATAAAAGAAAAAACATGTTTTTAATGGAATCGCATTTTAAAAATTTTCATTTCGGTCTTAATGTAGCCAACTGCGCCGTTATTATGAAAAGTTATTGAATGCCAACCCTGATTACAAAAATTAACTCCCATTCATATTGTAACATCATAATCATTTCTATTGAAAAACTAGAGATGAAAACGTAATACCAGTAGCTAATATTACCGCATTTTACAAAAAAAAAATAAAAAAATAACAACCTCAACCAAATAAAACAAATAAAAAAAAAAATTAAAATATATGTTAGCAGTAAAAGAAGAAAAAAAGGAGAAAAAGTCCAACAAGATATGAAAACAAACTAAAAATTTACAAAGAAAAAAAGACTAGTAGCCAACTTTTATTTCTTTCTTTTACAAAATAATTTTTCATTAATTTTTTTTTTTTATGTAGAAAAAATAAGAAGACCAAAAAATTGTTAAAATATGAAAACAAAACTTGTTTAGCACGCGTTCAACCATACATACAACAAGTACACTCTAATTAATTTTTCTGTAAATTTACCGTATTTATAGTGGGAAACTCTACTCCCACTATAAATTGGATAAAAGTACGCTATATGCGTAAATGAAAAATATTACACACATTATGTGTGAATTTACATTGAAAAGGAGCACTAAATTTGTTTAAAATTTCAAATCATATGTGTGAATTTACAGTTCGCACTTGATCAACAAGAGGGTATTAACTCAAAATTTTAAAATTTTCAGTAGAGTCAAAAAACTGTTTATGGCCACATTTTAACAGAATTTAAAAATTCAAACATACCATAATAAGCAAATTGCATTTGAAAATATATATACATTGTTTTTGTTTTAAATTTTACCACTCATTCCAAAAAAATCTATTTTTTGAGTTAATACCATTTTTTTGAAATTTTATCGATTTTTTTTGGTATTATTTTGAATATTTTATCAACAAAACAGTATCAACTCAAAATACAACCAAATATAAAACTGCGGCAGTCTGGTGTATCCCTTGTGTCCGTAAAATTTTTCAATAAAAATGTTTTCTTCTTCTTCTTCCTGTAAAGAGACTAACTAAAGAAATATTCTACAGTAATTAATATAAAAAATTAATTACGATTGTCATTGTCTGACGGTTGCAAAACACTTTCTAACATAAAATTTGAATAAACTTGCTTAACGGCGACTCAATCTCTAACCTACACTTGGTATCCAACTATTGTATGTGAATAAAGCGCATCATAAAACGTGATAATTACTTGTGAAAAAGAGATAGGATTAAGAAGAAAAAGCATTCTAGTTGAGAAATGAATTGTGCATTGGTATTAGCTAATTCTGTCTCTTCTGATCAAAACAATACTTGTGTGTACGTAGTGTGACCAAACTCCAATTTAGTCGCAGTCAACGCTGTGTCGACCGTGGCTCAACTGGTTAATAGGTGAGATTACGATGCATAGCTTTGATGCTAAGACTGTGAGTTCAAATCACAGTACGACACCAAAAAATAAAAAGTTTTTCATATAGAGCAAAATTAACAATATAAAATACTTTGTTCAATTGACACATAAATTAACCACTGACGAGTCCCAGGAGGGGGACGAAACTGCGGCAGTCTGGTGTATCCCTTGTGTCCGTAAAATTTTTCAATAAAAATGTTTTCTTCTTCTTCTTCCTGTAAAGAGACTAACTAAAGAAATATTCTACAGTAATTAATATAAAAAATTAATTACGATTGTCATTGTCTGACGGTTGCAAAACACTTTCTAACAATAAATAAAACAGTTTGATTATTTTAAATATAAATAAAGGCTCAAATCAAAATAATATCTTTTTTATGAAAATATGCGATTCATTTCTATTTGAACTTTTGTATTAACTCGAAATAATACCTTTTTGTTGAAATAAAGGTAATCACTATATTATCATGAAAATGGCCTCAAAAGTGGTTTTCGAGATGAAAGAGTAATCGAAATACGTTGAAATTTTTACAATAGATAGATATTGATGTTGTTAGTTGATTTCTTGAAAAAAGAGATATTTTATAAATTTTGAGTTAATACCCTCTTGTTGATCAAGTGCGAGTTGTTGGGCATAAAAATAATGTTTTACATGTATTTATACTTATAAAATGTCTAAAAATGCATTATTTGTTAGGACAATATCCTAATAAAGAAATATAGAGTATGGCCTCGAACTTGAATAATTTTCATTTTCATTGCACAATTAAAGGTCGAAGAAAACATAATATTTATTTTTAATAAAAATTATATCAAACTCGTATAAAAGACAAAGTACAGTCTAGTTTACTAACCCTGTGTTGTTTATAAACTAAACAAAATACAAAAAGGAGAGAAAAGCAAAAAACGTGTATTAAATATCCACCAGATGTGGACCTTGCACATAACAAACAAGTTTTCAATTAATTTTTTGATCAATGGTTATAATCTTTAACTTCAAGCTCATATATTAGTTCTCATGTAGTGAGTAAACTAGTTTATATGAATGTTTGATGGCATGGGATTGTTACCGCTTTCAAAAAGTGTTGTGATGATGGGAACCTAGAAAATTCCCGAAATAGATCTATCAACACATTCCTGAAAGGGTCAAATAATAAATTTGAAACCAAAAAACTCTATAGATTATTTGTTAGGACAATATCCTAATAAAGAAATATAGAGTATGGCCTCGAACTTGAATAATTTTCATTTTCATTAAATAAGTTTTTTCAAATTGATGATTCTTTGTTATTGAAATCAAATATTTGGATGATGTTGAGAATTTCCAACACTTGATTTTCCATACTCAATGGTTTGTAGTAAATTTTTTGTATTCCTTTTGTAAAGTAAAATATCGATGGCTGAATATTGAAAAGGCGTATCGCGACTTTTTGTTACTTTACAGGAGGAGGAAAAATCTAAATAAAAGCTAAAAAAAACTTCAAATTCGAACAAGTTTTTGATGCAAATCTTATTCAAAACGAGTAACAAATTCAATGCTGATTTTTTATTTACATTTTTTCTACTTTTTCGAAAGTTATTTTAGATAGGGCTTTTTGTTATTGATTTTTTGAAAATAAATGTTAAGATAGAGCTTTTTGGAGTAACTTAAAACTAGAATAGACTTATGTAATAATTAATGTTTTAAGCAAAGGAAGTCATTCAAACTAAAATACATACTTTAGACAAAAGTCTTAGTACATGTTTAAAAAAAATTAGATTTTAATATGATTAATTATTATAAAAATGGTGGCAATCTGTTAGCAGGAATTTTTATAGATCTCGCAAGTGATCCATTCACTTCTTTTACAAAGTTGTGATGAACATATTGCCTAGAAGGCCTTTGACAAAGTCCTTTTTACGATATGTAGGCAGTAGTCCCTGCTTAAATTCCTAAGCTAAAATGCAGTTTTGCATCATATGCAAAATATCATTTAGGGAAATATTGCATAAGTGCGTAAAACATGCATTAAACGAAATTAATTTCTTTAAGTTAAAATTCTTTTAACTTTATGTTTAAAAAAATAATAATTCTGTTTAACACAAGTTTTTGCTTAAATTATTGAATTTTAGTTAAACGTAATTAAAAAGAATTCTTTATTCATAAATATTTTATTTCGGTTTTGTAAAGACTTTAAAGAAATTTTGAATTAAATATAGTAGTAGATAGTTTCCCTTCAAGTAGGAGTGGCAATCCTTGTTTGGATAAATCCGAATCGTCCCGACACATAGTCCGATTGCCTTGATAACCCGGCGTCAGTGTTAACATAGAACAAATGATTGAGTGTGTGAACAGATTAATCATCTGTATGCGCTTAAATTTCCCCTGTCCCCCACGTTTAACAAACAAAATAATGTTTTATAATTTTTTTTTTACCAAAAAAATTCATAATTTCGGAAACGCATATCGAGCCATATTCGCCAAAAAAAAAAAAAAACGTAAGCTGCACAAATAGATTTTCGGTTTTTAGATGAAAATCGAAAATTTTCGATCATTTCTTAAAATTTCATAATTTTAGAAAGTTAAGCGCTATGGGCTAAGTAGGAACTACTGTATCCAAATATTGCTCGCCTTCCATTGTTTATTTTTTATTATAAAAAAGGAGTAGCAGAGACATATTTTTTATGTGCGCAATCGCACGTTTACGTTTTTTAAATTTATTTCTCATAAAAATGAATGAACTATAGACAAATTGGTTATCGAGGTACTTGGAAGACAATTCACCAGTATATAAAATATGTCCGAACATGTTTGCTGTTCAAAAACAAATACTTTTCGAATACCACATTTGTATAGAAAATTGTAGTTGGTTTGAGACCAAATTAACATAAATAATGCTTATTTAATTTAATCGAGGGGTGTCTGACCGTTTTTCGATCGTTCGGTTGGTAGACGACTTTTTCCGAAAAACTTTTGAAACTCTTTTTTTAATATTTCAAAAAAGTGGCAATCCCACAACATAGAAATGAGGGATATCAAAATTTATGATTTCTCGAGTTATTTAGTAGTGTGAGCAAATAAATCTGATTATCGTAAATTTCAGACATGTTTTCATACAAAAGTTAGGTAATTTTTAACCTCCATTTTCAACACTTAATCGTGCGATCGTGCAACTAAAAAATACGTGTCTAATAATTTGTTGTATTATTTTAATTAAAAATAAACAAAAAGCTTTCAACACAAAAATTAAAAACACACTAATTTAAAGGTAATTTTTAAACAAAAACAAGACAACAAACTTCACTTTAAATGAGATAGCGCTTTTTCTTCCACAATAATGGTTAAATTTATCAGGGCTTTTTTTTAAATGACTATAAATCCGTTATTTGTTATCAAGACTTTCTAAATTTTTAAGAGAGGTGTATTTGAGAATAGTCTACAAAAATACATTAAAAAATCTATATACGCCTTTTCTATATTAAGCCAACGATACGTATTTAGCAGCTTCTACACATACTATGACCATTGTGCAACAAATTTTGGGTCATCGCCCTCAGCCTCAATGATTCCAATGGAAAATCAAAATTGGCTATTAGATAAACAAAACCGTCAGAGGGTATTGCAAAGTTTGTTCGAATTTCACTTTATGAACATTTTATTGTGTGTACTTATTGTTCCATTGGATCCAATGTAGGAAAATATATTTCTTCATATATTTCAACTAATAGTAGGCGAGTAATAGTAGGTGGTCAAATATAAAAAAATCATAAATTTGTGGTATACATTTATTGTATTTTTCGTAACAATTACAAAGAATTTTACATGAAATGCATCAGTAGAATTTATTTTCGGAAATTTTTCTGAATATTTTACAAAAGATTTTTAAAAAGATATAGTTCTAATATATTTTTTAAGAAATAGTTTTATCAAAAAATATTTGTTTTAACCTTTAACCCGCAAAGCTGGTTATGCTTTTCATTAATAGCTCTGATGGACGATTATGTTGACCGTAAAATGGACATAGTGCGCGATACGTATTTCGAACAGCACCGTTGTTCTTTCGTCAGTCTATTCATGTTGAAATGCCAAACCAAACTAAACATAAATCACTTGACAGCTGACAAATGGCCGCCAGTTAAAAAAGTGTTGCCAACTTAAAGTTTTATACTTATATAAAAAACACCCTTTATATGAAAGAGTGTACAAAATGATTTTATGCATTTACCCTCGTACTCATAAACATATTAAACAGCATTTCAAACAGATTTTAGTTAAAACACAAATTTTATACATGAAACTGTATTCATAAACGAATATTGACTTTCACACTAGGTTTAAATTAGCTATTTTAATGAAGTATTCGTTTATGAATACAGTTTTAAGGCTTAAGATGTGTTTTAAATAAAATCTCGGAAACTACGCGAAATAGAGCAAAATGGACAAACAAATCTTTACTCTGTATCTAAAAATTATAAATTATTATGCACCCCGATAGGCTAGTTGGTAGCGTGCTGGCTTATCAGTGCGGGGGTCGTGGGTTCGATTCCCACCAGAGGCACTGGTATGTTTTCGCTACAATGCGCCGAAGGCCATAGGAGCTAGTGCTCGGTTAGGGTAATAGTATATAATTTGTAATTATATGATTATTAATTAATAAAAAAAAAAAAAACTAAAATGTATTTGAAATCTCATTTAAGATTTTTTATGACTATGGGCGTTAGTGTTTATAATTACTCACTATGTGTCATATTACATAAGGTTTTATCCATTTTATAGTAGTAATTTTACGAATATTTTCTAGAGTGTAGTTGTCTGTTAAATTCCCGCCAACACAAAAAACAAATGTAAACAAAAAAATGTTTACGATAATAATCATTCACAACATACCAATACCAAGTGAACAACACCAACAGTAGAGTATGATGCATCCTCTATAACAACAGACAAAGAAATAAATTTGAACAATATTGAAGAAACACAGCTGATTTGGGATCATATCATCTAATACCTGCAGAGTAACCGGTCATACCAGACCCCAATAATCATCAGTTGTTGGTTTTTACAAATCGGATATGTCAATTTAGCGACTTTATCCTAAAATCAATTTGATTCGATTTTTACGTTCGTGAAGGGGTCGGGGAGATATGAAAGGTGGGGAAAGATGAAGGGCTGCCAGCATGACAACACTGTAATTGCGAGAGATGATAAGTCTTAGAGCAGTTGTTGCTAGCCATCTGATGGATAGTTGACGAACTTATTGAAGCTTTTTGGTTCATAGCCCTAATTCATTATTTTACTTCCGTGGCGTTAAGTGCTATGGGAACACCGAATGGTGTTCGTGCTACAATTCATATAAGGGAGAGAAAACTCACACATCATTTTACTAAATTTATGTTGTCTTCACCGGGAATCGAACCCGGGACCATCTGTGTAACAGTCTAACGGGCCAACCATTTAACCACAGCGTCCACAAAAATATAAAAATACACTCAAACAATTTTTTTGTCATATATTAGGACTTAAATAGAAAAACGCGATTATTTTGCAAAACACAAATCCTTTGCTTTTTGTTAACTTATTTGCAGGAAACCATATTAAATACCTTTAAATTCGCAGAATTAAAAATTTTATACAAAGATGCTTTTTTAGGTTATACAAACATTGTTTGATGCATAAAATTTAAACTCCTTAGAGTTTTTTTGATGCCTTTCCGATTCTAGTACTACGCTCATTAAAATCTTTTCTTTGATGTACGTTTTAGCGGAATTGATACAGCGCTTTAGTTATCACGAAGCGAAATGAGTTTGGAAAAATATACCGCTGTAGCCGATATGAATGAAAAATATTTAACTTTTTTGCACTTTATCAATTAAGTCGCCTAACTATTTTCTCAAGCCATGTTTTCTTTATAAAGATATGAGAAACAAAATTGTTAAATTTCTCAAAATTTGTAATAAGTTCATAAAATTTTTGCGTTTCAAATTTTTAAAATTTCTTTTTGGTTACGATATGCTGTTTACAAAGTAAATCAGATCGCGCAACACGCTACCAAATTTCAAATATAAGTGTGAATGTAAGACGCAAAAAACAGAAATTTTAAAAAAATTCACTTCAATTTATTATAAGTTTGTTATATTTGTGAACTTTTTATGTTGTTATCTTTTAAATCAGTAATTTAACTGAAGTTATAAGTTATCTTATTTTACCTCAAGAACAAATTTTATTCGTATTTAAACTAATTTTTCGACCTAAAATTTAGTAATTCGTTACTCTTGAATTTACAAATTTTACCACTTAATTTGAAACAGAACTGTTTTCATGCCATTTTTTTGTGTGTCTCCGGTCTCACTTGTAGATGGCGTTATTTTCTAATATTTTTTATTTTATAATCATAAAATAGGCTATATATCGGCAACTAAGCGAGCTAGAGCAAAGTGGACCAAAACCCGTTACTTCGCATTTATTACGTAATCTACACTAACAAATTTCCAACCGCTATAAAACGGATCGGTAAATATCAATGAAACTTTGTACACTTTGTAAATGTCAAGTTTTAAGCTTTTATTTTTAGCTGTTACGGTTTGGCCAGGAAGGTTGGTCGATTTTTCGACCACTGTCTCGATACGATTTTATTACATTATTATTTTATTATTAAATTATTTTTGCTGAGAAATATAATTATACACACAGAAAACAGTTTTGTAGTTGCAACCGAATTTTTTTCCAACCGAATTTTTGTGGTTCCACGTACAAGCACTTTTATTAAATTTTAATACTATTGTAACAAACGACATTTATTTATAAATTTCGAATTTTTATTGTAACAATTGAATATTTTATGTTCATGGACTATAATGTTCTATAAATAGATTCACATGCGTTCCACAAAATTTATTTAATTAATAAAAAAATTATGTGCCTCGAACCGGCGACCTTCTGCTTGTCCGGCAATTACTTTACCTCCAGCCTAAATTCAATTTAAATATCTATTTTTAAAATTCTACCAAGAATATTTTTTTCTTTCATGTTTAAATATTAATGTCTAAAAATAGATTTGGAAATTGGGTTGCTATTCTTAATATTTTATTAAAGTTACCAAAACTATTAAAAACTTTTTATTATTTGAAATTTGGTAACAAAAACTTACACTCAAAAAAAAAAGTTTGTAAAGTCAGCAAAAAATTTTGCTGTGTCAGCAAAATTTTAGTCAGGAGGGTGCTAGCAAAAAAATTGCTAATTTCAGCAAAACCTTTTGCTGAAAATCAGCGAGCGCAAAAAATTGTAATTTAGTTAATATATTTGCTGAAAATCATAAAACATATTTTTGTGATTCTTTTAAAAATAATTTACAGTAATTACGAGATATAAAAATTTTCATTTTCCCACATTGACGACATGAATTAATTTAATATCTGAAAATATATAGAAATAAATATATATAACATAACAAAAATTTTCTTTCAACTTCTTACATCAATGGGTGTCTAAATGATGCTTTCTTTTAAAGAACGCAACTGCCGAAGATAATTATAGAAACGAAACGAAAAAATAAACCAAAAACAAACGAAACGAAAGAAACAACCCTTTTTTTGCAAAAAGAAAAAGGAACCATACAAATCTACCTAAGATGTGTGTCTTTGTCTTTCGCTTTACTCTGTCTACATGTCTGTATATGTTTAATTGCAATTTGACCATTATTAATCTATTTTTTTTTTTTTTTTTTTTTCACAAGCCGGTGACAACGCAAAATTTAAGTTGTTTTAATCCTAAATTTTGTTTTATGTATGAAAAAGAGATACAAAAGTCTTCCATGGTTGATTTTTTTATGTCTTATTAGAGTTGTACTTTTTGGTATCATTTTCCTCTTCTCTACTACATCTTGACATGCCGCGACATCTGCTTCATTGTGCGTATATCTTTCAATCTGGTTGTCGTCCACACTATTAATGTGCTTATCAGAACAATTTTTTTTAGCAAAATTAATTAGTAAAACATTAGTATTTTAGTAAAGCATTAGTATAAAACAGTTAAGTGCTGAATAAGTATAACAAAAATTTTAGCTGAAAACACGATTTTAGCAAAAAAAATTGCTAAAAAATAGTATACCTGATTTACAAGACGTTTTACTAACTTCTGTACTAACTTATTTTTTTGAGTGTATTATTTTAGATAGAGTGATCGTTTTTTGCAGGCGAAACTAATATTCGACTTTAACTGCAAATATTTTATTCAAGGGATAAAATCTTCTAAAAGTGTTTGATTGTTGGTATTAAAGGTAATGCAGAAGATAATTATTTATTGATAAGGAAAACCAATATTTTGAATGATGTGACTGTGTTTTGGTTAATTTTATATATTTTCTTTTTATAATATTGTTTAATTATTCTGATGATGAATTTTAAGTACTTACAATTAAAATTATTGAATATTGATTAAATTTTGTTGGTTATAATGATATTCTAACCAATTTATTCTCTGTGTGCAATACTAGTTGTAACTCGAAGAAATACATTATTCACTTTTTATGTATTTTTTTTACGAATGCAGACAAAAATTGGTAAAATCAAGAATTGATCAAAACCAAAAATAATAAAAGTTAATAATGATGTAAATAACTAATTTGCTTGGTTTTTAAGTTATATCAATTTCCATCTAAACTACAAAATACAAGAACATCGCTAGTCTATTTTTTGACCACTGATTGGAAATGGGTTAACTACTTATATTCCCGGTAATAAGTAAGAACCTGGCTCTGGTCAGATCCGGAGCTGACGATTTTGACTTTGATTTTCGGTTCTTATTTTTAGTTTTATTATACAGACGAATTAGTTCTTTAGACACTGACGTATCCAAATATTAATTTAAAGTTTTTTTATTTTAAAAACACTTAATTAAAATTGAAATTAAAACCAAACTAAAAATTTTTTTTTTATTTTTCAAAAAATCAGCAATTTAAAAATCGTTCTAGTCAGGGGACTCCGTCAAAGGGAACTTTTCAAAACAAAACCGATCAAAAATGAGTTAAGGCTGTAAAGTGGCACACGATTTTCAATATGTGGTTTTGAGAAAAAAAAGAGCTGATATTGCAACATATTAAGCGTTGACATCACTGGTTTGCATGTTAAGACCATATTTAATGTTACATATACTGCAATGCAACAATTTGCATTGTTTTTGAATGTCGTTGTTATTATTGTTGGCGATCAAAGTTGATTGCTGTATCTTGTTGTCTATCCTATCTAGACGTCCTCGTAAAATATTCGAGCATTGGGTCAAACGTGTTATTTTGTGGTATTTTTTTTTTTTTCAATTCATGTTTTTTCAGATAAAGTTGTCAATTACAAAATTGATCTAGTACATTGTGTTATTTGGTTCATTTATTAATTATTCAATTTTTCTTTTTTGTTTGTTTACAATTCCGGCATTTAATAACAAACATTTGGATATTTTCAAAACACACCGACTAATTTATGGTAATGCTAATATTTAAAACTAAATACCATGATACGTCATGTCTACGAGTATATTGCGGCGTGTATTGTGTTTATGATTATGGGGGGGTAATCAAGCGTCAACATCGTTTTTATGGTTTGATATCGTTGTCGGAAAATGTTTGGTAGTAGAGGTTTATATGCAATAAAATTTATGCTTTTTGCATGGGTCTGGGTCAAAAGTCTGCACTAGGCGCTCTTCAAATTTCTTTTAAATATAAATTTTATTTATTTTCATAACTTGGTTAGGAAAGTGGTAAAAATTTGTGTTAATGATTTGTGTTAATGTTAATGGTTTACCCTTTGACCAACTGCGTAAAGGGAGAATTTTTGAATTCAAATCGAAGAATTCCGCTTAGACAGCATTTTTTGCTGAAGAAACAAAAAGGTTGGGAATCCCTTGATGTTATGCGTAGATTATCCTTAAGTGCTGATATCCGATTAGATGAGTTTTTTGTATATTTTCATGGACACGGCGGAAAGTCTTTTACTTGATATATTTCCACTGGTCCTGGTTATTTTATGTATATTTTCCCTGGTCCTAGTAATTTTTGATAACTCCAATAAAAACGTGTTTGGGTTAAAAAGCGAAATCATCTAGTCCAAATCTAATGGCAAGAAAGATTTATCTACATTAAAAAAAAAAATCAGTAAAGTTAGCAAAAAAGGTAGTTGAGTCAACAAAATTTTTGCCTAGAGGATACCTACAGAAAATTTTCTAATTTCTGCAAATGTGTTTTGCTGAAAATCAGTGAGCTGATTTTTAGCATAAAATTTGTAAATTCAGCAAAATGTTTTTCTGACACTTAGTTCAATGCAAATGAAAATCGAATTGTTGAAATCAACAAAAATGTTTACTGGAGTTCAGTAAATGGGAAAAAACTAAATAAATTAGTATAAAATTTTTACTTTCGATAATTTATTTTGCTGAAATTTAAATCTTTATTTATTTTTTGATTGTTTTAAGTAAACATTAAAGTGTCAGGACTTCCCCATCGTTAAAATTATGAAATTTTTGATGCGTCCGTTTGATATACTAAAGAAAAAATTAAATAAATGAAATGAGTCTTTTTGTTTTGATTGTATTTTGGCCAATTTTTCATAAATTTGTTAATATTTTTGAGCTAATAAGACCTAAAATATTCATGTAAATAAAAACTAAATTTTTGTTTACAGTTTTGTCCCGACGTTTCGTCGATTATATGTCGACTTCTTCTGGGGATTTATAAGTTTTGATATTATAACATTCAAAAATTTTTTATAAATAATTTTAAATTTAACATGTAACATACAACAAAAAACACGAATTTAACAATAAAAACACATCCTAACTTAATATCACAGATTAATTAATGTTTGTGTTTATAATGGTTGTGTTTTGTTAAAACCAGTGCATTTTCTTAAAATACTTTTTAATAAACTTTTTTTTTAATAATTTTTAATTAACTTTTTTTTATTTAAAAAAATGCTTACATTAGGGCAGTATACCCTATACCCTATACTACCCTATACCCTATAATATCCTATTAAATATTTTGTTCAGTGCAGGGTTGTGTTTATCAGCACAATTTTGGTAGCAACAAAAACTGGTTAAACATTTTCAATTTCAGCAAAAAAAATAGCTGTAAGTTAGTTAAAAATTTTAAATAGACGTTTAACCTAAATTTTCAACTGACTTTTTTTGAAAAATTAATTATTGCAACTGATTCTTTTTTGAATTCACCAAATTTCTGTCATCACAAACACACATATACACGAGCTGCTGACTATCGAATTTGGCTAAGAGTAACCGAATTTTCCGATTTTGCCAACAAAAATTAAGATAGCACAAAAGAGTTTTCTGTGACAATAGAAATTCGTAGCCCTCTCAACTTGAAAATACTGTCGCTTCAACCGAAAATTTAGTTGTTATAACGAAAATTTTTTTGTGTTAAAATATACTATTATTTCTTCTTTATTAACCCTTTGAGATACAAGCTCACGATTGTGAGCTTTGAAGTTTTCTTCTAAAACTACGAATATCTCCAATAGTAATAGATTTATTGAGATGAAAAAGTTCTAATATATTTTAAACCAAATTATATTTCATTGAATATATATAACTATAGGGATAGTGTAATACTTTTTAAATAAGTTTACGTTAAACCAAGAACTTTCTGCATGTAGCTTGGGTCTCAATTCGTGCCCTCTAGAATATTTAATATTTTTAACCAAATTTTTTTTTAAGAATATTTTCTGTTAAGGGAAATCAAGTGACGAGATTGTTTAATGCGCGCAATGTTCACTTTGTCCATATTTTCGCAGGAAATTTGTCTCATTTGTTTAAATACGTTCCAGAAGCAAACTCAATTGAAGCTACTGGTTGCCTTATAGGAGATCATTGTGATAACTTTTGGGTCAATATTTGGAACTACCTCGATAAATATTTTGGACTTACATGAAAACTCTACTAAGAGAAAATATCGATATAGAAAAATTTTTATTTGTGATAAATAAAATTACAGACAAATTTTAAGTTTTCTGTTTTTGATTCAATCTTAAATTTAAATAGGGAAAATAATGTTACGGTCGCGGTTTTTGGTTCTAATTCAATTTGTATATTTAAGGGTCCTTCAGTTCTATCTTTATAAAATTTTTGGTATATTTTGTCAGTACTAGAAATATATAGTCCTCGAAAGCTACATAGTAACACTTGTTTTCAATTAACAAAATTTTAAATTTCATTTCAACTCTGAAAACCAACCTGCACTTAAAAATTCCATCAAACAGGAACAATATCCATTACAAACAGGAACAATATTGTACTAGTTTTCATTTGTTACACTAGCCATCATTTTATTACTGTAGCCCTGCATTTGTTTATTTTAACAAATGAGATATCAAGATATATAGACCCGAACACCCATATTTATAATGAACTTTGGATATGTTGTGCCCAATATCATGTTTAAGAGTTAAAAATTGGGGTGTAAAATTTATTTGTTTTTGTATAAAAACATTTACGAAAATTAGATTGGTTTGTACTTAAGCAGTGATTCATACGCTATCCACCAATATCTACTCTTTTCCATTATTGGTGATACGAATTGTCAAATTATTTTGAAAATGACAAAATACTAGGAAAAAGTAGATATGGGTTGATATGGCGTGCAAATCAAGCTTAAGAATACAACAATTTTGATCCCGTTATTGCCTTTATCGTGTACTCATAGTGGCAACATTATTAAATTATTTGAATTATACACTCAGGGAAAACAGATTCGTCATATTGATGATATAGTTTAACAAATCGTTTGCCATCAATTATTCCTCATATTTATGAAGTTTTCATAAACATGAAGAAAATTTCCATAAAAATGTATAACAAATGATTCATAGACCTGCATCATTTCTTAAAAATTTACATAAACTTTGTTAAAAAAAAAAATTATATAACGTTTCTTAATATTAAATAAACATTTTATTAAAATTTATAAAACCTTCATACAAATTTATAAAAGAGCTTCATCCTATTTATGAAAGTTTTAATAATATTTATAAAGCATTTCATACAAAGTTATGAAACTTCTTTATCATATTTATGAAACATTTCATGAATATGAAACAGCTTCGTGTAAGGGAAAAATCTTTGCCGAAAAATGTATATAAAAACTGAAGTATTGCGAATATTGGAAAAATATCATACACCCCCTCCGACTTAATTAAATAGGTATTACTAACTGAGTAAAAAAATGTATATATGATCTAATGTTTTTCATCTTAAAATATATTATAATATGTGATTATACATGGTGTCATTTATGGACACATCATATTATATGTTTCTTATGTGGAAAAATATATAACGATCTATTATAAACATATTGACCTTTATAATATCAGATATTAAGCATATATGCTATACATAATAATATATGGTAGATCTATTGTCATATACAATAATACATTCTCATATATAGCACAATATGTAATTATTGTGTTATATGGTGACATAAGTCATATATGGTGACATATAACATATTTAATTGAAGATATAATAACATACCTTCTACAAAAGATTTTTGTTTGTGTAATACTATTCAAGAGAATATGATATATGATATTAAACGAGGTACACTCATAGAAATAAGCCTGTAAAAATAGCAAAACAAGCTACTACAAATTAGTTAAAAATAATTTTGCAGAAAAAACTGCTAAAATTATCAGCCTTTTTTACTAAATATTAGTAATATAAGAATAGCAAAAATAAATCTGTTGAATTTACAAATATTTAGTTATATTTTAGCTAAATTTTAGTTAACAAAATAGTCTGCTAAAATCAGCAGAAACATTTACTAAATATTAGTCGACAAAAAAATCATTAAAAAATCTAAAATTTTTAGTTTTTGCTAATATTACTGAGTAGAATGTTTTTTTTTTTCAATGAACAAAAATCCACATCGAATATAACTAAAATTTTGTAAAGTTAACAGATTTATTTTCGCTGTTCTTATTTTATTAATATTTAGCAAAAAAAAAACTGCTAAATTTAGCAATTTTTCCGCAAAGTCAGTTTTAACTAATTTTTAGCAGCTTTTCCTGCTATTTCTGCAGGTTTATTTCTAAGAGTGCACATCATTTAATTTCATATATAATAATATCTGTAAGATATAATTACAAAATAAGATATAAATGTAAGATATAATTATTTAAGATTCCATATATGACACAAGAATAACAATTTAGTTTGAGATATGATTATATATGGTCCAACATCATTAATATGTTTGATGCATATAATACATAATTATATATTGTTATATATAAAACCAAACATAATTATATATGCGCAGCTGTCGAAATTTTATTTTTCTTTAAATATTTTTTTTAATTTTGTTAAAAATAATTTATGTCTTGGGATCTTATGTATTGTCAAAATATCTCATTGAATCCACCAAAAATTACATATCTTTTTGGATCTAATTAGATCCAAGATCTAAAATAATTGCATGGGATATTTTGGGATCCATCAGGATCTTAAATTAAATGTTTTTGGATCTCGCAAATTTGAGATCAATTTTGATCTTATTTAATCCAGTAATATATTTGAAGGTTCAAATCGAATATTACTGGATACCCCAACTTTAAGATAAACTTGGAGAAGAATAAATATCGGTCTATATGAGATCTGATTTTGTATTTGAAATGTAGCTTTTTTTTGATCGGGTATGCAGTATTTTTAGCTTAATACAAATACAATTCCTTAATGAAGGTAACGATTTAAGGTCGCATCGAAGACATTTTTTTTTAATAACAAGAGTACTTGAAAGTCTTTAGACATAAATTTTACACCAGTGAATTTAATTAAAAAATCAATTCTTTTAATAACAAATTTGTTTATAATTACTTTAAAACAGAGCAAAATAATCCGAAAATATAAAAAATGGGTTAATTTTTGACCCCATTTATTATCCCTTAAACATGAGACTGGGCAGTTAAAAAAATGCGTGTGTTTTTAACTTGTCGTCTCTTCTACACATCTGGAGATTATTAAGACCTGGGGGAACAAGTCGGAAGTAATTCACTAAGGAGTATTTAACTTTTGATGTAATAAACCACAAGGAACGTTAGGTTTGGTTTAAAATATTTTAAGTTATTTACTGACGTCTCAGGTTATTTACTGACGTCTCAGGGATGCATTTTTGCCCATAGCAATAACACAAAATTGTTGTCTAGTGCTATATTTTTTTTGTCAGGTTTTTGTCTGTTTGTACACCATGACACATTTACCAACTTATGCCAAAAATGGTGCAAACAATTATACGATTTCCAAACTAATGGGCCAGTTTACATACATATAACAGCTGATGTAGCTAACCCATATGTTTAAATTTATATATCGTACCTCTAACTACACTCAAAAAAAAAGTCAGTAAAGTCAGCAAGATGTTTGCTGGGAGGATCCTTGCAGAAAAATTGCAAATATCAGCAAAAAGTTAGCTAAATTTAGCAACATTTTTTCTTAATTTACAAATATTTTTTGCTGATATTTGCAATTTTACTGCCAGGACCCTCCCAGCAAAAATGTTGCTTACTTTACTGACTTTTTTTTGAGTGTTGGTATGTGATGTTGTAAGTTGTTGTTTTAAGCTTGAAGAAACCATATTATTGGATTTTGATTTTGTACAAGAGGATTGTTTTTAGGCTATGGGTATGAATGTATTTGTGTGTTCGGTTTGAATTTGGATTTTGTACATTTCGAATTTGAAAATATTAAAAAAAAAATCTATGGAGAAATGTTTATAACTTGGTTGCATATCAAACGACATTTATGTTTTTCCAGTAAATGTATGTTTCTTTTACTTTTTTGTAGTTTTGTACAATTTGATAATGTTGTTGCTACTTTTATTTGCAATAAAGTTGAGTCACGAGAAAAGTGTTTTCTAATGCAGCAGCAGCAGAAACTGCAATAGTGAAATATGTAAAATGTACACATTTTTGTGCTATTAAAATGATTACATAAGTTGTCAGTTGTATGACGGCTTATTGTACCCTATACTGCACTTTAAAGATTTGAGATTCAGATTGATTATCCCAATTAATTACATCATAGATTGAATATGTAGCTTGTAAAAGCGGACGTTACATTAAAATTGTAATTTACATTGCGATTTGTGGGTATAAAATCGTAAATCCTGCGATATGAATTTCAAGGTGGATTTACATTTCGCTCGGTTTTTGTTGTGAGGGGGGGGGGGGTAATTTTTCATTGCCACAATTGTTTTGCTGTATGAACTAAAAAACTTCAACGAGTTCGTCCCTCCTCTATTCCCTTTTTAAATAAAGCAACAGATTATGGTTAGCGCGTTGGACTGTTACACAGATGGTCCCGGGTTCGATTCCCGGTGACGACAACATCAATTTAGAAAAATAATATGTATGAGTTTTCTATCATTTATATGTATCGCTGCGCCCACCTTCGGTGTTCCGATAGCACTTAACCCCACCGAAGTAAAATAATGACTCAGGGCTATGAAACAAAAAGCTTCAATAAATTCGCCAACTCTACATCAGATGGCGACCAACAACTGTTATAAGACTTATCATCTAGCGCAATTACAGTGTTACCATTTTTGAAGCCCTTCATCTTTCACCACCTTTCATCTCTCCACTATCCCCTTTCCAAAGAAAGCAAACACATTAATTAATAGGAAGAATTTTCTGGGTGTTGCTTCTCTTTTTAAAAAAAAAAAAAAAGCAGATCAGAGCCTCTGGTGGGAATAGAAAGCACTATTCCCGCACTATTCGCCTTCTCTCACTGGGGCGAACGCACACAAAAAAAAATTAAATAAAAAAAAACAAACTGTAAATCATCACCAAACATAACACACGAAGATTCGGAGACGGATGTTAGTCTCACATCTTATAAAACATTAACTAAACTTACATTAAGAATATTATGTTGGTAAAAACTACAGCAAATGTAGTCAAAAACAAATGAAATTTTACTTGAAGAAAGGACGACTAACATTTCATTAAATTCAACTAACATTTGTCATTTGCTTTTACTGTTCAAAACATACTAACAAATTGCAGTAAAAATTAACCACATATGTTAGTAAAAAATAAACAAACAATATTTTTTTACTTAAATTACAAAAAAACGACTGTAAAAATGGATGTGAAATCATTAAACAGGCATATGATGTGGTTTGTTTTATTAAATGAACACTTAGGAAATTATGTTGGTAAAGACGACAGCAATTGTAGTTAAAAACAAATGAAATTTCATTTAAAAAAAGGACGACTTACATTTCATTAAATTCAACTAACATTGTCACTTGTTGTTTAATGTTCAAAAAATGACTAACAATTGTAGTAAAAATGAACCACATGGTAGTAAAAAATAAACCAAAAATTTTTTTTTTTTTTTTTTAAATAACAAAAAACAACTGTAAAAAATGAATGTAAAATCATAAAACAGTCATTTGATGTGAGTTGTTTTTTAAATGAACTACAAGGTTAGTTAAAAATTTTATTTGTTCTACAAATGACTTACATTTACATTAAAAATAATGAAACTGTATTACAACCCAAACAACTACATATTTTTAAAGCAGAAGTTCCCTGAGTGAACTACAAGATTAGTAGAAAAATTAAATTTGTTCTACAAATGACTGGCATTTACATTAAAAATAAAGAAACTGCATTACAACCCAAACAACTAAAAAAATTTAAAGCAGTAGTTTTCTGAGTGTAGCATTTGTAGGTTAAAATTTTTGCTAAAAGTCGTGCTAAATGGCAAACAATCATCAAACTTATTAATCTCTTTTGATATATATTTTATTTATTGTAATCGATTTGTACATTATTACGTTTTATTGAACCAAAAAAGTGCCATCACAGAAAACAATTTAGTAAATTCAAAATAGATTGTAGTTTAAATTAACTGAAAATATAATTTAAAATAAATAATAATTCACATAAAATCCGATCTACTTCACATGCGCGCCTTTGTTTGATTTATCCCTATAAGGAATGATGAGTCAATTGTCCTAAAAGTGAATGGTTAAAGAAGGACTTATCACAGGACTGGTATAATTTAATACTGAAGTGGGTTAGGCAGTGTTAATTGTCCTAAAATTACCAATCTTGTGGCTGGTAGAGGGAGAACATACCACTTAACCAGAATACTTATTAACAAAAAAAATGCCAGTTGGCCAAAATTTTACCCATTGGAAGCTGTTTAGTTTAGTTTTCTTTTATTTTTATGCCCATCTTTGGTTAGTCCTGTGGAATGCCACTATGTGGTTTAAAGTAGGACAAATGACCCCCTTCTATGACAAGCCCATGTTAAAGTTGCCAGTTGTTTACAGAGGACCGGTCTCTGGCACGAAGGGACCGATCCTGTGGCATACGCAGTACCGGCCCCATTCCCCATAGGGATACTACACAAAACAAAAATCTAAAATGAACGAAATAAAGCGTGCTTGCATTTTGTGTAAGTCGGATAATGGTAGTGTTTGTTTGTATCTTTTCTTTTTTCTCTACTTCGTTCATACAAGCTGCGTCGTTCGACATGTTCTCGATGCTATAAATGTGTTTATGCGCACATTTTTTTTAACAACGTAAATTATTTAAAACACAGTTTAAATTTAGTTTTACCAAAAAACTAAAATTTTAACTTAAATTTTAGCTGAAAACGCCATATCAGCAAAAAAAAATTTGTTGCAAGTTAGTTAAATACGTATTTTAAATAGACGTTTAACAAAATTTATAACAAACTTTTTTTTTTTTTGAGTGTAAATATTACCTGTATAGTTATACCTACAACACAACTCTTTATATGTATGTATATGTAGATAGTTTAATGGAATTTTTAAAAAATTTTGTCTTTAGGAATTTGTTATCTAAACACTTGAATTAAGACAAAACAAAAATGTCCCTTGTAGCAATGCTAAATATTACAGAAAGACACCTTCAAGATAACATTTAAAAGATATGTTAACTTTTATAACATTTACTACACTAAGAAAAATGGTGTTTGGTATTAGTAATACAATAATAACAAAAAAAAATAGTGTAATCTACAAATATTAAGTTATATTTGAGCTAAATTTTAGTTAACTGAAAATAACAAATTAATCTGGTAAAATATGGAAAAAATTTGTTAAATATTAGTAACAAACAAATTAAAGCTTTTAGCAAAATATACAGTTATTTGCATTCTACTAAATTTAAGGTAAATATAGATAAAATATTGTTAATACCCAGATTTGTTTTCTGTGTTTAGTCTAAACAAATAGAGTAAAAGTTTTTAATTATTTTAGCAGAGTAAAAAGCTAAATTTCAACTCGAATATAACGAAAACTTTTTAATGTTATTTTTTTATCACAAGTTTGTTATAATTTTTATTAAAAATAAAAAAAAAAAAAAAAAAAAAAAAAAAAAAATTATGTTTTTTTCGACCTTTAATTGTGCAATGAAAATGAAAATTATTCAAGTTCGAGGCCATATACTCTATATTTCTTCATTAGGATATTGTCCTAACAAATAATCTATAGAGTTTTTGTTTTCAAATTTATTATTTGACCCTTTCAGGAATGTGTTGATAGATCTATTTCGGGAATTTTCTAGGTTCCCATTATCAGAACACGTTTTGAAAGCGGTAACAATCCCATGCCAAACCTCAAGCATTCATATGAACTAGTTTACTCACTACATGAGAACTAATATACATATGAGTTTGAAATTAAAGATTATAACCATTGATCAAAAAATAAATTGAAAACTTGTTTGATGTGCAAGATCCACCTCTGGTGGATATTCAATACACGTTTTTTTTTTGTTTCTCTCTCCTTTTTTATATTTTGTTAAGTTAGTTATTTTGTTAAGTTTGTTATTTGCTGTTCTTTGTTCTTATTTTATTTGAATTTTGCAAAAAAAATCTTGCATTTTTTTGCCACATCATTTTTAACAAATTTTTAGCAGCTTTCTTTTTTGCTATTCTTGCAGGTTTATTTCTATGAGTGTATATTGTTCACTTAAAACATTTCTTTATCTTACAATGAGATGCAACAGTAGTAGTAGCTAAATCATGTAGATTTATAAAACAATAATCTCTATTCCGGCCCATTATATGTAATTGGCGCCAAATAGTCCATATTTTATAGTTTATCCACGAGGCGTAAGTATAAGTGGAAGGCGTTTATGATGTACTAGATGTCTGTTATTTTGTAGATTATAATTTACAGTTGCGTATTTTTTTTTTCATTGGAATAAGACATCACATAGTCAATAATTTATTTTTTTAAGTAGCGGTTTTAGTGATAGTTTCTTTTTTTTTATGAGAGTTTAATTGTTTATTGACTTAATTACTTAAGTAGTTTTAGAGTGCAGTTGTTAAACAATTTAAATAGTAATTTAGATATTTCAACAGAAATTTGTCAAAAACAAAGTACATTCATTTTTATTGAAATTGGGCTATGACGAAAAGTTAATTATTAGAAGTTTTTTTTTTTTAATTTATAACGAGCTTTCAACCTCCGTTTATTTACAAAAATAAAGCAAATCAAACATATTAGCTAGGTTGATACTAGTATTTCAATCTGGCTAAAGATCTCATCAGAACCCGAAGTTTTAGAAAAGCTAGAGCCTCCATAATAGGCAGAACTTTAACAAAAACCCTATTAATATTTTGCTCCATTCTTGTCTTCTTAGTAATCAAGCACGTGGTTAGGTCTTTTCCTAACAAGCATCATGACGTTACTAAACTTTGAAGACCAAAAATGTTCTATTTGTATAAAAAATTTTAGATTTACTGGGGCTCAAGTAATATTTTTTACAGTTTTATTAGATCTTTGTTTTTATATACATCGACATTATTTTTATGTTATTTCCAATTTATAACGAGCTTTCAACCTCCGTATATTTACAAAAATAAAGCAAATCAAACATATTAGCTAGGTTGATACTAGTATTTCGATCTGGCTAAAGATCTCATCAGAACCCGACGTTTTAGAAAAGCTAGAGCCTCCATAATAGGCAGAAGTTTTAAACTTTGAAACATGGATTATTTTTAAATTGTGTCGAAAAAGTTAATATATTAATAAAGACCATAAGAACAAAATAGTACAAAGTTTTGCGATTATCGATATGTGCGGTCGAATTAATATTACACTTGTCCGAAAACTTTAACGATGAAAGTTTGACCGAAATAGGACAATGTAAACTCGTGCCTCTCCGGACTTAAAGCTTCAGATTTTTAAAACGATAAAATTAATTTTTGTTTAAACACAAAAAAAAGATCAACCTAAAATATATAATTAAAAATATGATTTGAATTAAATTTGTTTCTAAGCAAATATTTAATTGAATCAATTATTATTTTAATTGCCTTTTAAATATATAAACACATATTTTATTCTAGACATAATTCTTAAATTATATTTTCATAAACTGTCTTATTAAATAGAAAATAAATTTTCAGCTTAAAATAGCCAATGCATTTTAACCCAGGCTAAAAAATACAATGGGCATAGTGTTAGCAAAGCGTCGGCGACGCACTGTGGGCGAATTGGTCGATCTAACGTCGTTTAATTCAATTTTCAAAGTGTTTAATTGCTCCAAAATTGTGTCTTTATCGATTACTACTATCCTACTGAACTTGTATATCGATTCTATTTTTATTGACATGATCTAGTTGAACAACTATGAGCTGTCAAACACAACATATGTTTCAGCCGCTACATCACTAAGTTCTAACACGTGCTTTCTTTGCATTGCCAAATGTTCTCTAAAGTTGGATTTGTCTCAATTAAGTGCAAGAAAAGTGGTTTTATTTATAGTTAGAGTTATGTATTAACTAAAAAAATTTAGTTTGTGACCTGTGCTAAAATGTTGTAGAAAAAAATATAGTTAAAGTTGACTGTACCACTAACTGCTTGAACAAAGCCCAAATAAAACTTCCGTGGACCGGAACTTCTTATATTCGTGGGTATTCGCGCTAGAATATTTTTTTTAATTACTATGTTGTGTTGTGATTGTAAAATGTCCAAATTATCTGCAGCCACCAGCAACTTTACATGATATTGCATTTTTTAGGAACAATGTCGGTGCTCAGACGAAAAGTTTATTTACTTTGGCGCAAAGAGACTGTGCCTACTAAAAAATTTTCTGTCGTTGAAAATCATATATATAATAATATAATTAATATCAACATGTATGATGCTAATGAAATCCTTCTAATAAACAACAAAATTTGAAATTTTGCAGCAAAATTGGCTGAGAAATAGAAATTGAACCATAGAAGCAGCCACAAATGTGAAGAAAACAACACGGAGTGGTAAGACGGACAACTTATATTAGTTAATCTAAAACTGACTAATCGTGGAAGACTCGATAAGATGTTCGACGAATGTTCCAACCAACCGAAATTAAGTAAGGTTTCCCAAATTGTTAAGGAAACACCTCACAGTGAGCTCGTAGTATTGTATGTAAATTGTATGTTCAAGAAGGCTTAAAAAGAAAAATGTCTTTGCTTGCTGATATCCCAATGGCTGGTTGGGGCAACACCAATAACAAAATTAGCATGTGAAAAAACCGGAGTGAAAGAGGAGCTAATTTACAGATTCAGTGTCATTTTACACTCGATTGGTTGCGGGCACAAAATCGATATTGAATCTTTTAGGCAATATGCTTTACAGATCGCAGAACTATTTATCACACAGTATCATTGGTTTTATATGCCGTGTTCCATACATAAAATCATAATACATGGAGCCGATATAATTAAAGTATCACTACTTCCAATAGGAAAAATGTCGGAAGAAGCGTTAGAAGCCCGGAACAAAGATTACCGCAATTTCCGTGAGCACCATACGCGAAAGACATAGCGATTAAACCAGAACATTGTGTACCTTGCAACTTAGATTCATCTAGTAGTTCCGAAAAAACTGTTATTACTATTGTAATTTTTTTTGCATTATAATTAAATTTTTGTTATGAAAACAACTAAAATATATCAAAAATTTATAAGGCCAGAAATAGTTATTTGAACAGAAAAAAAATTTAAAAAAAATTAATAAATAAGGGTTTAAAAAAAAACTGATTTTAATATTAAAGTTTAATTAATTTTAGCCCAAAAGAATGTGAAACATTAAATATATTAACTTTATCATGTTTTCCTGAATGAAATAAACAATGTCTAAAATATAAAAAAAGTTGCAACCTTCACAAAAAAAAAAAAAGAAATATAAATATATTTAAAAAAATTTTTTTTTGTTTAACATTGTAGCTTAATATATTTTCAACGAAAAACAAATATTACACAAACAAAAAAACATTATTCCTAAGCGCTATTAATTAAACGCCGCTAGATGAGCCCTTTCGCCCACTGTGCGACGGTCGGTTATGTGTTGGCAGAACGCTGGATTAGCAATCTTAACAGTATTGTCCTGTTACCTGATTGCTAACAGTGGCCAATAGCTGGTTTGAGCGAACTTTCCACCGTTGGTATACCGTTGGTATACCGTTGGTAATTCAAACAAATTTGTATTTTAAAAATAGCTCAAATTTAATTATTTTTGAGAAATATATAGATGGTGATTTTTTTAGCAACTTTCTTTTTGGCAGCTCAGCTGTTTTCGTGTAACATGTTACTCCTAAACATGTTCAATTAAACTACCAACACGCATACGTAGAGTGCGGACAGAGGAAAATATCGCAGCTGTGTCCGCCAGTGCTGTTGACGTGGAACATTTTTATGGAAGGATTTGGGTGTAAAACCTTTTAAAATACAGCTGGTGTAAGAATTGAGACCATACGACCTAACACAACAGCTGACTCTTGGTGAGTGGGCGTTGGCAAAGTTGGATGAAGATCCGGTTTTTATCGGAAAATTGTGTGCAGCGACGAAGCTCATTTCTTTGCCGAAAAATGCACTGTTTGGTGTGGATTATGGGCCGTTGGCATCATTGGACCATGCTTTTTCAAAGACGACGAAGGCAAAAACGTTACTGTGAATGGCGAGCGCTACCGTGCGATGATTACATTTTTTTTTGCCCAAAATGGAAGAGCTGGACTTGGGTGGCATGTGGTTTCAACAAAATGGTGCCACAAACCACACAGCACGCGAAACGATGGCCCAATTGAGAGGCGAGTTCGGTGAACCGTTTATTTCACGTTTGAGGTCTGTCAATTGGTCGCCTAGATCTTGCGATATAACGCATTTAGACCTTTTGTTGTGGGGCTATGTTAAGGCTCGTGTCTATAGGGACAAGCCAGCAACGGTTGACGCACTGGAAGCCAATATTGAAGAATTTATTCGTGAGATACCAGCCGATATGTTGGAGAGAGTACGACAAAATTTGACCATTTGAGGCGTACCATTTGAGGCGTAGCCGCGATCAACATTTACATGAAATCATCCTTAAACATTGAATTATTTAGATCGTTCTATCGACTCAAATAATGATTTCATACATATCTCTAAATTGTATGTGTTCTTTTTTTAAATCAAATCCGGATGCTTTTAAAAAATCACCATTTACAATGAAACACATTTAAAAACCATACATACAGTTCGGTCGAAAAGCATGCTTCTAATTGGTTGTAATATTGGAAAAAATAATATTGGCAAAGAATTTTGCGGGTGATACTGGCAAAACACATAGTTTTGCAAACAAAATAGGGGTTTCCTAGTACAATATTTGTTGTACCTTTTGGTATTTTTTAACACAGCGGGATTTACAAAAGTAGCAGTGGTTTGCCAGTATTATTTTTTTTGGAACGGTTGGCAATTTTTTCCTGAGTATTTATTTATAGCTTTCTTTCTTTTTAATTTTCAACACAAGTTTTAATTGATACTATCATTCGTGATATTTGCAAAAACAATTAAAATATTAATTGATTAAATAAATGTTTAAATTGAAACCCGTTTTTATTTTTTTCTGTGTATTATTTAACAATTTTTTTTTATTAATTTTGGTATGCTGATCACCAGGGCAGCAATTTTAATTCAAATGCATTTCAGCAAAACTTTCATTACCAAATAAGTGGTTATATATTAGAAATTCATAGTTTTGCACAACTTATTATTTGGCTTCTAAAGTCATTACCGGCTTGCTTACAAAAAAAATTTAAAATAAGTAGTTATCAGATTCTAAATAGTAAACGGTTACACACTTGGTTACGAAGGGTTTAGTTATACGTAGTTACTCGTCTACTAACCTTATTCCGAAAAATAGGTATTTACAAAAATTATTACAGAAAGTTAAACAATAAGTAGAAATCTATATTCATACTGAATGTTAAAAAATGAGATTTACGAACTAAACGATTTTTTCTTCTTATCGTGTTGCGCGATAGCCTTCTAGGTCTAATTTGTAATATTATTTGTATTGAGATCCAACCCATTAAACATGGAAATACGAAAAAGATTCGCAGATCATATCGCCTGCAATATAACATTTATTGCCGGCAATAATCATTTTCGTATTCCGGTAGCTTCTTCCGTCGGGAGTAACTGTTACTTCTAGCCAATTCGAAGGCAGTACCCCATTAAGATAAATCGGCGGTATTTTAAGTCATCGCTTATTTACTGCAAGACTGTCGTAAGTCAAAATAGGCGATTTTTGAGTTAATGATTCAGATTTATTAGTTATATCATGCTTTATATTGTGTAAAAATGTCATATTAGTATCACGTATACTTTTCGAGATAGAGGATAATATCTTTTATTTTTTATTTAAAGTGGGTGCAAGGAGTATATACTTCATAGAGACACTGTGCTACCGACGGGTCTCTCGATAATTATCGAATTTGCACACAACTCACACTAAGAGCAAAATATACAAAAACCCACTATTTATAAAAAACGTGACCAAATAAATAGAGAAAGGGTCGAGTGAGGCAGAAAACTTTAAACTCGTTTTCTTCTAAATAGCATTTTTTGACTTATGACAGTCTTGAAGTAAATGAGCGACATATCATTATTATTACACTACGTTCCATAACTATAAATACAAATTTTTTCTAATATTACAAAAAATTTTTGAAAACTTATAATTATTTTTAGGAGTGTGATAACTGATATCTTGTTGTGTAACACTTAAGAGATTACTTAATCAATTTAAACCAAAAATTGCTTAATAATATTTTGTTAGTGTTTCATAACTATAATTACATAGAATGGTAAACAAAGAAATATTGCAAATACAGACAAATTAAAGAATTATTTTTGTTTATTGCGCAATTTTAATCGATTTGCAATAAAATGCCGCGTAAAATTTCGTCATATATAAAAAGTGTCTTCAGTTTTCGCGAAACTGCTAGAAAAATAAACCGCTCACATGTGGTTGTCTCAAATTTTGCAAATAATCCGAGCGCTTATGGTAAATATAAATCCTTAGGTGTGAAAAAAAGCTTTCAGATCGGGACCGGCGTAAAATAATCAACTGTGCCAGCATCGAATCGTACTATCGATGAATGTAAGGAAAATGTGTCCAAATCAACCATAAGTAGGGTCTTAAAGGATTCGCCAAAAAGGCGCGGTTCCAGGGGGAGGGAAACTGGGAAACTCCCAGTTTCAATACAAAAATGAAAAAAAAAATTAGAAAATAGTCTAAGTTCCCTCTCCAAAACCTTTTCCCAGATCCGCGCATGATGCAAAGGTTATTACGCCACCATAAAATTGCTCCACATGAATACGCTCAAAGGAATTTACAATCCAACTGGATTAAGGTAAGTCAATAATCGCTGTTGTTGGTAGAATTGTTAAAATACAAATTTCTCTAAAAGGTGATTTTTTCTGATGACAATACGTTCAATCATGATGGTCAAAATGGTGTAACAGTTATTCTAGAGACCTACGTAAATAACCACGATATTTCTCAAAAATAAATTATGGATGTGGATTCTTAATGGTTTGAGGCGCTTTTTGCTTCAATTTGTATCTAAATTTGCAAATGATTTTTTTTTTAGACAATTGTAAGAAACAATTATAACAGTCAATTATAATTGTCCGTTAAAGGTATTGTCATTGACCAATGGCAATTAACACAACATTGCATTGTCATTGTTTTTAATCAATTATAATGCCAACAAATTTAATTACCATTGACATCAAACAATGCCAATTAAATCGTCAATCAATGCCAATTTAATTAACTAGTCCCAACTATGCAACCTAGTCACTTTAAAAAAACAAAAAAAAAAATGCGAGTTTTGGGTAGTACAAAAGCGCTAAATCTATCGCGAAAACCGCTACATTAGTATCGCTGATATTTATCATGTATTAAATTTCCATATTATAAAAGCGTTCTTTTTTTATATCCCTTTAATACCTACCAAAAAAGTTCATTATTTAGAATTTTGAAGTCAAGGTGATTGTCAAAAAAACTCAACTTTGTCGAAAAAAAACTAAAAGAAAACAAAATAAATTATACCGGATCACTTTATTCTGCCAAATATGACTACTCATGACAGTTTTACAAAAGAATGTCATGAACACATGCAATATAATAACACACACACACACACTATTATGCGATGCGGCCCTACATACGAATAAAATGCAACACTTAATATTATGATTAATATTAAAGTTTAACAAACGCCAACTTTAGTATAGTATTAACCAAAAGACAAAAAAAAAAGAAAAACAAAGTTGGATAAAAAGTTACTGTTCTGCAGCCAAAAATTATTACAGTGAAACCTATCCAATAGCGGACATATATGTTCGCAGAAAAATTAGGATAGTGCTTATAGGAAATTATTTCTGTACCATTCCGTTCTGGATGGCTGTTTTGTATGGTAACAACATAGCCGCAGCTTTGGTTAAAAGATTATAGGGGTCAATTTCCCTTAAAAAACACATCCCGGGACTAGCTTAAGACCTTTTATGGAACTAAATGTTGTCAAATAGAACTAAATGTTGTCCAACAGTCATTGGAAGCCCCCTATAATGCAATACATTGTGTTGATATCAGGAAATTAGGTTATGGGGAGGAGGAAAGAGGGAGTAGTGTTTGTGAATATTTGATTTGAATTTCGCTACATTGTAAGTGACAGGGAAGACCTCCGCAGGGAGTTTATTCCACATAAGGCTAGTACGGCTGATGACCGAATTTTCCCTGTAATGCGTTGTGCGGTTCACTGGACAATAGACTACAAACGGATGAGCTCTGCTAGATAAGCGAGTGTCTCGAATGAAAATACGGGCCCTGGGGATAAGTTCACTTATCTCAGCAGAACAATTTCCATGGTAATATCGATAGAACAATGTTACACAACCCACATTCCGACGATACTCCAATGAGTCAATAGAGCTTTGAAGTCCCTGCCCATATATGGGAGTTGTATTCCATTTTCGGTCGGATATAGGTGGTATAAATATTAAGTATGTATAATACACCATAAACTAGTATTTTTTTTAAACTATTTGTATGTACTCTTCAAATTAAATAAAAATTAAAAAAAAAAACCGAAACCATTTCAAAAATAACTAGTGTCAATAAAAACTATAACTATATATGGCCCGATAACGATCGCCATTGACTGTAACAGCCACATTCTGCAACAATACCATGATTTTCAAAGTAATGTCGCAATATTTCCCAGCGTTGTTCAAGCGTATACACAACCATATTTGTTCAGCGGAAGGATAAAACTAATTATCTGTCAAATCAGACATAAGCTAAGTGTTACCATTCACGAAATAAGCACTAGTTGAAAAAAAAAACTTTAGATGGCGGACCCTTTAGTACGTTTTTGTTTTACGAATAAGATAATCCGTCTTATAAATTTAATTATTATCCATAAATTCATTATAAAGTTTTTCATTAAATAAAACTTGAAAATATCCCCTACGGGCAATTAAAATCCAGTTGCTTAAAGACCATATTCCGGGACTGGTAAAACCTGGACCTATTGTAGAACTGTTTTTTAACTTCTTAGTTTTTTAAGTGTTATATTTACGGGCATAGCAGTGCACTTGATCTATTTTTTGTTGTTGGAGTGTTTTTTTTTTTTGTGTTTTTGTTGTCTGTTTTTTAATGTTGTTGTATTGCTTTGTTCTATTTTTGTTATTCGTTTGCATTAAAGCATCCATACATTACTTGTTTGTTTGGCAGCATCTACGCCCAAGCATAATTGGCTGATGTGGCCACGCGGTTGCCTTGTAAACAAGTGGTTGTGGGATCGAGCCCCGCTGCAGGCTTTCATGTGAAAAGTCTGATTCTGGACGTGTCACCGCCACATTGGGAAATATCCTGCATATCGTCCGGGACATGTCCCCTTACCCGTAGAGTGGTAGCAAATACGGTAGTAATTCAGTTATCCTAATGTACAACAAATCCTTTTTTATACTATTTCGTACAATTTCGCTTATAAAATTAAAAAATAAATTTCTTATGTTGGTTGTGTAGTTTTTTTATGTAAGAGCAATCATCTATTTTTAGCTGTCACTTAATGTAGTACACAAAATTCTGTTTTTACAGGTTCGTCCGGCATGAAACGTTGCATTAGAGATAAACTAACCGCACACACTCATGTTCATACTACAAAAACAAATCAGCTGATTTGTCACGGAACGTAAAATACAAACTAATTCAGCCTTTAGTAGTTTTATAGAGATGGGAAGGTTTCACTGTATGCCGAATTTCAAGTCATAGTGAGGACTGTCGGTCGTTCGGTCGGTCATGAGCATGCGCATGATAAATTAAATGCAGTTAATTATGAACCAACAAACACTTCATTTTTCAGTTTCAGGTTTTTTCCTATTTTTATTTTTGGCAGCAAGTGAGAAATTATAGTAATGAAGTGTAGTTTTTGCTATAAATGCACGTTACAGTTGGTATTATATAGATGAAGTAAAAATCGCTAATAGTAGCATTAAGTTGAAAACAAAAACGCTAGAATAAAAAGTGATAAAATAATAAAATACGCCAAAAGGAGCCGTTTCTACCCCTTTTGGCGTATTTATTTTTTTTACTTTTAGTCTGTAATCTATATTTTAATATTAACCAATTATGCAGGATGCAGGGAGATACGGGTAGTCTTTATCTCTTAAGCGGAAGAACTGAAACGCAGTACTACTAAGGCGATGTGCCTGTTAGTCTGTCATCGATATTTTTGAAAACTTTGGAAAGACTGAGGGAAGTTCTAAATGAGTAGATAATTTCATCAGACAGTCACACTCATTCCTCTTGGGAAGGTGGACAGAAAAGGCTTTGAGAAAGGTGATTAGCACAGTGGAGAATTCTCATTACGACAATGAGTATATATTTTCTTCACGTGGAACGAGCGATCATTGATGCGCTGGGATGTATAGTCACTGATCCGCACATAATTTCGTGGATGGAAACATGCTCTGGAGGAGGTAGGAAATTTGGTTTTAAGGTTTTCTCCAAAAGGGTGGATCATGTCTTTTATTTTGTAGATCTTTGTAATTTTTTTTTAGTGCAACTAATAATTGAAACATTTCTTGAATAAATCAGTAAGCGGCCACTGATCTATTGAAGAAATAGGTGGCCACTGATCTATTGAATGAATGAGTTAGTGCTTGTTAGATTTTCTTTATTGGAGATTAACTCCCAGTCAATGCGGCAAACTTATTTTGTTTAGAAGGAAACACTTTCTGAAAAAGTTTGATCTTACTAGATTAGATGGGGTAACTTTTTAACTTTCGAAAAAGCAAAGTGCCATGATGTTATTCTGGATAACTGTCCTGTAAGAGTAATAACGAGAAGAGGATCTAAAACGACTCATGTGCTTCTTACACCAGCAAGAAGACTTTTGATATTTTCTTATTTTCTGAGTCTCACATGTTAACTCCTTTCGGTACACCAGGTAAATTGAGAACTTGTGCACTTCAGTTGAAATTGGGTTATTATTGACTGCATATTTTAACCCTGAAACATGTAAAAAAAAGTTACTCGTTCTTATTTACTCCCCTCTATCGCATTTTAAATGTTATGGCAATTGGAGACAATCCATCAGCGGTGCATTCTTGTTAGACTACTGGAGCTGCGGAAGTTGAGGATATGCACCTTGGGGCACAGTTTCATATTGCGTGAGGTTGGTTTTGAGGACTTGCGAGGTGTTTCCAGCGAACAAGAAAAAGTGAGCGGTTGACTATGTTGTTTAGAATTGGTGAAACCTAGGTTAGTTAGGATTGGAAAGGGTTGAGAGTTTACTCTGGTAAACTGACATTATATTCTCTATGCGGTTTCCAGACGTACAAGGGGTTCAGAATTAATTTTGTTCCTCAAAAAAAATTCACAAAAAGTTAGTTAATCCACAAAAATTTACTTTGAAAGCACTATATTTCCGATTTCAGAACACCCTTTTTTAAAGAAACTCTATAGACAAATTTAAGAGTTATGCAGCACAGGCCTATACAATTTTAAACCTGAGTATTGAAAGCAATAGGGACGAATTTCCAATTAAATAATAAATATAGCGAAAGACTTTATTTTAAGATATCTAGAAAACCTAATGTGATGAAGAAATTCTGAGGTCAGACTCGGGATTATTGAGTTTCTGTTTTAATGCAGAAATTTTGTTTCTAGACATCATCGAAAAACATCAAAATATCCATTATTAGCGTTTTAAGTTTACTTTTGCAGTTTTCTTTTGCTCTTTTAGATCTATAAATAATTTTTGGAGATTCTACGATCAGCAGTAGAAAGCAGTGAGTTCAAAAGCAATTTTTTAGTTAAATGACTTTTATTTATAAAATAATAAAGTCTTTAAAGGCATTAACATTATGTCGTCAGCCATAATAATTACATATTAGTTAATTTACAATAAATAAAACGTAAGTACTAAGTATCGTACTTTGTGAGCAAAATTTGTCTATATCTTAAAGCATGTCTTATAAAGAATGGTAAATTTCTCCAATTACATTCCACATTCATGCCTGCATTAGTATATGTTGGTAAGACTCCAAAATTTGACATTTAGAAGTCAGACCCAAAAATCGTGAAACCCGGCATTATCTTAGCGCAACCGTCCTTTTAAAAGAACATCTGACAAATGAGAGAAAAGCGCCGTTGTACACGTGCATTTCTGTACATATTTTTTTATATTATTATTGTTTATGCTTTGTTATTTACCCTCTCAGCTCGAAAGCGTCAGTTGGTGAAAGCAGTTCCGGGTATTTAAATTGCTTATTGGGTGCTTTGCGAATAGTGATTTTTTCTAATAGTGCGTAATGGAAAAAAAACATGTAAGTAAATCATTTACATCCAGTTAATTGTTATTTTTTGTTTAAAAATAATAAGAGTAACATCTTAGTTAAACAATAAATAAATGGAAAGCTTGCGTAATGCTGTATTGTAGTGTGCAAAGTGTACTGTCTTTGGACAGTTCTATTAAAAGGACACCCGATTCCGGAAAATATATAGGTTAAAAAAAAATTATTTTATAAAAAATGTTAAGAACCCCATAAAGACTTAAGTTTCAAAATAAAAATTTAAGTTTTCAAAAAAAAAAAAATTCCGACGCAATCTGTGTTAACGAAGTAGCACCAATCTATTTAAAAAAAGCACTATTTTAAAAATTGTGAAAAATGAAAATTATTCAAGTTCAAGGCCATATTTTATATTTCTTTATTAAAATATTGTTCTGATATTCTTGACCACATTCAGGAATTTGTTGATAGATCTATTTCGGGAATTTTCTAAGTTCCCGTCATCAGAACACATTTTGAAAGAATCAAACATTCATATAAACTAGTTTTCTCACTAAATGAGAACTTATATATGAGCTCGAAGTTAAAGATTATCACCATTGATCAAAAATAAATTGAAAACTTGTATGTTATGTGCACCTTTGGTAGATACACGCTTTTTGTTTTTTTTTTTTTTTCTTCTTTTTATTTGCACACTTGTTTTCATTTTCATTGCACAATTAAAGGTCGAATAAACATAATTTTTATTTTTAATAAAAATTATATCAAACTTGTATAAAAGACAAAGTTCGCTCTTGCTTACTCCCCCTTTAGATTTTAAACAAAAGAAAACAAGTGTGAAAATAAAACATCATATTAAAATATTGGGGAGTTTAAAGATCGGTCTCAGCCGTAAATAGTTTCCATATTTGGTTTTAATTTTATTTTTGTCTGTTATAAAAGAATGTGCACGTATAAGCATGCTTGTTTAAACACCACAAGAATTTTATTTAATACAATATTAAAAGCGATTTTTTTTTTTTTTTTTCCATTTCTACTTTAATTTAGTTTTGTATACTACTTATTTTTCGTAGCTTTTTATTAACTCTTTTGTTTGTGTGGTCTCATTGAGTTTGTTAAAAGTTGCTGTACTGTGCTTGAAATCTTTAAGTATACATGACACCATCATCATCATCATTATTATCATTATCATCATCCATACACATCATAGAGCAAAAATGCTGCAACATTGTTGTAATGTCATGCCACACAAGGTCACAAGGTGCAACATTTTTTAGGTTTAACTTTTTTTTTTTTAAACCAATTTTTTACATATTTTGGTGTAGTAATATATTTTTGGTCATACTTATTTTGGGAAGAAACAGTGCGTGACACTGAAAACGCAATTTTTAAAACAGAAACAAAAAAAAAAAAAAAAATATAATATTTAAAAAGAAATCAACAGAAAAAAGAAATATACATAAAGTTGAACTTCATTATGATAATGATCTAAAAATAAAGTTTAAGTTAGAGTGACCATTTTTGTCTTAAATGAAATGAATACAAAACTTTGATAAATTACATATGAGAAAAAAAATTGTTTGATAGATTTGGACTCGGCGTACATAGGTCTCTTAAAAAAGGTCTGCTTCAAATCCAGGTATTTTTGGTCATCGAGTAGTGGATATCAGTACATGTACTAATTAATTCCGTTCAAATGGTCACCCTAGTTGAAGTACATATTGTAAATATTATTTATAGTTTAAAATTCTGACATTTCATGGTTTTTGTTTTTATAAAAATACCTTTAGTTTTCAGTTTTATATTGTTCATACACACCAAAAAAAAAAATAAATATAAATTTCATTTTAACCTTGGCCAGGATTTTAAATTATCTCTTTTATTTATGTGCATTTTAACCTTTAGTTTATTTATTTTTTTTTTTGTTAAAAATTTATTTACATTGTTCGACCTGTTTTTATCATCAGTATTGTTAAAGGTTTCAGTGTATGTTTGTAATTGTATAGTGCACTTTTTCTGAATTCGATATGTATGTTAATTTGTTCTGTTTAAACATTTTAACCCATTTTGGACACACTGTTCCGTTTTCAATCTGAAATGGCTAAATATTTTTTAATCAATTTAAATCATAAAGTGATACAACATATTCATTAGATTAGATCAGAAGGAACTATGCACCGCGACCAATGTAGGTCTTTTGTGCTGTCTAAAGTTACCTACAGATTTAAGCTACCTATAAAGCCAATTATCCTATTAGGCAAAATGTTCGCGATGTCGGATGAACAAATGAAGCGATCACCTAGAAACCTTAGTCTCCTATCACAAAGCCTGGGACAATCGCAGAGAACATGCTCCGAGGTCTCAGACACCATATCACAAAACCTACACATATCCGTGTCCGATTGACCCTTCCTGTGCAGGAGGTATCTGATATTACAGTGTCCTTTCAAGCGAAAAGAGTCTCCTCGACCCCCTACTGGAAAAAGAGATCAATCTCTTAGCCTGGCGCTGACCAGGAGAGTTTTCCCAGTAACCAAAAAATTCAGACTCTCTCCATGCCCTGAGCCTTTCCCTAACATACCCCGCAGTTATTCCACAGAATGGTTCAGGACCAATAAAGGTCCTTCGGTCCCCGCGGCCCTTCATTATAACTTCATACATTTTTAAAACATTTTAATCAAGGTTTACCAAATATTTCATAAAAAACATTTTTGTTTCGCTTTTAATAGGACCTTTTTTTTAAATATCTGAAATATAAAAACTGTTATGCCATTATAATGTTGATTTACATTTAGATAAAACAATGCGCGAAACTTTATTCCGGTGCTAAAAATAAAATTGACAAATATATAGATTTTTTTAAAATCTGACCGATATGAACATAAATTCTTCAGTTACACAAAATCGAAAATATTTTAAAATTTATTCCAAATTTCAATTAAGAATACAGCAAGAACATGGTTGCCATATGACAATTTTATATAAATTTAATATCCACCTTTATATAGGACAATGACACAATTTCTTGAAAACTTCTCCAGCAGACTTGGGCGACGTCAATTACATTTCAAAATCATTCACTTGTGAAATGTTTATATATCATAAATAATTTCAGACCTACGGTCATACTTAAACTCTTTTTTTTTTTTTGTAGAGAGCCAACGGATACCTAAAATCATGCTTTGGACGACATTCATGTAAATTTTTTTACACTGCTTTTCATTTTTATCTTCAATTCTTCAGTGTATTTAACTTCCCAACCATTCTCATACACTTTTTGGCATAAAATACCCCAAAAGTCCTCAATTGTAAGTGCTTTCGGGAGGTTTGGAGGATTTTCGTATATCGGTACAAAATTATGTTTTTTTTTCATTAAGCCAATCTAACTAACGCCTTTTTGGCAAAATGACAGCTTGCTAAATCTGGCCAAAATAATAAGTCGCTTTTAGAGCGTCTATCTCATATAAATTGTTACAGTTTAACAAGATATTTAATAATGTAAGCATCCGCGTTTATATCTATAGCTTTTGAATCCTGGATGTAAAGTTGTGATATGCCTTTTGCCGAAATGGCTGCCCATACTAGTACTTTTGGTTCAAACTTCGCTATGGCCGAATACCGTACCTTGTCTGGATTGTTTTTCAAGTCGTCAGAATAAAATCCAGAATTAATAATAACTACTATATTAAATACTACTACTCTACTTATTTGAACATTTTTTTCATTAAGTGTTTTTCTTAATTGGGTGCATTTTGTTGGCATTTCTGCCAACCTTTCCATCGTTCTCTTTTAGTGTTTCGCGTTCATTTAGAGTAAGTTTTTGCGAAATGTTTCCTGCGAAATGTGAAATTTTCTGGCCAACTTACGATTTGATGCCCCAATTTGTTTAAGCGCCGATTTTTTCAATATAACAAGCTCAGCTACAATCAATTTTTTGGAGTCCTTTCTTTGTGATCCCGGTTAATGCCACTCCATTTCCAAACCGTTTCAATATATTGTGCTACGTGGTACTTGTTCCTGAACGAAATGACTCAATTTTAGGATACTGTCCAAGGATCTTATAAACATTTTTCTTAAACTGTCTCATTTTATACCACTTTCAAGTTTGAGTTTTTTTTTGTAGTCCGAACGTGTGAGTTAAAATCTCGGAAAAGACAAACACAAAAAGCTTTTTTTTAATTAAAATAAAATATTCTAATGTTGAAATAGCAAATAAGGCAATGAAAGTTAATAATGATTGCGGTGAAATCAGTAGAACATAGAACTATTAATCTGAAGGCCAAGGTTCAATACCAGAAAAATTAAAAAAGTTTTTTAATTACAATAAAATTTTGTGGAACGTAATAATATTTATTTGGAATGTAATATTGTGTTTGGCAATTGACTATTAGCTTTCACGGATATAAATATAATTTAACATTACGATAGTTGTCGTAACAGCCAGAATTCGATTGGCAACAAATCCGGTGACCACAGCTGAGACTGTTTTCTGGGTGAGAATTTTCATTAGAAAGAATAAAAACAAAGAATTAATAAAAACTTTAATAAAAAATAATGAATTTACGTTATTTTTGGTGTTCAAAATTTAAGATTTTGAAATGCAAGTCAAAAATCATTCCGATTGGGCTAAAACTAAAAAGAATATTTTCAACATCTACCCACATATTATATAATCCTCCTCTAAGCAACATTACTCTAAAGTTCCAATAACTGCACACTGGAACACTTAGTCCTAAAAAGGCAATTGGCATCAAATTGGCACACAATTGTCAGCACGATTCTATTTTCTAAGAACACAAGTTCTCAGATATTTCCTTTTCTAAAGGGATACTAACTTTAGAATTGGTTAAAGTCATAAAACTGCATATTGTAAAAAATTAAAATTGCTTTTGTCTTCAAACTTACACTGTGTCTTGTTGACATACATCTGCACATGCCTTTTTTGTTTGTAGTTGAGCATTAAGTTGGATTTTTTTGCTGTTCGTAATGTAATTTCAGTTTATGCATTAACAAAATGCATCAGCCGCATTAGTATCATCATGCTGATGTTTTACACACAAAGATAACAATTGCAAAAGAAAAAAAATAAACACCGAAATGAAAATAAGTAAAATGTATGTATTGTGTGACAAATTGTTGTTCAGGGCCAAACCTTTTCAATAGAACACAAACTAGTATTTACTTGTATACAAATATACGCATACTCTGAGATGTAAAAGCTGGCCCAAGTTTGTAAGGCATTTTAAACAAAAAACGTGTAAATTTACATCGGCCATATCAGATAGTGTCAAAGAAAGCCTAAACTGAAATATGACTCTTCTAAGGGTTCGAGCAAGGACCCAATGTGGCACATAAATGCGATATATTTTTATATAGTCAATTAGTTTTATTAAAATTCTGAATAAAATTCTTACCGTTAGCAAAAATCCGACTTCAAAAATTTAGTAAAACTTGTTTGTTATCCACTTTTTATTTTAACTAAAAATTGCACTTTATGATGCGCTTTTTAAATACGCAACAAAACCAAGAAAGCCGTGTGCATTAGGGTCATTCATAACTTTTGACTTTTATTTGCAATTATCAAATTTTACCTATCAAAGATATATATTAAAAAAAAAATTAAAGAAATTATCGATATATTAAAACTTTACTTCATGAAACTCGGGATTTAAAAAAAAAGTAGTATAAGGTTTGTTTCATATTTATAACCCATGAACGAAGTTAAAATTTGCAGCTCTATAAAATTTAAACTACTCAAGTTATTTTAATTTTGACAGCTGGTAATAATTGTTTGTTTTATTGGTTACATGTCCTATTTACAAAGCCTGGAAGCTATATGAAATATATCGCAAAAAATGATTTTTTTCAAAACCCTAAAGTTTCATATTTATAGCACGGGTGAAGATTTTTTCGAGGAAAACTCAAATACACGTTTAAAATGACCTAGTGTAGTTTGTACTCGTGATTGAGTAAATCACTTTTCAAATTTTTAATACAGCCTCAAAATTTGAAGTTATTGATATTAAATGTTTTTTTCAAGACTCCAAGGACTAAAATATTTTTAACTTACAAGGGAGGTATCCCGATCCGAACTCTGAAATTGTAATGAACTTTGGATATGTTGTAAAGTAGCAAAAAAAAGAGACACGTATGTTTTATAACTAACCAATCTCACGTTTAAGGGTTAAAACGTAATATTAAAAAATCATATGTTTGTTTATAAGAAAAGTGTCTTTAATTTACGAAAGCTTGTTTTATGTTGAAGTACTCAAGAAAAAAAATTTTGATACCCACATTGCATATATAGAGGACCTAGAGTTGCCACATTTTTGAATTATTTGAAATACAGGTGAAAAAGGCTCTTCGCAAAAAGTTACATAAAAACCGCATAGTTTCGAATATCGGAAAAAGCTCAGACACCCCTCGATTAAATTAAATAGGCATTGCTATAAATTGGTATTAGCTTAATACAACTAAAATATTTTCAAAAATGACAGAATTAACTTTTTTGTATAACAAAAATACTTGAAAGTCTTTGAGCATAATTTGTGCACCAGTGGACGTGTCTTCAAAAAAACTTTAATTTGATACAAAATTTGTCTATACACACAGGGTAAATATTAGTTAGAAAATTGTTGTAGTTACCATGATTTTACAATAACAGCATAAATTCCCGAGTAAAAAAAATATATATAACGATATATGCTTCAATATAAAAATATATGATCATATAAAATAGCATATGTATCAATATGTATTTTTACATAATAAAATTTTCAAGCGGTTTTCCAATCATGTATAAAAAATACTGTTCTGAATTTTATATATGATAATACATGGTTGATAAATTTGATTAAATTTTTATAAAATCAGATATAACCCAATAAATAATTACGTATAATACAAACATCAAAAACGTCATCTGTAATTTTAGACATACTTATATAAAATCCAAAACAGAAGAAATTTCCTAAGTCAGTTTCTATGTAACTATATATAATTCAAAAATCGCAAAATATTTTACGAAAATAGTTTACAATTTGGCGAAATCGATTTCCTTTACAAATAACAGCAACATTTTTTAGAACAGATTACCTATGAACCTGTTTTAGAACAGCTTATTTTATCACCGGTTACATTAAAGCCGAACTCTAAGGTTTCAGTGCCCCAGAACCAGTTCTATAACTGGTTCTAGAACCGGTTCTAAAGCCATTTGTTCTAGTTTGAAGGTAAAGAACCTATTGCTTATAGGACAAACTCCATATAAACATAGTCGTTTGTAAAACAGAAATTATAAGCTATTATAATACATTATAGGTTATTCTGCAGCCTGTTATTTCGATTTTACTGGGCCATTTTAACATTGACAAAAAAATTTTTTTTAATTAAATTAATATTAACAATTTCGTTTAAAGCAAAAATTTGATGTCCTAAAAAATAAAAATTTTTATCATACACTTTGTGTTTTGAACCCGTTTTATGGAGGTCAAATATATGTGACTTAATATCTTTTAATTTGAATATATTTGGATTATTATATATCTAATTGTATATAATTATCTCTAATTGTATCAAATATAATATAATAAGATGTAATTAAATAGGGACAAAACTCGGATAGAATTGGATAGATTTTTATTAAATTGTATCTATTTAAATATAATTAGATACAAAGTGATACAATTGAATAGAACCATTTTCCGGATCAAATTATATCCTCTTATATTTGCGGAAAATATCTAATCATATATAATTTAATATAAACTTTTTACTCGGGTTTGGTTAAAATTGCAACATATTTATTATATTAACAAATTGTTATCCGCAGTAACTAAAAAATTTAAATTTTATCTTAATTTATATGTTTGTACTAATCAATTCTGATTTCCTACCCAATTGAGACAAAGATATTGTCTTTAAAACTATTTCGACAGTGAACAGCTTTAAAAATGCAAAAAAGCTAATTTTTTCCAAATAATTAGTCACTACGATTACATGTTTGTTGCAATAATCAAATTTATAAAACTTTCCCCATATATGCTTCCACACATTACATATATGCCCATGCATGATACCATATATACTCATTGAAGCAGCATTTCGACTTTCGATTATTATCAATTATTGTCGCGATTATTGTAGAACTAGGTCTAAAAGTTAGATGGTGCGAATTTAAAAAAAAAAATGCATAGCATTAACCCATGGCGCCCCTCGTACACATTTCTCGATTACTGAAAAATTTTCTTACACTGCTTTAATAAAAATATGCCTTGCGACTCATCATTTTTAATTAAGTTTGACATGCTTAGCACGAATATTAAAAAAAATTTAAATTGGAACAACGATTTTCGAGATATTGTAACTTGATTTTTACTAAAAATTTTGTTTTTTCCTCCATTCTACATAAGGTGTCACATAGGTTCAAATTATGCACTTCATATATGTAAGGTCATGCAGTTAAGGGTTAAGGAACACGAAAGTTTGTTAGCGTTGTCTCACCATATGGTTATTAAAATTGGCAAAACAAAGAGCATATTACATAAAAAGTAATTTTATTAAAATAATAAGGTAATTAAAGTAACAATAGTAAAATAAAGTAATTAAAATTTAGAAAATGCACTTTATGCGGAAGGATTTTGTTCCAAAACGACGCGAAAAAGTGATTTTTATTATAAATACAATATTTCCCATCAAGTGGTGATAGCTAAACATTTTGAACAAAAATAGCCAGTTTTGACACATTCCATTCAGCGAACAGTTGAAATTAGTGAGCATTCCCCTACAATTGCTGTTGGAATATCGCACAGCTTCTGTTGATCTCATTTAGCCCGGTGGCTCGATGACTGCTTTGGTCTCATCTATTCTGTAACTCCTCTATTTTGTAGTGTCATTGTTTCGACATAATCTACAAATGAATGCAATTTCTATAGAGATATAGTTGTGACAGATTTGTATCAGTGAGCGTGTGCTGAAATGCATGTAAGTTTTCGTACATGTGTTGTTTACTGCATTTCACTTCTACAAGTAGTATGTGTTTATTTATTTATTGTTACAAGATTACTAATACGTAAACATACTAGGATTTTGTTATACATTGTATAAAATATATGTATCTTATACATACGCATTCATTTTAAATGCTAAAAAAGAATTTCCTAATGCATACTTTTGTGTGCAGTTACATTCAGTTGTAATAGTAGTAGAGTAGGGATTTCATTGTTTGCTTTACATGTATGTGTCGTCTTTTTGCAAAACAATTTCACTATGGTATAGAAACTTGGAAAAAAGTGATGAAAATTTAAAAGCAATTCATAAAAATTGTATGTGTCGATTGTGAAAACTGAATATAAACATGCCACCTTTGAAAGCCCCTTTTTTAGTTGAATCAACCAAATTTTGATTGAACATTTTGTAGTTTTTTTTTCAGCAAAAAATATATTTTTAGCAGTATGCTTAATATTTCGAAAGAATACTATTTTATAGAAATATTATAATTACTTTTAAATTGCTGGCCCATTGTTCATAAATTTTCTGTTTATATATTAATGTAACTGAAATTACACATTACAATAAAAGATTTGTCATTGGCATACATAAATATAAGTAAGATTAAGTTATTGTGTTGAAAAATTATTCGTTGTTAAATTGTATAAAGAAAATATTTTACAATTTAGGCAAAATATGTACTCGAAATTACTTTGTATTGGGGGCTTCAAAATATATTTGAAGTATTTATAGGAATAGAGCAAAATGTTTTTTTTTTTATATTTACTGGAGTATATTTATCAATGTTTTTATAAATTCGAAAAATAATGTTTATAAAATTACCATTCCCCTAATTGCTATTTGCGTATTATTTAGAAATAAAAGATATTTCCCAGGGTTTAAGTTTAAATGGAGCAAAGCCAGAAAGTTTGAAAGACTTTTTACTTTTTGACTTCAGATGCATTGTGTTTTTTGTGGAGCAATTTAATTTTCTATTGAAGGGTTCAATTTTGAATTATATTTTCAAATTCTGATCTTTAGTTAGTACCGTTTAATATTATTATTCCATAATTTGTATTTTTTTCATTTAAGTTTTCATTGATTTATTATTTTTATAATTAAAGTTTGACTTTTCTATTTAATAAGCGGCCTTTTGTTTTTGTTTTCCTTTTGGGGATTTTATTGGACTCCTAAAAAAAGCCCATATAAATAGTTGAAAATTCAGCTACGACAACAGAAAATAGTACCTGCATTTGAGCCACCACAATTTTCAGTGAAGTTGAGAATCACGTTCTGCTAAATTTAGGTGACCTACACTCAAAAAAAAAGTTTGTAAAGTCAGCAAAAAATGTTGCTGAGTCAGCAAAATTTTAGTCAGGAGGGTGCTTGCAAAAACATTGCTAATGTCAGCAAAATCTTTTGCTGAAAATCAGCGAGCTGATTTTTCGCAACAAAATTAGTAGATTCAGCAAAAGTTTTGCTAACACTTAGTGGATTAGAAATACAAAAGCCTTGCTAAAAATTAATAAATTTTTTTGCTGAATTTTAGTAGACTGAAAAAAACACAAAAAATTTATAGAAAAATTGTAATTTAGTTAATTTATTTGCTGAAAATCATAAAATATATTGTTGTGCTTCTTTTAAAAATAACTTACAATAATTATATAAAAATTTTCATTTTCCCACATTGACGATATGAATTAATTTAATATCTGAAAATATATAGAAATAAATATATATAACATATCAAAAAAATTCTTTCAACTACTTACATCAATGGTTGTCTAAATGATAAACAAAAACAAACGAAATAAACAACCATTTTTTTGCAATACGAAAAAGGAACCATAAAAATCTACCTAAGATGTGTGTCTTTGTCTTTCGCTTTACTCTGTCTAGATGTCTGTATATGTTTGTTTGCACTTTGACCACACTAGATTATTAATCTATAAACATTTAGTTTAGAAATACATATTAAATATAAATATTTTATTTTGTCTTTATATTTAATTAATAGACAATTATTTTCACAAGCCGGTGACAACGCAAAATTTAAGTTGTTTTATCCTCAATTTTGTTTTATGTATGAAAAACAGATACAAAAATCTTCCATGGTTGATTTTTTTATGTTTTATTAGAGTTGTACTTTTTAGTATTATTTTCCTCCTCTCTACTACATCTTGACATGCAGCGACATCTGCTTCATTCTGCGTATATCTTTCAATCTGGTTGTCGTCCACACTATTAATCTTTTTATCAGCACATTTTTTTTAGCAAAATTAATTAGTAAAACATTAGTATAATATTAGTAAAGCATTCGTATAAAACACTTAAGTGCTGAATAAGTAAAGGGTCCGACAAATAACATTTTTTTTTAAAAATGCTATAAAAAAAAACTACTGAAAATTTTCTCAAATTTCTTTTTTTATTTGAAAGTACAATCCTTCCGGTTAATAATGGAAAATAATTTCATTCAAATGGCTGCCTCGGTTGGCCATGCAGTATGAGCTTCATCTGAAAAGATGATTTTTTGACAAAATCGGCATTGGAAAAAAACGTTAGATGGCGGACCCTATATAACAAAAATTTTAGCTGAAAACACGATTTTAACAAAAACTTTGCTAAAAAAAAGTATACCTGATTTACAAGACGTTTTACTAACTTTTCTACTAACTTTTCTACTAACTTCTTTTTTGAGTGTACATTTATGTAAAAAAGTTAGTTAAATTACAATAATTTGGCAGATAATTCTTTAAATTGAAATGATAATAAATCAGTTGAAATCAGCACTTGTTTTTTGCTGAATGTTAGTTGGTTAGAAAGAGGAAAACAATTGGTTGATATACAAAAATTGTGTAGCGTTTTGGTTTCAAATAAATACTGCTGAAATAAATGTTACTTTTTCAATTATTTATCAAATAAAAGCAAATTTTAGGGTTTCTTTATTTAATTTTATTGGAAAACACTAGGGTTGTCACTCGAATAAAAATTATTCGATTAATGGAACTAACAAAACGAAAATTCGAAAGAACAATTTAAAAAACATGATTTTTAAATAACGGATAATTCGAATAAATTTTGACGATTAATCGAATAAAGAAAAAAATACGTCTTTTAATAAATTTTTTTCCAAAACGGACTAATTTTGAGAAAATTTATATAAAAAATGATTACCATTTTTGAAATCAAAACTCTATTGAAGAAATATTTGCAAAACACTTTTTTTATGAAATTTAAATTTTTTAACAAACTTTTTATAAAATAATACAAAATTGAAATAATAATACAACTTTTTTGCAACATTCAAAAAATATCAAATATGGTCTTTTATTTAATAAAGTATACTTAGAATACTATGTAGGTAAAAACCACTGCAAATGTAGTTGAAAACAAATGAAATTTCACTTAAAGAAAGGACGACTTACATTACAGAAAATTCAACTAACATTGTCATTCGTTTTTTAATGTTCAAAAAATGACTAACAATTGCAGTAAAAATGAACCACATGGTAGAAAAAAGTAAACAAACATTTATTTTTTAAATAACAAAAAAAAAACTATAAAAAATTAATGTAAAATCATAAAACAGTCATTTGATGTGGGTTGTTTTTTTAAATGAACTACAAGGTTAGTAAATATTTTAATTTGTTCTACAAATGACTGACATTAACATTAAAAATAAGGAAACTGTATTACAACCCAAACAATTACATATTTTTAAAGCAGAAGTGTACACGTTTTGAAAGGTACAATAATACTCTCTATGCGTCTATTTATATATTATATTTTACGATTTCGTTAATAAAATATCTAAAACAAAAAGAAGATCCAAAACTTTAATACATACATTAAGTGAACATTACTGGTTACTTAATTTAAGAAAAAATTACTAAAACTACAAAAATTGTATGTATTTTTATGACTTAAAAATATGCACCCATATTCATAAGTAAAAGTTAGCATGGAGTTAACAAGTATGCTATTCATAATACACTGTTGTTAAGTTCATGTTAACGAGCTTCTAAACTGTTGTTACGAGTTTCAAAAACAGCTGTTTTCTGTCAAAGTGACTGCGAATTATAAAAAATCAATATACATTTTTGTGCTCAAAAAAATTGTTTTAATACCTAAATTATTTCAACGATTAATAATTTAGAATCATTGGACTTTTTATAAAATAGAGCCCGTAATCGTGCGGTTAAATTTTATACAAAGAAAAAAACTATTTTTTGTTTATACTGACAGTGAATTTCGTAAAAAATTAATTGATTTGGTCAAGAATGATCCTAAAGGAAAAAAGAACGGTGCACAGATTCCACCGTATCTTCAAGTTCTTTAAGCGTCAAGGTGCTGGGGCCGCAACAACGAACAAGAAGATTGCGGTGAATTTCATGGATTAAGTCAACCTTCAATGAGCCGAATTTGTAGCCAGGACGTTTGCTAAAAAAGCCATATTAAAATGACAACTGCAGCTGGCATAACTAGTCTATTTAACAAATCCTGTAAATACATGTTAAAAATAATATAAATATAAAATAATGATGAAAAATAAATATCTTATATTACCTTTTCATGGGTGCAAAAGTTGTTAGCTTGCTAGCAACAAGTGCCTTAGTTCTACTCCACGTGGTTTCACCTGGGCAACGACAAGTGGGAGGCCTCTATTGGCACGGCAATAAAGGCTAACGATCACTTGGCGGCTAACGATCATGTCTATTAGCGAAAACGTTACTTGGGTCCTATCTACTTTGGTAGATAGTTCCCCGGTTTCCGCTTCGCATATAACATGTTTTACCAATGCATAGTTATTCGGAACTAATGTGGAAGTAGTCGGTTACAACGGTCTTCCGGGACCCTGTGATCTGATGGCTACAAGGTCACACCAAAGACTTTAAATTGGTACCACGGGAGCCATTGGCCCGCCGTAAAGGATCATTGAGGGATCCTCTGTTGTAAATCAATATGAACTAAGACATGTCCAAGGTATACATGTGATACCAGAAGATGATTGGTGATGATGAGAGATGCGGTCTTACTCTGGAAGAATGAACCAAAGATGTATAAGGTGTATAAGGTGTAAGCAGAAAAGGCAGAAAATGCTCTAGTTCCTGGAATTCTTAATATAGCCGTAGAAAGATGGAAAGGAACTAGAGTACGTTGGTGTTGTCGTGCTGGCGGCAAGGCGTTGGTGTGGTTCTTTTGACTGGTAGTTGTGATTTTATCAAATGATTTTTCATCTGGATGTTTTATGGTAGAATGCTGGATGTCACGCATAACATACTTTTATGAACTTGAAGTTGAATTTGTGCTTGACCACCACGAAATGTTCTTCTTTAGTAATGAAGTCGTATCTGTAAAAGACATAAAAAACCATGTCTGGAAGTATGTTGGAAGAGAATGATCTTTTATGAAATTCAGTCGAATCTGTGCCTCCCTACCACGGAAAGTTCTGTTAAGTAATGAAGATGTATCTGATGAAGACGTAATAGAAGGATGTCACAAGAAGGCGGGTGATCATCTTTCTGGTAATTATATATACAGTGATATGTCAATGTGTTCATTAGGGTGATAACTTTTTTTGGACAACATTCTCCCCAGGGGTTTTCTAATGGCAAATATTGTATTAATGATAAAAAAAACTATTTCAGTTCAATTTGGTAAAAAAAACCTTCCGCACCGACAGCGATTTCTAAAATGCCTTTAACACATTGAGTGCCAAGGGGTTTTGACGAAAACCTTCCCCGGGTGCCAAGCACATTTTTTGTTATAAACTGGTGTAAAAGTAGAAAATATTCAGTTCAGCGCCAATCCCGGATGATTTTGTGGTTTATTTTGGATTTTATAACGGTTTTTTTATGTCGCACGTTTCCGTACGACGTGGCACTGCACGACGGAATTGCAATCGTAAAAATCGCTGTCGTACGATATTGTGCGATGCGATTTTTTTTTGCTATTTCTTACTTTTTTTTAACTTTTACTCGGACTTTCCGTGGTAAATGCCTTTACTGTGTATAAAGCAGCTACGAATAAAAACATTAATATACGAACATTCCGTGAACGCGTTGCTAAGGACCTACTAAATCTCACATCCCCGCAGCCTGTATCGCAATCAAAACATATTATCACAAAAAGAGTAGATGAAAATAATAAAACCATCCGACGTGCTTGCGTTTTATGCTACGCTGAAGCAAAAAGAAAATTTAGTCGAAAGGAAGCAAGAAAGAATATCAAAAGGACAACTACGTAATGTCCGCAATGCCCCAACACTCCCCAATTGTGCATTGATTGCTTTCCAAAATATGCACATCTAAAAAATTAATGTAAATTGAAATTATCATATCCTTATTTTAATATTTTTGTATCTTTTTTATACTTTTTTTCCGAAATATCGAATGAATTCCAATAAATTTTCAAAATTAAAAAGAACCTCCGAGTTTTTATCATAAAAACCGCAAAAATGAAGATATCTCTTTGAAACTTGGACTAAAATTTAGGTCAAACATTAGGGTACTAGAAACACATTAAAAAAACCCTGTAGAGTCAAACAGAAACGCACGACTATATCTAAGGCCAGACAATGCCTGTCGCACGTTTTCGTACGACGTGGCACCCCAGGAAGGATTAGGTGTCGCACGAAAACGTGTAGCCATGTCACTCAATGTGTTAATATATTTTTTTTTTTATTTTTTTTAATAACAATTTTTTAAAATATGGTTTATACATATGTAAGTAAGCAAATTTGGAAGAAACCTATTCCATTGACTCGAAAACGGACTTTACTATTGAAATCAGCATGCCTTAATTATATAGATGTGATGGTCAGACGTTGAGGCATCAAAAAAAGTTTTTTTTTAACTTTGTTTGATTCAAAACTTTAACGCGTTTGGTGCGGAACCTTTTATAACTAAAAACGCAGTTCTTAATATTTGTCCATGCCCTACACAATTATGTCTGGGGAGATTTCATATTTGCAAAAAATGCAAAAAGTTATCACCCTAGTGTTCATATTGTTTACATGATACTGCTATGGACCATTACGGTAATGGATATTGCGAAAGGCCCTTTGGGGAGTTTCGTGGTGGCTGTGGTTATGCCTAAGCAGGAAGAACTTAATTCTTCGGTGTGAAGTTGCCTTCTCAACCGGGCGCTGGGACCCAAAGACCAAGCAGAGGTTTAGATAGGCCTCGACCTCACCAGTGGTTGGATGATATGTTCCGAATCAACATACTCCAATACTGGAACCCGGACTGGACCCTCAGGGTCCAGTAAAAAAGGGGCGTTGGTTGAACGCCTCGTATTCAACTAGTGTTTGAATACACCATGGAATTAAGCCAAAAGGCAGGAATCCATGTGAAAACAAAACACATGACCTTTTCATCGTGTTCTCAGTTAACTGATCTTTTTATAGCTTCTTATCAGATTTTTAGATGTTTTTTTTTAAATTATTTTAAGCACAATTTTTTTTGTGGGAAAAACACAATTGCAAACGTCAAAAATCAGAGTTGCTTTACCAAAAAAGGGGCCACCTATAGAATTACACTGTGGCATCATAGAAATTTAGGGTTGATTTTTGAAATTTAAGTTGACAGATTAAAATGTATTATGAATAAACTTTATACTAACAAGCTTCTAATCAAAAAATGCATTCTATTAAGCAGCTCGTTGGTTGCGATGTATAAGTAACTGCTAACTTTTACTTATGAATATGGGTGATGGAGTCTGTGACAAATCTTAATTAATTAAATTCAGATAAAAACATTCCAATGGTACATGTTTTAAAATCAATAACTGCCCAGTTACAGTTAATTGAAGTGCGTTTTCTTAAAAAATTACAATTTTAAATGACGTATGTTGAAAAATGTATTTTTTAAGATGGATTTGCATATTTCGGTACGAAAGGTATGTTTTGCTATTTGGAGAAAATAGCAAAACAGGCTACTAAATATACCCTCATACAAAAAAGTTAGTAGAAAAATTAGTAAAGCTGTTAGTAGTTATCCAACTTTGCAAGTTTTTAAAAAAATTTTAGTTCAAATTCAGATTTTAGTAAAAAAATTTACGATTTTGACTTAATGAAATACTAAATTTTTCACAAACATTTTTTTTTTTTTTTGCTGAATTTACAAAAGTTTTCAAATATTATTTTAATAATCAAAACACTCAGAGATCGTTGTAAAGCAATGTTTGCGTGTCAGCATTTGACAAATGACAATGTAAGTTGAATTTATTGATATGTAATGCCCAGTTTTTCACTTCGTATTTAAATGCCATTTGGACTTTAAGTTCTATTTAAATACAAATGTCAGTTTTTAACTTAAAATTTAAATCACATTTAAGTCCCCAATCTTGGGCATTTAAAGTCTATTTAAATTGTACAAATATAACATATCAAACAATAAAAAATGAATTAAATTACAGCAGCCAATAAAAATTCAACTTCGGATGAAATTTTCACTTCTCTTCATTTGTATTTCATTAATTGAATTATAATTTATATTTTATTTTTATTTATATATATACTTATATATATGTATATATTTTATTTATTTTTTTTTATTTCTATATTTTATATTTTCTGCTTTTTTCTATTCTTTAAACAGCTGTTTTATGAATAATGATCATTAATTTTTTGCCATTTCATAATGCTACCATACTTTTGTCGCAAATAAATAACAATTGTCATTTAAGACTGAAAAACTGAAACTGTATTTAAATACAACTTAAATTTAAATGGCAATTAACTAATTGCATATTTAAATACGAAGTTAAAAACTGGGAATAAGTCGTTCTTTCTTTAATTTAAATTTCATTTATTTTTAACTATATTTGCAGTGGTCTTTACCTACATAGTATTCTAAGTGTATTTATTTATTAAATATTTTAGCCGGCAAATATTTGTCTTACTTTCTTCTCGGCATTATATTTCTGACTAAAGTACAAGTACAAACATGTTTTTATCTACAAGCGATATTTGTTGTTGTTTTTATGTAAAAAATTGTTACACACTTAAAAAAACCACAACCATGTTTATTATAGAAATGCACGCACACATAAGTAAATACTAGCGCACACATCGATAAAAAAAATATTACTAAACTAACAGACAATGCTACAAAATCATTTAAGAAATTTAACTAAATATTAGAAGAAAATATTAGTTCAAGTACAAGTGAATTTGTTCATGTGGTAAAATAAGTTTGCTGATAACTTTAGTTAAATAACAGATTTAAACGATATCAACAGAAAAATTAGTTCAATTGAGTTGGAACGCGTTTAACACACATTGGAATTAACTTTTTTTCCAGATAGCGGCTTTGACATCGAACTGGGGCCTCCCGAAATTCGTTCTGGTGCCGCATTTGCCTATGTCTGATATATAAAGAATCTGTGTTAAAACATAAAATAGAACTTATGATAATACAGTACAAGTTGTTCTCCAACCTGTTGAATGTTGCTCTATTACTGGGCAACGATGTTTTGATAGTATTTGTATGCCTGGGTACAACTGCGACTGATAAATGAATTCATTATTATTTTATGATATTTAATACAAAGTACATTGTAATTAAAAGCAATTATTAGTTGAACTTACATGTGAACAATATACATATTGAATTTTTAAATCTGAATTATAAAAAATCACAAGCAACTACTCGTAGCGCATGAGAAAGTACATCTTGGGACATATTCATTGAATAATTGCTTGAAAGATTCTAAATTAAAACAATAATTAATGTTATCAACTTATCTGCATACACTTATAAAAAAATATAAGTAAAATTTTAAAACTACTAAATATTAGTTCAAGTTGACGTTGCAGGGAAAACAGTTCAAATTAGAAGATATTTTTTAAATACTTAAATAAAAGCTATTAAATGTATAACATTTTATTTATATTTGCGCTAAATTTTATTTAATTTAAAGTTACAAATTATACTGTTAGTATAATCAGTAAAAATGTTCTTCATATTTGTAGAAAATAAATCACAAAAATGTTAAATTTTATATGCGTATTAAAATTTGTCGTTATAAAAATTTTACCTAAGCATTCTACAATTGTATAGCAAATATTTCAATTGTTTTTAACAGAATATACTTTTATTCGCATTTAACGAAATTTAAATTAAATCTATAAGAAAAATAGTGTAGATATATTCAGTATAAGTTTTTGCTAATATTAGCAGAATAATTTGTTATAATTAATAATATAATTAAAATTTTGCTTATTTAACAGTTTTATTTTTGCTAATATTTAGTAAAAATATGTGATAATTTCAGCGTTTTTTTTTTATTCTGTTAGTTTTAAAGGTTTATTTCTATGAGAGTATATATGGAACTAAGCTTAGAAGGGATAGTACAAATTATTATGAACGAAAGCTACAGACTTAAAAAAAAATTTTTTGATTCGTAAATAAATCAATCTGACACTTTCAGGCCCTGATATCAGAATAGTTCCATCAAATCATATTTTCGATCAGCTGGCGAAAATATGTTTTTATATTTGAAAAAAAAAATCTCATCAAAAGTTCTGTTTGTGACATCTTTCCACATCAAGATGTGAATTTTCATGAAAGACGTTTTCGAGAACTCAGTAGAGTAAGTGCAGATAAAGAGGTATAGGCTGTTAATGTGGTATAGTAGCTTTTCTCTAAAACTGACAATATAAGAATAACGGAAACAAGATTAATAGTTTGCTGCTCTCAGAGAATTAAGAGAGCAATGATCTGTTTCTTTTTGCAAGTCATTGTAGGAGTCAGTTGAAAAAATTTGCGGTTTTTGTTTTAAAGTTGTATTTTAAAGTTCTTAACTTAAAGATAAAAATAATTGGTAAGTACTAAATAAGCGAAGAGTATATGCAATTGCTCCATATATGTAAGAGTTTTTTTAAATATATAAATATCTACATAAAACACAAGTGCAGCTATTGTGGTATAGTTTGATATAGTGTATTTGGAATAGTGTACCACATTACCTTCCAAAAAAAACCAGATTGCCCAAAAAAGGTGAAATAAGGAAATGGGTAGCAGAGGATATGAAAAGAGCTATAAGGGCTGTTCGAGATTTTACAATGGGTATTCTCTTGGCTTCAAAAGCATTTGGTATACCCCACACAACTTTACAACGAAATGCAACACTATACCACATTACCAGCATATGGTGTACCACATTACCAGCACATTTTTTAAAGTCGCGTTTAATGGGATTTGCAATATTTTCTTAAATATCTCTGAAAATGTGGGTTTGATTATTTTCCCAAATGGCTTCGTGGTAGCCTAACACATGTAGCATGTGGATGGTTAAATTATATTTTAATCGGATGAAAACTAAAAACTTGGCAATATAAAAAAAAATAGGTATACCACATTACCCTCACTTACTCTATATATAGAAAAAGTTGCGTATTTGTGCCTTGGAGTCTGCATTAGAAAGTGTCCGCTATTATAATGTTTTACTGCATTTATTAATATTACAATTACTTAATAATTTATTATTGTAATATGTATAATTGTCAACGGGTTGTTAATTGTTTTAAAATTAATTCTTTATATAAACAACCACAGTGTCGGTCAGAATATGTTAAAAAATATTAAGTGAAATTTGTATACTCGATCTAAAAACTGACAAAAAAATTTTGGAAATCTAAATTACAAAATGATATAGCCCATGACTAGAGTACGTTTTTTTTGGCTTTGCCATTATACACAATTTTTCTAATTATTTTGTAAATTTGTAATTTTTTCGTGTCCTTGGCATAAGACGTATTTTTGGCGAGATTTTTTTTCTTTTCGTAAGAAAATGCTGTTAAATGTGGTGACACCACAACCTTTAACAATGAAAAATTTTAAAATTTTTTATTTTAAAATATTTAAATGTGCTCTAATCGTTAAACGTATTTTACAAATTGTTGAAAATAATTTGTTGCAGGCTGGAATGTAATCCATGCACTCTCATAAAAATTCGAAAATTTCATCCAACCGAATTGATTCAGTTGCTGCAACCTCGTAAATTCGGTTGTCACAACTGAATTCGTTTGTCACAACTGAATAAGGTTGGTTGAGCCGAATCGGTGGTTGTGGTAAACGAAATCGGTTTTTATAAGTGAATTCGGTTGGTAGAACCGAATCGGTTGACACAACCGATTTTGTTATGTGAGTGTACCCTGATTTCATTCATGCCTAATGTTTTCGGAATTTAAATTTCGGAATATTTTCTGTTACTCCAACGAAAAAGCATTTTTAATATCATACATATTTACTAGATAGCACTTTGACACTTTAATTGTAAATTCTTTCATTATTGTTTTTACTAGAAGTATAACACAAAATAGTATTTTTTTTATTTGGTATTGTCATGGCATTTTGAAACTCTTACCCTGCGGGAAAGGGGCCTATCACAGGACATTAGAATAGGGACCGGTCACTGAACCGGCTTATTTATATGAAAGGGACCTGCGGCTTTAACATGGGCTTGTACTAAAAGGGTGTCAATTGGCCTCTGAGACATATCACAGGATCGGTGTAAAAGGACATGTCATACAACTAACCCCAAAGAACATGTAACATGACTGACGCAAAAGAACATGTCCTGGAACTATCGTACTAGAACATATCACAGAATCGTGATAAGTATTTTAGGAACGTGATAAGTACTTTAGGAACCGGTCTTATTTTCACCTACCACAGGCCTGTTAGCTACTTTTAAACCGGTCACGTGGTCATCTTTTCAAATATCACGTGATAGGTATATTTGGAACTGGTCCTGTTTTCATATATCACGAGATAGTTCCCAACTGACGCCAATTATCAACGGCCTCTTTTCCCAGCAGGTATTTAAAACAAATAATTGTCCTGTCTTGTGACCGGTGAACATTTTATAAACCGCAACAGGGGAAAAGAGGACCGGTATAAATGGACTTACTCTATTACACGCAGTCAGAGGGCATCTACCAATGAGGAGTAAATTTCCCTTAAATGACATATCCCGGGACTGGTTAAAGCAGGCGCTATTGTGGAACAACGAGGGCGGATCTATAATATCGAGCTTTCCTCGTACTTATATGAAATGCAACACTGCTCCCATCAAGTACCACCTGTTAATAGACTACTGTCAAATTTTGAGCAAGTTCCGTCATTTACTTTGAAAAAAGTGAATTTCGAGTGCTCATTAAACAGTATATTTTGCGAAAAAAACCGTCAATCAAACCAATGAAAAGCTTGATAAATACTATGGGGACTCTGCATCATCGATTTCAATGGTAAAAAAGTGGTTTACTGACTTTCGTTGTGGTTGAACAAGTACAAATGACGCTGAATGTTCTGGACTGCTAATTGAGGTCAATTCACCCGAAAATTTCGAAAAAATCCTCGATATGGTGTTGGCCGAACGAAGAGTAAAAGTGAGTGAGATTGTTGATGCCATAGGCATTTCATATGGCAGAGTGGTTTCGATTTTAAATGATCAGTTGGTTTTAAGTAAGCTGTCTGCAAGATGGGTGCCGCGTTTGCTCTCAATTGACTATAAACGTAATCGTGTGAAAGCTTCAAACGATTGTTTGGAGTTGTTTAACCGCAATTCGAATGAGCTTTTGCGACGTTTTATAACTGTGGATGACACATGGATCCATTTCAACACTCCGGATACAAAGCAGCAGTCTAAACAATGGGTTTCTCCGGGTGAACCGGCTCCGAAGAAGGCCAAGGTAAGTTTGTCGGCCAATAAAGTGATGGCAACAGCTTTTTTGGATGCAAGCGGGATAATCCACATCGATTACCTTCAATAGAAAAAAAACAATAAACGGCGAATATTATGCCAACTTATTGGACAGATTTTACGATGATTTAAAAAATAAACGACACCATATGGCTTCTTGGCCATAACTTCTTTTTAATTAAGATAATGCATGGTTGCACACTTGAGCAGTCTCAATGGCAAAATTCCATGAATTGGGCTACGAATTGGTACCCTCATTCGCCATATTCTCCGAATTTAGCCCCCAGTGACTATTTCCTATTTCCAAACCTAAAATAATGACTCGGTTGAAAGAGATTAAGCTCCAACAATGAAATATTTATCAAACAAATGCATATTTTATGGACCTCGAAAAATCCTATTTTTTGGAAGGGATACAAAAATTGGAAAAAACGTTGGACTAAGTGTATTAAGCTAAAAGAAGATATGCTGAAAAATATTTTTTTTTTTTTGCAAAAAAAACTGTGTTTCGTTCAAAAAGTCGCGGACTTATTGATATGCCCTCGTATCATAATTTGCCTGCGTGTCCCTGTGCCCATAGGCTAGTGTCTAAAGTTTTCCGGAGTGTTCTCTCCGATATTTAGAGGCTCAATCTCACTTTTAAGTGTTATAATATGGGATCAAAAGTATTACTTTTCTGTATGGAAACATATCTGGAGTGCTATTGCCTATGCAGTAACTAAGTGTTGACTTTTATTTAAAATATTTAAAATAGAGGCGAAAAACTCTTCGGGACAAGTCGTTCAGACATCCCCGCGATTAAAATAAATATGCAATAATACTTATACATAACTTTTAGCTTAACCAACTGTAAAGCTATGTACAGACGGTTGTCAGATCTTACAATTTTGTAAGATCTGGCAATGTACTGACAATGAAACATGTTAAGCAAAAGGTAAATTGTCAGTTCAGATGATTGTAAGAAAACCTTTCAATTTCATTGTCAGACAATTGTCAAACAATAAATTTATCTGCCAACGAAAATTGTCAGTTCACACGGTTGTCAGATTCTTGTATGGCAAAAATTGCCAGATCTGTTTTTAGACATTGCCAGAACTGTCAAAGCATTTGAAAGAAATTATTATTTGTCAATTGTGTGTTTAATTAAATTGAAAAAGTAATAATATTAATTTTCATGGAACAAAAAAAGCGATTGGAACGATTTTAGCTGCATATGTATTAGAAAGTAGCGAGGATGAAGACAAAATATTTTTGCAAATTGCAGTTGAAAGAGGTGCGGATATTTGCCCATTTTCCTTTGCAATCGTTCACACTTATCTGGATGGCATCTGCGACCTCTTGCCATAAAATATCTTCGCGGTACCTCAACTTCCTTAATAAGCTTTATAATACTTTCGTGTGACCACACGGAGTCCACCTTTTTGCGGTAGGATCTTTGTTTGGGTGTGCGTTTTTTCCTGGCTTTAGAGTCTGTTGGCGATTGGGTACGAAACATCAAGTCAGTTGGCTCATAGCTGCAATCTATGACGCAGGTTTCATTAATAGATATGTCGCCATCCATTTTTTTTTATTTAATTTGAGAATGGCAACGTAGGGTGTTCACACGAATGTCAGATTTCTGACAATATTATTGTCTTACAATGTACAGACAAGGCTTTTTCTGACAATGTTGCAAGACAAAAGTTGTAAGTTGACACTGTTGTTAGACATTTCCTGATCATTTTTCTGACAATATTGACAATATAGACCACTGTCTGTACATAGCTTAATTCCCCAAAAAATGCCAGTTTTAATGCCATTTAACACACAGTTTTTGGAATAACTAAAATACTTGAAAGTAATCGGACATGTTTTATACACCAGTTAATGTGCCTTCAAAAACTATATCATTTAATACCATATTTGTATACATTTTTTTGGGAACCAATACGAAATAATCCGAAAAATCAAAACAAGGGTTATTTTTGAGTCCAATTTTTACCCCTGAATATAGTTTTAGTACATTCTTTTTTTTTTGTACATTCTTTGGAAGGGACTATATGCCATATTACACCGTGATAGAAAAAAAGGCATAGTGCCTTCCATATTGCCCAACATTTTTAAAAAGGCATTTCTCGGCTTCTGTTATACGAACTTTTAGAATATTTGGCACAGCATCTTACAGCAACGTTTTAAAGCACTGCGAAATGAGGGCGTTAGAGGACATTTAAAAACATAATAATTAAAATTGATTTATTTTGGTTTCTGTATGAGAGCAAACTTTTTCACGGAAGTTTTTTCAACAAATTTTAAGTACTGTGTCAAAAATGGGCGAGATATAACCAGAGGGGCGTTGTTGTAACGGTTAGAGCGTTGGACTGTTACACAGATGGTCCCGGGTTCGGTTCCCGGTGACGACAACATCAATTTAGAAAAATAATATGTATGAGTTTTATATCACTTATATGTATCGCAGCGCCCACCTTCGGTGTTCCCATAGCACTTAACACCACCGAAGTAAAATAATGAATCAGGGCTATGAAACAAAAAGCTTCAATAAATTCGCCAGCTCTACAGCAGGTGGCGAGCAACAACTGTTCTAAGAATTATCATCTCGCGCAATTACAATGTTGCCATGTTTGAAGCCCTTCATCTTTCACCACCTTTCATCTCTCTACTATCCCCTTGCCAAAGAAAGCAACACATTACTTAATAGGAAGAATTTCCTAAGTGTTGCTTCTCTTGTTAAAAAAAAAAAGAGGTAGCCCTCATACAACCCAAAAGTGACAAGTTTTGTGAGCTAGTTCTGTGAAACGTTCTTTTGCATCGACAGTAACCTGTTATATTTATATATTGAAACCAATACACGCAACAGTTCCTGTTACCAATAACCGGTCCCGCGACATGTCCTGTGACTGGTCGCCATTTAAACATTGTAGTTATACTTGAATACACCTAAATAATGTTACAGTTATAGGATATAATCTCACTGTATATCACTGCCCTGGAGAAATATTAAATATAAAGTTTTTAGATATTTATAATATAAAGAATAAACGAATTTGACTGACACTGTAATCTCAATATAAAAAATCATTAAGAACTTCTTGGTCAAAATATTTTAAAGCAATATCAACACCATATGGCATTTAAAGCTTAACGATATCACATACATTTTCTTTAACTGCGGGAGTTATCAATAATCTATATTCCATAATAATCATGAGTGGCAAAATTTTTAAAATACATATAAATATTTTTTATTTTTTTTTTATTTTATTAATTAATAATCATATAATTACAAATTATATACTATTACCCTAACCGAGCACTAGCTACTATGGCCTTCGGCGCGTTGTAGCGAAAACAGACCAGTGCCTCTGGTGGGAATCGAACCCACGACCCCCCTCACAGATAAGCCAGCACGCTACCAACTAGCCTACCGGGGCGCACGCATATAAATATAATTATTATGTTTAGTATTGGTTTAATGACCTCACGTGTTAAGGCAAATTATTTAAAGGAAAATTATCCAAAAACTGTTATAGAGGATGCAACATTAGATACAGTAAGTAAAAAACGTTGAAAGAATTAAGGAGAACTGTAATTAAATCATATTTTAGGCTCAACTTATTCAAAAATATCACTACCCAGTTGAAACTCATTATGTGACCACTGAGGACAAATATATTTTACGATTACATCGTATACCAAAACCGAAAGCTCCACCGGTACTACTAATGCATGGTCTGGAAGATAGTTCAGCAACATGGATACTAATGGGTCCTAAACAATCACTAGGTAAATATTTGTAGCATTCGCAGTTTCAAAACGTCTAATTTAAGCTACTTTTTCCCAAGGATACTATCTTTCCGATAACGGCTATGATGTTTGGATGGGCAATGCTCGTGGTAATCGTTATTCTCGTAATCACACTTTACTAAATCCTAATACAGATTCTAAATTTTGGAAATTTAGTTTTCATGAAATTGGTTTGTTTGATTTAGCCGCAAGTATTGATTATATTTTGGATAAAACTGGTTTTAATAAAATTGGATATTTTGGACATTCCCAGGGTACTACAGCATTTTGGGTTTTATTTTCTATGCGGCCCGAATATAATGTCAAAATAACTATAATGCAGGCAATAGCACCGGTAGCATTTATGAAAAATGTAAAAACACCAATTCTGGAATTGGGAATAAGTTTTTTTAAAGCATTTAAAAACCAATTGAATGAAATACTCTCTTATACAGATGAGTTTTATAAAATGTGTTTTACTTCCGAAACTAGTGAAGAAATATGTGTGGGATTTTTTAATCAAATTGTGGGAATAGATAATCAACAAATAAATAAGGTATGAAAAATCGAAGTCTCATTTAATTTAGAGAGATCTGTACACATAAAACAAAATTTTAACGATTTCAAACTGAAATTCGGTTACGGCATTCAAAATAGTTTGAATCAATTAGTTATTGGTTTACACAATAATATTCGATTACTACAACTAAATTTTAGCTGTAACACCAACAATATCCAGAGAACACATTTAAATATAGAACTCCAATAAAGCGGAACATATTTAATGAAAATTTTACATTGCATTTTATAAGGCAGTCAATGCATTACAAATATTATTCTCACAAAATGTTCTTACACTTCAGACAATGTATCCAGTTATCTTTGGTCATCTTCCATCTGGCTCCAGTTTTCAACAATTTGATCACTATTCTCAATTAATAGAATCGAATAGATTTTGTCAATATGATTATGGTAAAGAAGAAAATCTTAAGCGTTATGGCAAATCTGAACCTCCTGAGTATCCTGTAGATAATATCACTGTTCCTGTTGCTTTGTATTATGCATATAATGATTATCTCTCCCATGAAGTCGATGTGAAAAGATTGTCGAAAAGTTTGCCAAACGTTGTGGAAGATTCCCTATATCCATATAAGACATGGAATCATATGACTATCTTATGGGGCAATGATGTCAGGGAGTTGGCTCATAAAAGAATGCTAGAAATAATGAAAAATTATTCTTAGAAATATAATGAACTGAAATTTTATTACATGATTACAATTCTTAATTAAATGTTAAATATGTTATTTTATTATAGTGGTATTAAATTTAAAATATTTTTTTTAAACCAAATTGACCATACACTCCAGGGAAATTTTTATTTAAGTTATGTGAAATTTGTAAAGGGTCCGCCAAATAACTTTTTTTTTGAAAATGCTATAAAAAAAAACTACTGAATATTTTCTCAAATTTCTTTTTTTATTTGAAAGTACAATCCTTCCGGTTAATGATGGAAAATAATTTCATTCAAATGGCTGCCTCGGCTGGCCATGCAGTATGAGCTTCATCCGAAAAGATGATTTTTTTGGCAAAATCGGCATCGAAAAAAAAAACTTTAGATGGCGGACCCTTTATGTAATTTTGGTTTAAAAAATAAACTTCATTACTATGTTCTGATATAAAGAATTGGAGCGAATATGTATACATATGAAACACATATTTTGAAAATAGTATGAGTCCATTTTCAAAAAAATTTAGATAAAATGTGTACCGGTTATATGGCTTCTAATTATTATACAAAAATTTGTTGTCATTATTATAAAGATCGCTGAAATTGTAACGAAATTCTTGTATTGTTAGCCATTTTGAATTTAACGGTTATCCCCCATGATATTAATATTCGGGAAGTTAGCAAATTCTATACAATTTTTCCAATTTTATTAGAAAATTAAAAAAAATTGTTTGTTTATGTACAATAGCTGTTGCAAAATTTTTAGTTTGAAAGCGGTATAAGTCCATTCAATACTAAAAAAAGGCAAATTATCGCAACAAATATGTAATTTTTATTTTAATACAAAGTCATTAATCATGAGATGTGTAAAAAAAATTCTGCAAAAGTTGTGATTTACAGTTTCAAAAATATTTAAATGCAAAACCATTTATATTTCATTTTAAAAACAAGTGGACTCATACCACTTACATATTAAATAGTTCATATTATTATTTTATAAATAAACAATTATATACAGCTTAGATTAAAACAATAGCAGATTACTTTATTTGAAAACGTTATTGTAAAGAGAATGTTTACTAATGTGGCTTGTACGCTAAAGTCAACCTATCGTTTTTTCCGTGTTGTTGCATGAAAATGTCAAAACTACCAACTGTCATTAAGTTGAATTTCTGCTATCAGAATTTTGAACAGGTTTCGACGTTGCAAAATTTTTCAATATAAAGTGTAATTTTTCGTTAACATAAAAGTGAAAAACGAACATGTTTTAAAGAATTTTCCAAGTAAGATTTTTGCAAACGGTAAGAATTTTATTCACAATTTTAACAAAACTAATTGATTCCATAAAAACAAATAATGAATAAGAAAAAAAAAATTAAAAAGCTAAATTTTCATAATGTTTGCTTGGTAAAAAAGACAAGTGACTTTAACTATTCTTGTCTAATTTTTAACAAATTTTTAGTACACTATAAATTAAAAGTCTGTAATGGCTACGGCAAATTTTGCTGTTTTTACAGGAAATTTAACTATTTTGAGCCCGACGGTATATTTTTGTAAATTAAGCAAAATGCAGGGTTATCAAATATTTCGTGCTGATCGAAAAACTCATGCAGGTGGCGTAGCAATTTTTGTTAGAAATAATATTAAATGTAAATTAAAACGTAAATTCAAGAATTTTAATCAAGATTATGATAATAACACGAGCATTGAAGAGGCCAATAGAAATAAAGTTGAGTATATCTTTATAGAAGTTGTGTCCTTTGGTAGAAAGCTACTTATTGGTTGTGTATACCGACCCGATAAATACATAAGTACTGATATTTTTGTAGAAGAAATTGAATCACTTACTGAAGGTTACTCGGACGTACTGATTGCTGGAGATTTCAACTGTGACATTCTTTTGGACACATCAATTGCTGACATCATGCTCTCAGTTGGTCTTATGCCCATAAATTGCCACAATCCTACTCACTACTCTAACACCACTAGCACTTTATTGGATCTTTTCTTTACAAACGATGTCTCTAAAGTCCAATTGTATGATCAACTATCTGCATCTTGTTTTTCTAGGCATGACCTGATCTTTATTTCCTACGATTTCAACTTTATTCGTGAAGCTCAAACTTTTACTTATCGTGACTACAAACACATCAATTATGAAAATTTAGCTGACAATTTTTTGTTAATTAACTGGAACAGCTTATACTATATGCCGACTTCCGATGAACAATTATTTTTTCTTGAAAATAATATTTCACATTTATATAATCTTGCTGTTCCACTAAAAACAAAGCATATTAAGGAAAACACTAGGCCGTGGTTTACTACAGAAATAAAGCGTTTGATTGATCTTAGAGATAAGGCATACTCGCGCTGGAAGAAGTTTAAGATACCAGAATTAAAGGATGAGTTCTCCACACGAAGAAGAGATGTAAATAGAGAGATAAGAAGAGCTAAAGCTTCAGATTATGCTGATCGTTTTAAAAATGCTATAAACAGCAAGAAAACATGGCAAACGATACGTGATATTGGAATTGGTAATACGAAGAAAACTACAAATTGTGATTTGACTGCTGATGAACTAAATAATGCGTTTACACAACTACTGCCATTCATTACCTACTTCTTTAACACTATTCTTACTACGAGTGTTTTTCCAACTAAATGGAAGCATGCAAAGGTCATACCAGTACCAAAATCAAACTCAGAGTTTCGTCCAATACCTTTACCTTTCCTATCCAAAGTACTTAAAAAACTTATGCACATTCAAATAAGTGAACACTTAAATCGCTTTAAATTATTAACTGATCGACAATCAGGCTTTCGGCCCAAAAATAGCTGTATTACAGCTCTGATCGATGTCAGTGAGGATATACGTAGAGACGTCGACATTGGCAAAGTCAATTTCTTAGTGTTGCTTTACCATTAGAAGGCTTTCGATACCATTGACCATACTATTCTCGGCCTCAAACTAAGTCAACTTTTCAGTTTTCCATACACGTCAACATTATTGCTTAGTTCGTACTTGTCAAATCGCTGTCGATCAGTATTCTTAAATAATAACTACTCACAAGCTTTACCTGTGGAAAGGGGTGTACCTCAAGGCTCGATTTTAGGACCTCTTCTTTTATCACTATATGTGAATGACTTACCTAATCGCTTGTTTCACTCTAAACTTCAAATGTATGCTGATGACGTCCAGCTTTACTTGGGGAGTTCAATAGATCGTGTTCATGAAAATCTTAGTAAACTTAACTATGATCTCAACCAAATTTACCTCTGGGCATCGGAAAATAGGCTTTGCTTAAACCCTCAAAAATCAAAATGCCTCATAATACGCAAAAAATCGTCACAATTAAACATTAACTTTGATATTGTTCTCAACAACAAGAAAATTGAAATAGTTTCGTCTGTGAAAAACGTGTTATTTTTAATAACACGCTTAGTTGGTCGAATCATGTCAACTCTATAGTCTTCAAGATGAACTATATGCTTCGTACACTATGGCCTATACAGTACTGTACACCTTTTGAAATCAGAATGCTTATTGCTAAAGTTTATTTAATGCCCAGGTTGTTCTATGGCTGTGAGCTTTTCGCTCATTGTGATTCCTCGAGTAAGAGTAAATTAAAGGTGGTCTACAATAAAATAATAAGATATGTTTTTGGGCTCTCAAAGCGCGATCATAATAGAGTATCTTCCTATACAAATCAGTTGTACGGCATGTCTCTTGAGAATCTAATGAACGTCAGAATACTCACCCTGCTTCACAAAATAATATATACTAAGGAGCCACGAAATTTGTATGACCGCCTTGCATTTTTTCAATCAGGAAGGGGTAAAAAGATACTTTCCCTCCGGTACAGAAGCCTTATTACGGAATGGCAATTTTATTTTAACGCCATCCATCTTTGGAACTTTCTTCCAAACAAAATTCAAACCAACAATAACGCAACAAGTTTTAAAAAGGAAATAACAAAACATTTCTCAACTTAAAGTTTTTCATGTCAGTAACTAAATATTAATTATTTTTATTTTATTTTTTATTTTATTGTCATTATTGTTTTAATGTTTTAATTTTTTATTTTTTTTTTTTTCTTTTTTCTATTTTTCTATTTTTATTAATTATTATTAATTTAATTATTTAAAACTACAAATGTAACCCAATTATGTAATTACAATTTCTTACATCCCATACTTTAAATTAAAAGATATGGGATTGTCAAAAAAATTCAAATTCAATTCAAAAAAAAAAAAAAAAAGCATGCCTGCTTAACTGTAATACAATAAACTAAGTAAAAATTAAAAAAAAAAAATTTTTAGTAAAATTTTTGTAAACTGCAATTTAAACCCGATTTGCTAAAATCATCCAAAAAAATCCCTAAATTTTAATGAAATTAGTACAATGAAATTAAACGAAACAATTAGTAGCCGCTACTAAATTTTAGTAGAATTTTTGTAAAATGCAATTTTGCTAAAATCAGCAGAAAAGTACTAAATTTTAATGAAATTAGTGCAATGAAATTAAATGAAAAAATTAGCAAACACTACTAAATTTTAGTAATATTGTTCTAACTATCACTTTTAACAATTATTTTTTTAATAAACACAATTTATGAATTTTCTTTTTTAATTTTTTTTACAGTTTTATTAGTTTTTCGTTTTTATATACATCGAGGTTATTTTTTGTTGTTATTTTCAATTTATAACGAGCTTTCAACCTCCGTATATTTACAAAAATAAAGCAAATCAAATATATAAATATTTTCAATTAATTTTATTCATTGTAGAACAATGTTATACACTTAATATTATTTTAATTTTTCTGGAACATTGTTGTCTGTGTGTATGATACATGTATTATCTTTTTTTTTCATTTCATTATTTGTTTATTGATGTAATGCACAAAAAACAATATTTAATTATATAATAAAGCAGATAAATATATTTTATATTATTGGGTATACAAGTTAATAAGTTCGATTGTTTTGCTTGAGAAATGAATTTATTATAATAACAAAATGAATTGATACATTAAGTATTGTCCGTCGTTAGCCACTACTTTTTCCCATCTTTCTGGTAGCATATGTATTCCGCGCCAAAAGAACTGCTCCGTTTTTGAGGTAAAGAATGAATCAAGTCAATTTCTGATACCCTGTTCTGAAGTGAAGCGTATTCGAAACAAATGGTAAATAGAAGGGGCAAGGTCTTGCAACATGTGGCCGAGCGTTGTCATGATGGAAGATTATGGCCTCGTGTCTGGTCGAATATTCTGGTCGTTTTTCGTTGATTGCTCTTTCCAAACGAATCAATTGTGTTCGGTACAGGTCCCCTGTAATCGTCTGACCCGATTTCAATAGCTCATAATACAAAACACCCTTCTGATCCCACCAAATACAGAGAAATACCTTGGCGCCATGGATATTCGGCTTCGGCGTTGATTTGGCTGGTTGGCCAGGCTGTACATATGACTTTGTGCGCTTGGGGTTATCGTAATGTATCCATTTTTCATCACCAGCAACAATACGATGCAAAAATTAATTATTTTTGAAGCTTTCAAGCAGCATTTCCGACATGCGAAATCGCCTTTCAACGTATCTCGGCTTCAATTCATATGGGACCCAATTTAATTGCTTTTGAATGAATCCCAATGCTTTTAAACATTGGTAAATGGCTTGTTCTGTGACTCCCAATGATAATGCTAGTTCTTCTTGCGTTTGACAACAATCGTTGTGGAGTAATGCATCCAATTCCTCATTTTCAAAACTTATCGGCTGACCAGGCCTCTCCTTGGCTTCTGTGTCGAAATCGCCACTTTTAAATAGTGCAGAAAAACGTTCACAAATTTTTTGAGTTGGTGCATGCTAACCTTAAGCTTCTACTAACAATCGAAAACTTTCAGCAGCCGTTTTCTTCAAATTAAAGAAGATTATCAGACTTTCCCGCAAAACATTTTTTTTAGGTACAAAATTCGACATTATTATAGCGATTGAAAAAAATGTTTGTTTACACTTTGGCGTCAATCGAATATTGAATTATAATGACAGATGTTTCCCTCCAAAATGCCATATTTGTTATTATTGACACAAACCATATGTGATAGTTATGCCATATGTTCTCCAAATCGATATATTTAACTTGTATACCAATAATAAAAACAGTTTTTCGCTAATTTTTACTATCATTCACTTTTTGGTTCAAAAAAAGAATTTTAAATGAAATTAATAACTGGTAAAGAAAAACAGTATGTATGTGTAGTTTGTTTTTTAATAAATGGCAAAAAAAAGTTTAAAAAATATATCTTTGTAGTTTAAAAGTATATTCCTTAAAAAACAAAGTTTACTAATTACATTTTAAATAAACTACAATCAGTTACTGCTAAAATATTGTGAGTGTAGTTTTTAAGAATTTATTTAATTAAATAACCAACAATGTTTCAATAATTGGCTGATTTGGTCCCGCCATTCTCAAAAATATTAATATGAGTTTTTAAAGATCGGATAAGAAAAAAAAATTTATGCAAAACGTGCCTTATTTTGGGTAGCGATATTGCCGCTCACGGGGTGTCTGTGATGCTTAGCATCAAAATTAATTTTATTTGTTAATTTTTAATTTATATCGAGCTTCCAGGCTCCGTATATTTACAAAAATAAATTATTTATTATAAAAAAGTAAACTTATGCCTGATCCATATTTCCTAATAGAGAGTCCATTTTTTCGACCTGAAAATCACAATGCATTGACACAAGGTGCTTTTGTATTTAGAATAAATGAGCACAGCTTGCCCCTTATCATTTTGAAAATATTGGCTCTAACGAAAGTTAATAATGGTTCACGGAAAATTTCTGGTTTTGTTGAAATTGCTATAATATATAACACAACTGTTTATATTTAAAATAAACAGTAGTTTTTATTTTTTGCAATTTTTTTTATTTTAACAATTAAATACCTTATTATACTCGTACTGACATTACATATGAAATCATTACAGCATAAATACAACTACACAAACATACAATGTTTGTGTTTGTATTGTATGAATAACCCACTACACAAATATGAATTCAAAATCATAATTTTTATTCAAAATAATTTGTTTTGCGAACCAAAACACTGCAAATAGATTAGAATTATAAAACTAAACGTTTAAAATATTTAACAACCTAATTTAAACATCTTGTAACTGACATTGTTTATTGGGTTGTTAAATTGCAAAAATCGCTCAAGTAATAAAAAAATCCAGCGGGAGAAAAAAAAACAATTAACTTTTTTTCTTGTATATTAAACAGAGTGTTATTGTTGAATAAATTTTGCATTTAATTAAATTAAAGTTAATTGTTTGCTTTACAATTTTTTTTTTTTCGTTTACTTTTTTATATAAACTTAAATGTTGTCATTACATTAATGCAAAAAACAGAAAAAAGTAGGTTTGTTTGTTTTAGATTGCTAACAAAATACTAAAAGAGAATCAAATGATGATCTTTAGTAGTAAACTAGTTCAGTGTATAGACTTTGTTGTGAATCTTCAAAACGGAAATTAGTTATGTCAGGTTTAAAGTGCGCAAAAATTTAGTTTAATTACGACAAGTTTATTTTTTATTGCAAATAAAATGAAAATTTCGTAATTCATTTGCGTTTTATGTTGTGTTAGCAAATAATTTTTTATTTTTTATCAAATATATCATTCAAATACCTTTGAAATATGTAATTATGTAATATTTATTTTCAAATATATAAACTTCATAACAAAACTGAAATAATAAAAAAAAATCACTTAAATTAGGAAGTTAAATTGTAGAATTAGAATTAAGAGAACAAATGAAGAATTAAATTTTGTAAAATTCATTTCGATAATGATTAAATATATTTTCACTAGAGGACGTGATAGTAGAATAAATTTTCATTAGGAAAATATGCCGACGCGACTATTTGTGGCCCGAAAATTTTAACTGTTTTATTCTACTTACTCCGATAATATAAATGGGCCACGTCCGGGAAGTATTCCAAATGATTAATTTTTATGACAAAGGGCATGGCACCATCGATATTACTTGAATACTTTAATATGATATTTCCCGGCTCCTGTTAAACGGCTTAAAAATTTTTCTTTGGCATGTGCGAAAAGTGGGCATAATAAGACAAGTGTATTGGATGTGTCCATACAACCTAGTTTTGTTAACTACTTTGCAAGCACGCAAAGAAAAAACATGGTTTAGGGAACCATATTCGAAGAGCAGCATACATTTTTGGATTTATGACTACGACAACCATGTTACTATGGTTGTGACAACCATAGCTTTATCTGTTTCTGTATCATAATATGATAATTAGATTCCCATATAATGATACTAAATACATTCCAATGTTATCATATCATTGTTCTGTAAATTTGTAGGAATTATCATAATATGATTGAGGAGTCCATATTCGAGCAGCATCATACATTTTTGGATTTATGACTGCGACAACCATGTTGCTATGGTTGTGACAACCATACCCTTATTTGTTTCTGTATCATAATATGATAATTAGATTCCCATATTATGTTTCTAAATATATTCCAATATTATCAAATTATGGTTCTGGAAATTTCTATGAATTATCAAAATATGAGTACTACAGTATTCTCTTAGCATTCTGTTGAAGCTGGATTAAAAAGAAATGCGTGTTTTAAATAATTTAAGTAATCAAATTGCCTTTGCTCTGAAAAATAAGCTTTGTGAAATTTTGTGTCACCTATATAAGCTATATATGTGATTACAGAATAAAGCACATAGAAAAATATTGTTAAAAATGCAATTTCATAATACATTTTTAATGATCAAACCATGATTGCAGCAATCATAATAATTGCATTATAACCATATTATAGTCCTAGTTATAATATTATGATCATGGACAAGAATTTCGTCATCATTTATTACCATGCTATTTATGATTATTGCAAACATATTATGATTACTTCTTAGTACAGACTTAAAAGCACGTGCATTTTGTTTAAAGTTTTCTTCCATATTTCTTTTCTTTAACAATATTTTTTTGTGTAATTACATACAATTAAAAAATAAAGCAGTTTCTTATTACTTTTTTTTATAATAAACAATAACATAATTTAAGGGGTGCTCGACAACTAATTTTTTGCCTAGACTTCCAGGGTAGACCGGGTTGAGACTACAAACTCATTCCTATATCCAATATTAACAAATAATTTGAGCCAGAGTAAAAACTATAATTTTTTTTATATAAATAGAACATGTTTGGTCTTCAAAGTTTAGTAACGTCATGATGCTTGTAAGGAAAAGACCCTAACCACGTGCTTGATTACTAAGAAGACAAGAATGGAGCAAAATGAATGAGTAATAGGTTTTTTGTAAACGTTTTGACTATTATGGAGGCTCTAACTTTTCTAAAACTTCGGGTTTTGATGAGATCTTTAGCCAGATTGAAATACTAGTATCAACCTAGCTAATATGTTTGATTTGCTTTATTTTTGTAAATATACGGAGGTTGGAAGCTCGTTATAAATTAAAAATTAACAAATAAAATTAATTTCTCATTCCCTATTTACCGCTTAATAGAAAGTTTTGCTGGGATATAACGGTCTTACCCTAAATAATAGGCTTCTCCGCTTTTCAGGAAGCCGCAAGACCCAAACATGAATATATCTCTAAGAAATTGGACACACTGATCTATATTGGATCAAGCAAAACGCATTTTGAATTTTGTTAGAATCGGTCTATGAACAGACCTAGTACCCATATAACGGTCACAAATATAAAGATATTTTGATAATATTTGGCACACCGGCCTATATCGGCCAATGGGCAGAGCTTTCTAATTTTAGTTAGAGTGAGCAATTAGTAACACTCTGTTACAAAGAAAAAAATATTTCCCTATTTTTTTCAATTAAATCGATTTGTTGAACATTTTTAATTGAATCCATTAAATATTTGGTCAAATTCGGAACTTGATTGACATTTTTTTATACTATCATTCAAAACATATTGTTGTTGTTGTTGTTGTTATTTGTAATATTTATATATGTTGTTGTTTTTTATAAATGTTTATATATAGTAGTAATAAATATTTTAAATCCATTTTAATTAGATTTTATTAATTCTCATTAGGTTTATTACTTTATTAAGTTAAATAATTTAATTTCAGTGGTTGAAATGTGAATATTAAATTATTCTAAGATATTATCATAAAATTGATAATATAATTTTTGAAGTTAAATTTTGTTTAATAATAAAAATGTAACCATTTTTTAAACAATAGAAAAGCTAAAAATAAACTAAAAATTATTTTAAAAATAATACTCTGGTTTTAACAATGAATGTGTATGAAAATTATTGAAATTATAAATTTTTATGAAAAAATAAAAAAATAATTCTTTGAAACAATTTCATAGCTCTAAAGAAAATTTTCATTAATTCTATGAAGAGATAATTCATTAAGTCGAATGAATTTTTTTATTAAACTATGAAATTGTATGAATTGTATAAAGCATTTCATAAAAAGTTATGAAACTTCATCATATTTATGAAACATTTCATTAATATTAAGAACCCTGTCATCAATTTGCCCTTTTATGAAACAGCATCATCATATTTATGACGTGTTACATTGGCCGAAAATCAATGAAGTAAAAATCACCATAGATATGATGAAGCTTTTTCCCTAAATTTACCTTGAGAAAAGATACGAAAGAAATATGCAGACAAGCTCTAGACTGTAATCCACAAGGCAACCGAAAATGGGAAAGAACTGCTTACAAAAATATATAAAGTCAAACGAAACGAGATCAAAGAGAAGACGACCAATTAATTGGAAAGAAGAAGATTCTTATCTTACTAATAAATATTTAGCAAAAAACTGTTGTTTGTCTTATAAATTTTTTCTGCAACGTCATTTTTTACTAATTTTTAGTAGTTTTAGAAGCAATTTTAACATTTTTTTTACTGTTAGTGGAGTATTATCCTTTTAATAATAAATACGATATAAATTGATCACATTATCACCACTGCTGATGATATTATAATAATTAGAGATCGTAATATAATATCATTAGAACCATATGGTATACAGAACAAATTATGGGCCAAAAATATCTAATTACTCGATTGTTTGAATATCTATTGGAATTTAAACAATTTTTTTAATTGATTCAATTAAAAAATTTATTGAATTTTCTAATATATCCATACAGTGTTGACAACATGTAAACAAAATTTTATAAAATTTGGCAAACTATTTTTTTTTTTATTTTATTTACATTAAATAATCAAACAAAAGTTTAATTATATCACTATATTATTTAATTTGTAAATAAAAAGAAAAAAATCGCAAATGATTGACTTTTAATAAGTTCAATAGTTTACCGATTTCAAATACACGCAAAATCGTAGTTATTTCACTAGAGTTTGCAACACTCTTTTTGTTGAGATATTCGTGTACGCACGAAAACTTAATTTAGTTTCGTGTTTTATCTGTGTTAATAAAAGTGCACATGTGGATTTAAATAAACCTTATCGAAAAAGGACAATTAAACTATTATTTTTGTAAATAATTAAATTTTCAATAAGTATAAGTGTCATTAAACTATCATTATAAAGTTGTGTGTGATTTTTTTAAGAAAGCAATTCAATTACAAGAAAAAGTTCAAGACAAGACAAGGAAAACAAAAATTTTGTCTTTATAATACATTTTTATATTAAAAAGCTTTAATTTTATTATAAATAAAATGTCAATTTAATTTACAAACCTACATTTCTTTTTTTATTTAATGGGGGGCATATAACAAAAATAAAAAAATACGAGTTTTCAATTAAAACTACCATTGTTTTCTTCTCAAGTTTCAATTAAAGTTTTAATCAATTTAACTAAACTTTTTAATTGAGGTTGTAAAGAAAAACAATAACTCTTTTAATTGATATTATTATTATTTAAATTGAAAGAGTTTTAATAAATTGTCTGCAAATTTTTTTAGTTAATACTATCATTTCAGTGGTAGGTGCAAAATCAATTAAAATATTAATTGATTCAATAAAATTTTTAATTGAAACCCGTTTTTAGTTTTTTCTGTGTATATTATTTTTGTTCTCCCCCATCATAATATGATAATATTAAACCATATTTTGTGCCTACGTGACATCAGTTAAAATAACTACAGCTGATTTGCTACACAAATAACTGTCATGTTGTAAGTAACTGCTGAACTATTAAGTCCCATGTATGGCATTGGTATATATTGTGCTGCATTAAGATTCCATCAAATAAATCTGATGTTGTTAAACAATTCATATCCATTACCTTTTTATGTTATATTATCTCTGGTATATTTGCTTAAATCTTAATGGTTAATTATCATTAATTTTATGCATCATCACGTTATAAATTTTCTCTTCTACGAATATTGTACATGAAATCCATAAACATTGTTTTCATAGTTGCTGTTGAAATACTGCAATTGGGCAACATCAACATGTCTGAATGTACGATACAGACTACGAGACCTTAATATACATTATACAATAGATATCAAATGGACCCATTATAATTATTCTGTGACCATAAGAGTTTATCAAGATTATTCGTTGCTTTAGACTGTATATAGAATACAGACAATGCTTGAGAATGCCTTATGTTTATGACTGTAGACGTCTCGCCATTTATGACCAAAATGTAATAAAAAAAAAAAACAATTTTAAATATTCACCGCTCGGTTCATGCTGCTGCTGCTGTTACTCATGTCTATTGCTTTTTACATTGTTAAAGTGTGAAAAAACGAGTTATCATTTAGTAAAAGTCTAGACAAAACAATGAATGACATGTCAATATATAAAAATAAAAATGCGCATCATTGTTTATAACACCTACACTTCGAATCGAACCCAACCCACCGCCCACTTGTTTACAATAGTGTAAATAGAATTTGATAACATTTGTGTTGTTTCCTGTCGGAAAAAACAAAAACACCAAAACAAAAAGGAAACGGAAATGCAAGGTTAAACAAAAAATATTTATTTAAACAAAATAAATAAATTGTTTTGTATAAAAACCTTCAAAAGGCTAATGTTGCATAGATGCAGGGACGGGATTAAAATATTACAACAAATTTTCTAAAAAATTATTAAACGACCTTTGTGTACCTTGTGTCCCAAGGAAAATGCATAGTTGTGAATCCGGAGATTTAAAAACAACTTGTTTGGGGACAAACAAATATTCGACACTTCTAAAAAGGGAGGTAAAAAATTCCAAAGTTGTTATAATAAGCATGTCTGAAGTTTAAGTTAAAGTTAAGTTAAAGTTAAAAAAAACTCTTCAAAATTGAAAAAAAAAATCCAAAATACAATATCGCTAATATTGAAAATAATCACCATAAGAGAAAAAAAAATCACCAAAATAGAATAAAAAAATAGAATAAAACAAAATAGGCTATTTTTTAAGAAAAAAATGTCGCATATTGACAAAAAAATTTCGTGTACATCTATCCCTATTAGTTTTCGAAATAGAGAGATATTTTACATAACTGCTCGTTTTGCTCTGCGATGCTTAGCTTTAAAGAACCATTTATTTGGAACATCGTCCGAACATCGAACAACTATTTTGGATTTCTCGTAAATTTTTTTTTAAATTCTACCGATTTTTTTTTTTCAATTTTTATAGATTTTTCTAATTTTAGCAATTTTTTTTTCTCAATTTTGGCGTTTTTTTGTTTTTATCGTTTTGATTTTATTTTAAATTTTTCAGTTTTGTAAATTTTCTATTTTTGACGATTTTTTTAAAATTTTTGCGTTATTTTTTTTTTTAATTTATCAATTTTTTTCTATTTTAGCGTTTTTTATTTTTGGCGATTTTTTAAACCGGTGGAGTAAAAATCGATTGAATTCGCAACGATTGAATTCAACGATTGAATTCGCTACGATTGAACTCCCAACTATTGAATTCAGAGATTGAATAAATCGAATAGTGAAAAATGATTAAAGTCTCTTGAAATAAAATCGAATAATACCAATTGAGAATTTATTCGATTTGTAAAATTGTACTTTGAGATTTCAATCATTCCATAGTGAATTAGTATTGAAAAATCAAACGAATGATTGCATTCGTTTAAGCTCTGCACATGTATTATATTTGGAAAATATTTTTCCATAATATTGCAGCCTTGCATGTAAATTCCGTTTCTATTTATGGATTAATCTACTTTTAGAAATATAACATTTATACATTCTAATTTGTTTAGTACTGCACAAAAATTACCAATTAGATATTTTTTAACTTTTTTAATTTGTTTTATTTTTCCAATTTAAAAATGAAAATATATTTATTACTATTAAAAGTTAGTATATATCCAAACTTTGTGCAAAAACATTTTATTTAACAAAACAATACTAATTTTAGACAAAATGTGTTTAATTGTAAGCACATTATGGGTAAAAACACAGTAGGCGTGAACTATGAAAGTGAGCGCAAAATAGTTTTACGCATTTTGTGTTTGAATTTACTGAATTTGCGTAATATTACATAAAACTTTACTAATTTAAAACAATTTTTTAGAGTGTACTCGAGAAAACATAAATAATGATACCCATGTGGGCCCAGGGTTGCCACTTATTAGACACCAAGAAAGCAACAACAACTTTTCACACAAAAGTGGTATTCGAAAATGTTGCTTTTAGAATAAACATAAATGTTAGACATAAACAAACATGTTTTATATACCAGTGGATGCATATTTTAAATAGTACCTTTCTTTTGCTACCCAATTTGACAATAGTTTGATAACTTATATAAGAATTATATGAAAAAAAAACTCATTTTGGGAAATTTTTGACCCCACCTTTAAACCATTCATTTTGATATTGTGCAAAATAAAAGAATACGTGAGTCATTCCAAAAAATTTCGATTCGATTTTTGTCGATTTTGGAATTAATCTGTTTGGATTCTGTTCATATGATAAAGGATATTTTTATACAGCTATAGAACTTAAAGTTTTTTTTTTTAACATTTATTTAATAATTACAACTGAGTACAAGATTACTCATTAAGTAATATTTTCCTAACGAAATCATTATAAAAGCAGTTTAAAAGTCATAGCACACTTGCTACACTTTATAGTTGATAATTGCATTTTATTGTCTAGCCAAGTCCATGGGTAATAACCAATGGAGTCTTCGACCTGTAGCCTGAGCTTCGTAGATGTTGTTGAGATCCAAATTTGTGTGGTGCTGAAGGCTTCTTGCGTGTTTTTGTGGTTGGACAGTGTTTACCCTAACATCCCTGCGAAGGTCCTCATTGCGTACATAGAAAAGTTCCCAAGAGCCTTAAATAATTGCGAGTAGTTAGATTGTTTTATGATATGTTTTGGTATAGAATAAATTGCTGCAATTTTGTAGTATCTATTTCCTGAGAACTGTATTTTAACGGAGGCCACTTGAAACATTTCGTCCTCTATTTTATCATCTTCATGGTGTTTTATAGTGTTTTTAATAATTGCTGTGGCTCCACCTCTTCCTCTTTCTGCGGGGTGAATGGAATTATAAAAGCTATATCCTGAGATTTGACCAAAAGTTGATTCGGTAAAGTGGCTTTCTGATATAAGTAAAATATCAATTTTTTCTTCGTGTAGAAAAATTTCTATTTCCGACATATGTTTAGAACTTTAAGTTGGCAACACTTTTTTAACTGGCGGTCATTTTGTCAGCTGTCAAGTGATTTGTGTTAGTTTTGCTTGGCATTTCAATATGAATAGACTGACGCCTGAACAACGCTTCCAAATTGTGCAAATTTATTTTGAAAATCATGGTTCTGTTCGAAATACGTATCGCGCACTACGTCCATTTTACGGTCAACATAATCGTCCATCAGAGCAATTATTTCGATTAACTATGGAACGTTTTCGCACCACGTTTACTCTAAATGATAATATGCATCCACAGAGACGTCGTACAGTGCGTACATAAGAAGTATTTGCTGCTGTAGAACGTAGCGTAGAGGAAGACCCCATCAGTCTATCCGTCAATGGTGACCGCTATATAGCCATGGCTACGACTTTTTCGTTCATCAATTGAACAACCATGATGTACAGGAGATGTGGTTTCAATATGACGGCGCAACATGTCACACAGCTCGTGACACAATTGATTTATTGAAGGAAACGTTTGGTATCCGCATATTTTAACGTTTCAGCCCCGAGAATTGGCCTCCAAGATCGTACGATTTAACTCCGCTGGTCTATTTTCTGTGGGGATATGTGACTTGGATGACAACATTCGCCGTATGATTATCTTTCGAATAAAGTAAATTTCATGTAAATTTAAAAAATTCATCTTTGTTTTATTCCATTTCAAAATGCTATACCTCTATAAAAACACCCTTTATGTGTGTTGTATTGGCATTTCCGAAATTCGGTGTATTTCACGTTCTACCTCATCTCAAAAGTTTACATTTCTAGAAAACTAAGAAAAATACCTAATGTTTAACCTGCTCCAACTTTTTAAGTATCGGTTTTTTGCAAATTTTATCTCATATAAAATATTGGATTTGATACTGTCCCTTTCCGGAAGGTATGAAAAAACGCTATTTTTCGAGAATATATCAAAAACTACATCTTTGATTTTTCATAAACGATTTGTGGTGATGGACCTATATAGCATTGCGGGTTCTTCATGTGTTCTCACATATATTAGTATCTAATTTGATATAATTTAATGTCCGGGATATGTACAAATCTCGGATAAAATTGTATCAAATTTGTATATCTAATTTGATATAATTAGATACGTGTAGATGACAAATTTTTCGGGTCAATTTGTATGTGTTTACGTATGGGAACTTATCAAATGAGATATTAGACTTCATATTACAATTTCTACCCGGGATATGAAAACACATTTTTTTCGAAGTCGTTCTATTTAGCTTTTCCCAATTGAAAAAGCTGGATCCGCTCCTACTCACATATGTATAACTTCATCAAATTCGATGAGCTTATTTTTTCTATCATATTATATCACATGGCATTACATGCAACGTTATGTATGGCATTTATCGGATCAGCTAAGATATGACGTGATATTGACTATACATGACTACTTGGTAAACCCTTGTTATTATAAAGCGAATGGAATAATTGCTCCAGAGGAATGTGTGTATATTGTTGTTGGTACAATAACAAAATACGCACTTTACTGTGGATGAATTATTCCGTTCGCTTTATTTAAATATTAGGTAAATATACAATTACTGCGATTACAGAACTCCCATCTCTGTTAATATTAGCTGATGATGATCTCACTCTCCTCGCCGTCCTCCTGCAATACATTTTGTAACTACTCTTGGTGCTCCCTTTTTGGTTTTGTTGGGATGCTATTTTAAACCATATTGACTTCTTGTTAAACACCAGCAATTTCACCGCAATTTATTCCATGTGAATGAAAAAGGTCCTTGTTTTTTTCCAGTTCATATCAAACAAATATAAATACAGAATTGCAGTCACAATGGCATTTCGCTTTTTTCATTTATAAACCAATAACAACAGCAACAAGAATTGCGAACAATTCACATTGGGGCAAAGCTATTGAAAGAAGTCCTGGCATCATTTAAACCGCACTCTTATAAAAATTCGAAAATTTCATTCAACCGAATTGTTTCAGTTGCTGCAACCTCGTAAATTCGGTTGTTCCAACCGAGTTAGGTTGCCACAACCGCTTATTCGGCGACAACAACCGAATTCAGTTGTGACAACCGAATTTACGAGGTTGCAGCAACTCAATCAATTCGGTTGGATGAAATTTTCGAATTTTTATAAGAGTACAGTTTAATTGATGCCAGGTTGCTGACTTTATGTGTATGATATTTTTTTTTTTTTTTTTATGTTGAACCAACACTCAGGGGATGCCCCTACTAATGCATTGCATTGTGTATGAATATAAAGCGTACAATCTCTAGATTATAAATTTGCAAAAATATTGTGAAAAAATTTTGAGAAAAAGCAAAGCATTTTTATCTGAGAAAAATCTTCAGTAATTAATTGTAATAAAATGAATTACGTTTGTCATTATAAAGGGTCCGCCATCTAACGTTTTTTTTTCTCAACTAGTGCTTATTTCGTGCTTAGCTCATGTCTGATTTGACAGATAATTAGTTTTATCCTTCCGCTGAACGAATATGGTTGTGTATACGCTTGAAAAACGCTGGGAAATATTGCGACATTACTTTGAAAATCATGGTAATGTTGCAGAATGTGTGCCAAAAAAATCATCTTTTCAGATGAAGCTCATTTTGATCTTGGCGGGTATGTAAACAAACAAAATTGTCGCATTTGGGGCACAGAAAACCCGCACGCATACATTGAAGAGCCGATACACCCAAAACGAGTCACTGTTTGGTGCGGATTTTGGTCCAGAGGCATAATTGGGCCATTTTTCTTCGAAAATGAGCACGGAGTGGCCGTTACAGTCAATGGCGATCGTTATCGGGCCATGTTGAACGAATTTTTGTTCACAAAAATTGAAGAGGAGGATATTGGCAACATTTGGTTTCAACAGGACTGCGATTTGACACCTTTGGACTATTATTTGTGGGGTGCCGTCAAAGATAAGTGTTACGCCAACAAGCCAGAGACAATTGACGCTTTAAAGGACAATATTCGTGAAGCCATTGGTGAAATACAGTTGCACACAATCGATAATTCGATAATGTGCTTAAAAATTGGACCGATCGTGTAGGCTACTGCATGGCCAGCCAAGGCAGCCATTTGAATGAAATTATTTTCCATTATTAACCGGAAGGATTGTACTTTCAAATAAAAAAAAAAATTTGAGAAAATATTCAGTATTTTTTTTTTATAGCATTTTCAAAAAAAAAAGAAGTTATTTGGCGGACCCGGTTACAAACACTTTACACCAGAAACAATTGAAAAACTTGCCCAGTGACAACTCCATCTCTAACATACACTTGGTATCCAACTAATGAATGTTAATCAAGAGCATCATAATGTAATAATTACTTGTGAAAAAGAGATAACAATAGGATTAAAAAGAAGAAGCATTGTAGTTGAAAAATAGATTCTTCTTAGGTATTAGTTAACTCTGTCTCTTCTGATTAAAACAATACGTTGTGAATGCTGTGATTGACAACACTCCACTTAGCCACACTCATCGCTGTGTCGACCGTGGCTCAACTCGCTGCTACGAGCCATAGCCTGTTGTATGGCTCTGGGTTTGAAACTCACTACGACACAGAGTAAAAAAAATTTTCTTATAAAGCAATTTTACAATTTAAAAGTGCTTTGTTCAATTGACACATAAATCAACCACTGACGAGTCCTTGAAGGGGACGAATCTGCGGCAGTCTGGCATATCCATTGTATTCTGTCCGTTAAATTGTTCAATAAAAATGTTTTCTTATTCCTGTAAAAATCTAACTAAAAAAATAATTATTTTATGTTATATATAATTATTTCTATTTTCAAATATTAAATTGATTCGTGTCGTCAACGTATTGCAAATTATTTTTAAAAGAATAACAAAAGTTTTAAGTTTTCATCAAATAAACTAACTAAAATAATGCTACAAAAAATGAATAATTACATTAATTACATTAATAATTACATTAATTACAATAAAAATTACATTAATTACAAATAATTATACAAAAAATTAAATTTTTGTATGGTAATCTGGGATACGGTTTTTATTAAAAAATCGAAAAAATTAGATGACATTCTCGTCACAGAAGAACCGAAATATAATTTTATAAAAAAAATGTTAGATTATCGATTTATAGATGTTGAAAAAAGCTTGAAAGGGGAGAACAATTTCGAAAATACATCTAAAAATAGCATTTGCAAAAAAATTACATTTTTTTTTATAAATATTTTTTTATTACATAAATGTAAAAAGGAAAACCATGTAAATGAAATGCCTCTTGCCACAGAGAAATCTGAAAACAACTTTCAAATATAGAGCTCTACATACTTTTCCGATTTTTTTAATTTTTTGAAAATTAAGAGCGTGTAAAAATTGCGAGTTTTTAACAATGAGAAAACATGATTATGGGGATGTGTTATGGGCTCCATGGAGTAAGTGTGTACAAAAAATTAATCAAATTTGAAGATCATCGGTCAATTCCATTTGGATGTATCATGTATCTCATGTTGTATTTCCCAACTTTGTTCACTCGTCTACAAAATAATGAAGAATTAAAAAACATGTTAGTTATGGGTTTATATGTAGAAAAGTGAATTCTTTAATATGACATTAATAAATTTTTAAAATTCGTGTTTTGAAATCTTGAATTTATGACAGGAATTCAAAATTGTTGCCCCAGTGTGCAATGTTTATATTTTGATTTCGAATGTTGTTACAATATTTTTGTACAATTTTTTCTGCAATATTTATAGTAAACGAGGTGGGGTGGAATCATGTTTACGCATAAATTAAGGTTCTTATCATTTGCTTTGCAGTAACAATGAAAAATTCAACTGGAAAAAATAGAGAAAATCCTAGACATTGAAATATTTATTCAAAAACAAAGGAAAAAAAAAAAACAGCAACATCGATTAAATGAAAGAAATCTTATTTTATATAAAAAAGAAGCATCAATCGGTGAGTGTAGCAAACAAAATTAGCTCAAATTTTTTTAGGTTTTAACTTAAACAATGTTGGTTGAGTCGCTGTGGAGCCACTAGTTAAGAAACAATGTTTAGAGACACTTAAAACCTGGAACGGTAAACTCAAATCAGGCATAAGATTTTAAAAATACAAAATGACAGATCAATATGACGGATTGTTTAAAGAGGATTCGAAATGTGCTTTAAAATTTGTGTTTATTAATACTTCTGTGTTCTATCTCCTTTAATTTGTAAAATGGAAAATATCTCGAAAACTAAGCGAGATATCGAAAAACGGAATAAAATTTTGCAAAACTTTTGCTCTGTTAGACATATCAATAATGCATATGTGTTAAGTGTTCCGATTCCATTCGTTACCCGTTCTGTTCCATATCGTTCAATTTTGAACCAATGTTCCCTTCTGTTATCATATTGTTTAAATTTGTAATTTCAAGTAAGTATATGGGTGAACCAATAAATAAGACACCCTGGGGTTGTTTCATGAAAAGTTAATATCTCTGGATCTCTCCCGGGCCTAGCCTATTTGTTTTGCCAGGGTGGATTAATGAGTGCATTAATAACTAATAAATATCGATAAAACTAATGTGACAAGTGTTTCGATTCCACTTGATCCTCCTTCCATTCCATAACGTTGCATTTTGGACCAATGTTCCATTCTATTATCGGAGTGTTTATATGGGTAAACAAATAATTTAAACACCTTGTTTCATAAAAAAATAATCCTTCGGGATGCTTCCCTGACCTTGCATGTTTATATTATCAGGGCTAATAAATACTCCTGAGGAGCAAACATTCTGTCCGCTTTGTGTTAATTGTTCCCATTTCACTCCATTTCCATTTTGTTCTACTTTACTCGGTTACAAACGAGACTGAATATTAATATCTGAGTCTGAATATTAATATCTGAATATTAATATCTGAATATTAATATCTGGAATACTACTCTCATATATGGGCAGGGGCTTCAGTGTCTATTCTGAAGCTTCTGGACCGTGTTCAGGGGAGGGCGGTGAAGCTTATCAATGACAGTAGTGTATCCAACTCTATTGATTCATTGGAGCATCATCGGAATGTGGGTTGTGTGACACTTTTCTATCGATATTACCATGGGAGATGCTCATCTGAGATAAGTGAACTTATTCCTCGAGCCCGAGTTTTCATTCGTAATACTTGCTTATCTAGTAGAGCACATCCGTTTGTAGTTGATTGTCCTGTGTTTCGCACAATGCATTACAGAGAAAATTCGGTTTTTAGTCTAGCGATTCGTATGTGGAACAAACTTCCCGCAGAAGTCTTCCTTGTTACCTACAATTTAGAAAAATTTAAATCAAATATTCACAAACAGTACTCCCTCTTTCCTCCCTCCCATACCATATTTTCCTGATCAATACAATGTACTGCATGAGTAGGGGGCATAAACTGAGTATTGGTTAAAAATAAAAAAAAATAAATCTTATTTCATATTAGCATGAGTCTGAGCGAAGGCTTTCAATCTTTAATTTTAGCGATTTTTCACAATTTTAAAACTCTATTTTTCAATGGAACTTATTTTTTTAATTGATTCATTATTAATGGCAATGAACTTAAAAAAAATTTTCATTAATCAATGAAATTAAATCCTCAAATCATTATCATTAATAAAAAAATGATAATGAAATTAATTTCATTAGCATTGATATCAATGTAATGTTAATGAAATGATCGTTTCATTAGACAGACCACTTAATTCAAGCTTAATACTAAATTATACGTGATACAAAATTTGAACTATTTTACCACTAGAAGCCTTAGTTTTAAAAAATAATTCAAAGATATTAAAAAAAATTATATATAAAAATCAATTTTTAGACATAAATTTCTGTAATCTTCAAATACGCCGTATATTTAGTTTACTCAAAAAAAATATAACCTCCTATATAATATAAATGCTTAGCGTCCGGCTCGACCATGACGTATTTGGCCCGCATTTTAAAGATTGTTTTTATAATGTTTGTTGGACCAATTGAATCGATTTTGAGTTTCAAATGTAATGGAAAATAATTTATTAAAAAAAAACTCAAAATCTTATTAAATCTGCTCAACGAACAGTTTATCCAGTATCAAAACATGTCCATAATGCCTCTGAATACTCCAAAACTGACCAATCTCCGTAAACACTACAAATCGCGTTAAAGATTTGTATAAATTACACATGTAAATAATATATTTTTACGATATTTTAATTTTTAAAATGTTTATATACATTAAAGTTTATTAGCTTGTTGATAGAAATGTTTATTTATTTAACGCAAAGCCCTAAGGTATGCTTTGATTTTTAATTGTTGTTGTATCTATCACTAGTTTCTTTGAATTCAATGAACAACACCATTCGTATAACAGTAAAACCCTGTTAATACGCCTAATATAGGGCAAAAATACATTTTTTGTTTGTAAAAATATGTGCTACTTTTCCGGGTTAAAATTTTTATATGAAGTCTGATATAATTATATTTCATTTTACAAGTTCTCATATATAAACACATACAAATAAATTCGAAAAATGGACCATCTACATGTATCTAATTATACCAAATTAGATATAAATTGATTTAATTTTATCCGAGATTTGTCCATATCAGGGACTTTAAATTATATATAACTGGATAAAAATATATCTGATATCATATAATTTTAGCCGATAGTAGGTATGCTTTTGGTAAGCCCCTGTTCACACACGGCAATTTTTCTTCAATTCTTCTCTGACCTTGCTTTTGAGTTCACACAGGAAAAGTTTGTTTTAGCAATTTTCGTTTTGAAATTTCGTGTTGAAAATTGCGGATGACAAAACAAAACGGAATTGGAGTACGGGCAAGTCTGTACCCCCTTCCATTCTCTTTTCCTCCCTCTTCTATAAACTCAAGTAAAATTGGCGTGTGTGAACCGGGACTAACCTGAAGTTATGCTTAAACAATTTCTAGAAATCAAAAATTTTAAAGATCCAATTTTTTTTTTAATGAAACGTAAAAAAATATTTTAAAATTAACAAACACAAATTTTGTGTTTCAATAATATATAATTAAGTGGTTTTGTTTTATAAAATTTACCAATTTTTTATTTGAAATTATATAAAAAAATACATGAAAATTATTTCGTTATAAAATTAATATGGTTATATGTGAATCCATATGTAATAAAGTCATAACTTGCCGATAACTTAATTTGATATTGAACTTTACCAAAATATGTATGGTATTACATTATTTATTAAACTAGTTTAATAAATCTTAGCATGGACCATATATAATCATATCGATCACTACTTCTAAATAAATTATTAAGTAATTATATATGGAGTAAGATTTGGAGACATATAATTTTATCAAGAACTATATAATAAAATCTCTCAGTAAAAGTTAATAGTTGTATTTGTATATAATGATATAAGCAGTAATGTGACTCCATTCAAAATCAGATATGACTTTATTATATTATATATGACTAGATATAACTATTTTTACACGGGTTAAGAATATTTAACTTTTTAAAGTACTTTTTGTATGAGAACCTTTTAATGTTATCTTCATATTAAGTTTTTAAGATATAGTTTTATTGCAGACTGTTTTTCACTTTTGTCTAATTTTCTGGCACTTTTTCAATTCTCTGATTATGAGATTTTATTTCCTTGAAACATTTGTAGTTCTTTCAATCCAAAAATGCCAAGAAATTTCTGTGGAATTTTACAAATGCACTTAAAACGATACAACACCATTTTCCGTTATTTTTCAGAAACTAACAATTTTTTCTAAGATTCATCAATAATCTGTAATATTTATCAATAATTGTAATTCAGAAATAATGGCCTGGTGTTCAGATTTATGAATTGTATTACAGAAAATATTGCTTGAATTTAATAATTATCGGTTGTCTTTCATAAATTATCAATTGTATTTCATACTTCTCAATTGAATTTTAAAAATGATCAATTGTTTTTTAAATTTATTTTAAAATATATTTCAGAAATTAATCAGTGTATTTTAGAATATATTAATTGTAATTCAGAAATTATCAAATTTATATCAGAAATTATTAAATGCAATTAATAAATATTAATAAGCCATTTGTTAAAATTATGTTTTTAGCTCAAATTTCAGTTAAACAACTGTTTTGAATATTTCACATTTATTTAATATTTTACTAATGTATTTTGCTAAAAAAAAAATAAGTATGCTGATAAGCACATTAATAGTGTGGACGACAACCAAATTGAAAGATATACGCGGAATAATGTAGATGTCACGGCATATCAAGATGTACTAGAGACGAGGGAAATGATACTACAATAAACGACTCTTGGAAGACATATATAAAATCAAACCACAAAATCAAGCATCGAAGATTTTTGTATCTGTGTTACATTAGGGTCGTCTTTCGTTGTATGGGCGAAAAATAAAAACGAGATTTTGACTGTACCCCCCCCCCCCTAAAATATTTGTTAGGGTGTCAAAATACGCCACGCAAAAAAATAGAGTTCTAGCATAACGGGAAGATGTCCCGCATCGCCCTTGAAAATCGGGCCCCTTGGAAAAATGGGCATAATTTAAAAAAAAAATACAAATTTTTTTTCTTCAAAATTAAAAAAATATAAAATAATTTTTGTGTTGGCTAGAATCAAAATGCTCTAACAAAAATTTTTGCCAACGGGTATCCGCAATACTTGGCTTATTTAATACTTGAGATGTGTTTAATAAAATACTTGACAGCAAACACTAGGTTTTTGATTTTTGTTGAATAAAATTTTCAAAAATGCAAAAAAGTCACTCTGAGGTACCCCCAAAATATTTATTAATTTTTTTGACACAAAGTTAGGGTAAGTTATCGATTTTCTGGGAAAGTAATATTTTTTATCTGAGTAGTTATGATTAAACTGAACACAAAAATTATTTTATATTTTTTTAATTTTGAAGAAAAAAAATTTGTAATTTTTTTTTAAATTATGTCCATTTTTCCAAGGGGCCCGATTTTCAAGGGCGATGCGGGACATCTTTCCGTTATGCTAGAACTCTAATTTTTTGCATGGTGAATTTTTGTACCCAAACAAATATTTTAAGAGGGGGCAGCCCCAAAAATCGCAAGTTCAAAAATAAGGACCACCCTAGTGTTACATACATAAAACAAAATTGGGGATTAAAACAACTTAAATTTTATATCATAAACAAAATGTTGCTGACTCAGCAAAATTTGTTGCTGTCATTACTAACTTTTTTTTGGGTTTAGACTAGATTTATTATTAGTAGGGCAAAGGTATTCCATGCTACTAAAAAAGGAAAATATGTGCTTATAAAATGCAGCAAAACACAAATAAAAAATATAAAAAGCCATTAAAATAGTTAACTTAAGGTAACACTTTTTGCAAAAATCAAATGTTTATAAATTAAAATATATAAAAACCTTTTGAATTTGACATTTATTTTTCAATAGGAACACATTCTTAAGCTTCAGTTCTTCAAGATATTTAAATGTAAAAATTATTATTCTTAAAGAAAAATATAAAAATGTATACAAATTCCAATTTCTTTTTAATCAATTTAAAAAAATATAAAATAAATTAAAAATATGCACAAATGTGCACTAAAAACGACAACATATACATTAAAAAGCACAGAATATGCAACAAAAGTCAAAATATACAAAAACTTAAACAAGTTTAACTGTAAGTTTCACTTAAAAAATTTATATCAAACAATATGAAGAAATTTCTATGAAAACCATGTCTCTTTTTTTAAAAGATCATCATCACGTATTTTAAAAGTATATTTACACTTTTTTAAACTGTTTTTTTTTTGCTGATTGTGATTCCTTTTTTTTTTCTTAAAATAACTTACCAATTTAAGAAAATATAAATGGATTTTCTTTTATGCTCTTACCATACAAATGTATGAAATCCCCTAGATAAACTTCACATACATACTTATATATGTCAAACATGTTAAATACATAAAGAAAAAAAAGATATGCTTTAAATTGTTCATGTGTGTGACACAAATTTTTTTGTTCCATTTAAAAATATAAAATACATGGCTTCCCAAGAAAACGCCTTAAGGAGTTTTTATGTTGAAAAAAAATATAAGAATGAAAAATCATGAGCACACCTGGTGCTCTTAAATATAAAATAGTAGAGAAAACTTTGAAAAAAACTTAAAAACGAAAATAATGAAGACTAAAGGAAAAGTATCTGAAAACAATAACAGCAGCCAGTACACTCAGGGAAAAAGTCTCATCATATTTATAAAAAACTTCATAGATATGAAGAAAAACTTTACTGATTTTCGTCCAATGATACACTTCATAAATATAATAAAGTTGTGTCATTAAAGAGCAAATTGATGACAAACTTTTTCATATTTATGAAATGTTTCATAAATATGATGATGAAGTTTTATAATAAATATTATGAAACATTTCATAAATAGGATGATGCTGCTTTATCAGCTTTTATGAAATGTTTCATAAATATTTTTATACATTAATTAAAGTTAAAAATATCAATTCAAGTTAAAAATTTCCATTTGAAAATAAAAAATATATTTTTCTACTTGAAAAACATCAATTAAAATTCCGAAATTTTATATTATATTAATTCTATTTAAAGTTAAGAACAACTCAAATAATATTTAATTGATGTTTTAGAATTTTAAATAATTTCTCGTAGATTTTGAGTCCTTCAAATAAAAATTACAACAAAAATTAATTGACCACTTTCAGAAATGTGTTGATAGATCTATTTCGTAAATTTTCTAGGTTCCCATCATCAGAACACGTTTTGAAAGAAGTGACAATCTCATGCAAACATCAAATATTCATATAACCTAGTTATCCTACTAAATGAGAACTAATATATGAGTTCGAAGTTAAAGATTATCACCATTGATCGAAAATAAATTGAAAACTTTTTCGATATATGCAAGCTCTATCTTTGGTAGATATACAATACACTCCTTTTGTTTTTATTCTCCTTTTTATTTTCACACTTGCTTTGTTTTGTTTAAAAACAACATGTAAAGGGGGAGTAAACAAGAAAATACTTTGTCTTTTTTACAAGTTTGATATAATTTTTATAAAAAATAAAAATTATGTTTTTTCGACCTTTAATTGTGCACAATTAAAATTAAAAATAATAAAGAAATAAAGAAATAAAGAGTATGGCCTCGAACTGGAATAATTTTAATTTCCATTGAACAATAAAAGGTCGAAAAAACATAAATTTTATTTTTATATATATTATTATATCAAACTTGTATAAAAGACAAAGTACGGCCTTGTTTACTCCCCCTGTACATTTTGTTTTTGTTTTTATTTTAAACAAAACAAGTGTGCAAATAAAAAGGAAAAAAAAAATGTGTATTGAATATCTACCAAAGGTAGACCTTGCACATACCAAACAAATTTTCAATTTATTTTTGATCAATGGTGATAATCTTTAAATTCGAGCTCATATATTAGTTCTCGTTTAGTGAGGAAACTAATTTATATGAATGCTTGATGTTTTGCAAGGGATTGTCACTTCTTTCAAAACGTGTTCTGATGGTGAGAACCTAGAAAATTCAAGAAATAGATCTAACAATACATTCCAGAAAGTGGCCAATTAATAAATTTGAAAACAAAAACTCTATAGATTATTTGTTAGGACAATATCCTAATAAAGAAATATAGAGCATGGCCTCGAACTTGAATAATTTTCATTTAGAAATGTTGAAGTAAAGAAGAACAATAATCGTTTTTCTCAAAAAAGTATAAACACTATTAATTTTTAAATCACGCTAGACTTGGCTTTATACCTCTTTATGGACGGACGTCATCAGTGATTTTCCATTTTAAATTCTAGTATTATTTGTGCCTTATAATTGACAGATTGTCTCTGTATGATAAATTTTTCAACAACCTGCGGCTGTAACAATCAAACCTGCGCTCTTCTTACATTACAAACGTAGCTTTTCTGTTATTGTATATTATACTCAGAAGTGACAATAATATCAAACACAAATATTCTATTTTTAGATTTATTGTGTATTTTTCTAATCTCTCCGCTTCAGTTCATATTTCTATACTTTCATTTTCATTAAAATGTGGTTTCTAAATTTACCTATTTTTCACTAAAAATTGTTAGTTTTCACAAAGTTTATAAAACTGTTTTATGAAATGATGAAGGCCTATGAAACATTTCTCATAAATTTTTATGAAACTCTTCATCATATTTATGAAGTTTTCATAATTGATGTCAAACGATTTGTGAAACAATATCATCAATATGATAACACTTTTTTACTTGATTTAAAAATAGAAGAATATGACGAGTTTTTAAAAATTCTCGTTTAGTTTATATTCGCTATCATCAATATGTTCATTGTGTGCAAATAATATTTATAAAATTTCATTGTATCTCCAATGCATAAAAACTTCATAATTGAAGTACAGTTTGGAATTTTGACTCTGCATTTTAACCCTTTCGCGGACACGTCGGCATAAGCCGACACTACGAATGACTTAAATTGGACACGTCGGTATATGACGACATAGAAAAAAAATCGTATATAAACACGTCGGACATAGGCGACGTCAACTGCATTGGTTTTATATGTAGTAGCATATTGTGTGCCACTGCAGAAGCAATCAGGTTTAAGTTAGAGTCCCAATTTAATTTTTTTGATTTTTTTTTGTTTAACTATAACGGAAATTTTCGGGAGTGAAAATCCGAACCCAGTTATCTGTTTTATAAGCCAAATAAATGCATGTGTCATTCTGCTGACATTTCCTAATTTTCGTGTGTCCGCGAAAGGGTTAAGAAGAATGTAAGCAATAAAAATTTGTATTGTAATTTTTGATTTATATTAAAATTTCGAAAAAATAACTGTAAAAAACAGTAGTTGTTTCAAATTGTTTGCAGTATAAAATTACCAGTTATTTTTACGACATTACTGGTTATTTTTCCGGCATTTGTTATTTGTTTTTCAACAATTAAAAACAACTAAATTTTAAGGTAATTACTAGGGTATTCAATTGGTTAACCGTTAACCGTTACTCGATTAATCGATGAATTTTGATCAAACATTTGTTCGAGTAAATTAAAATGTTCAATTTCGAGTAAAGAATAACTCGAACAATTTTGGTCGATTAATCGAGTTAATGAAGTAAATCAAAAAAATTGAAAAATTTGCATAGCTACTCCATCTCTAACATACACTTGGTATCCAACTAACGACTGTGAATAAAGCGCATCATAATGTGATAATTACTTGTGAAACAGAGATAACAATATAATTAAAAAGAGGAAGCATTCTAGTTGAAAAATAAATTATTCATAGGTATTAGTTAACTTGGAACCTACTGATTAAAATAATACATTGTGAATGCTGTGATTGACAGAACTCCACTTAGCCACACTCATCGGTGTGTCGACCGTGGCTAAGATCGAAGAGGTGATACTACGAGTCATAGCCTGATGTATAGCTGTGGGTTTGAAACTCACTACGACACAAAGTTTATCATATAGAGCAATTTAAAAATATAGAATACATAAATTAACTACTGACTAATCTTTGGAGGGGACGAAACTGCGACAGTCTGGCATATCCATTGTGTCCGTTAAATTTTTAATAAAAATGTTTTCTTTTTCTTCCTGTAAAAATCTAACTAAGAAAATTCTTCAGTAATTAATTATAATAAAATTAATTACGATTGTCACTATATGACGGTTACAAATACTTTACCCTGCAAAATATGTTTTATTTCATTTAATATTTTATAAAAAAAAACTTAAATTGTTTCAAATTAATAAAAATATTTTTTTTTATCTATCTATCTTCTTCTTCTATATATATAAAATTGAATGTGTGTTTGTTTATTTGTTTATTTGTTTGTTTGTACCTTAAAGGAGACCAAACCTCTGGACTGATCTTCCTGAAATTTTCACACCATTTAACTGGGACTCTGACATGATTAATAGGGTACTTTTTTCGACCACGCCCACTTTTACGCACACTTTTTTAAAATTATGTAATTGCTCCCATATAGTTTTTAACAGATTTACTTCAAATTGTATACATATTCTACTCCATTCGAGGTAGAAATAAACATTTCTTACGCCACGCCCCCTTTCACGCCCCTTTTCACGCCAAATTTTGTTTGAAAGTTTAAAATTTTTTGTTCTCTGTACAAATTTGTTCTTTCCAACGAATTTGTTTTTATTTGGTAGTATAATGCTCTTAATACTGTTAACGTCGCCATATAACTATGAACCACGCCCACTTCACCGCCCCCTTTTTTTTAATTCAGATACTTACTTATACCACTAACAATGTTTGCTATACAAAATACTTTTTTTGTAATATGTAATTAACTAAAGTTTTATACACTTTTTATCTACAGGTAAGGTAGCCATACATTTTTTATTACCAAATAACGCTTTTTTCGCCCCATTTTACCTTAAATTACTATTAATCTGCTTTCAATCTATACACACAGAGAAAAATTTAGCTATTTGCCAACTGAAATTCGGTTACTACGACTCAAATTCCGTTATTACGAGTTTCTGATGGTTGGCGCCACTTAACATTGGGCTTTACAATAAAGTTCGGTTAATTCAACTGAATTTTGTTTTCAACACTCAAAATATTCAGAAATCCAATGTCAGTATCGTTGTACTAACTGAATTTATAAGTTGCTACCAATAATATATACTTTTCAATTCGGTTGTCACTTTATTTCTCTGTGTGTATATATAAAACACAATGTTTGTATGTTTGTCCTCTATAGACTCTAAAACTATCCAACCGATTTGGCCCAAACCAGTTTTATTTGAAAGGTTATAGTCCAAATTAGGTTTTCGGCTATATACATTTCAAGTGGGCGTGGCCCCTCCCACATAAATTGAATAACATCATATATCTTGACTATTGTGATAGCAAGAGTTTTGAAACATTGCAGTATCCCATATGTTACTGATTTGAATAATCAGGAAAAAATGGGCGGGATCGGACCAGTGGGAGTGGCAGCTCCCATACAAAGTAAATATTTAATATCATATATCTACAGTACTATAATAGCCATAGTCTTAGAAATTTGTGCACGTTGATTATTTGTTAATGTAAATAGTCATGGGAAAAATGGGCGTGATCGGACCAGTGGGCGTGTCAGCTCCCATACAAAGTAAATATTAAATATCATATATCTACAGTTCTATAATAGCCAGAGTCTTAGAAATTTGTGCACGTTGATTATATTATGAATAATTATGGGAAAATTAGGCGGGATCCTACCAGTGGGCGTGGCAGCTCCCATACAAAGTGATTATTTAACTCATATACAAAATTAATATTAATATTAAATATCTAGGGTTCTATATTAGCTATATAGCCTTCAAGTTTTGTACGAGTCCATCAATTACAAATATTAGTTGTCGAACTGAAAATGAGATATCAAACTCTTAAATCGGTTATGTAGTTCCGAAGATATTTACAAAACACCTATGTTAATATTCAAGCTATGTTACACAAACGCAACAGCCTCATCCGTCTATTCAAAACAGCCCTAGACCAGATGCCGACAGATGAATTTACGGTTGTGATAAGAGCTTACCAGACAGCGGCTGGTGAGCATGAGCGGCGCTTTAATGCACCGGTAATAGGTGACGTCGCAGTTGTTATGGCAGTTGTTTTCAGCTATTCATTTTATATACTTCAGCAAATGAAGGCGATAGAAGGACAAAGAGGCGTTGGGCTTCCCATGAAATTACAAATTTTAAAATGATTTACTAATGTGAATTTATTTTTTTATTTATTTATTTACGTAAAAGAAATTTCTCGATTTAAAGAATTAATTACAATTAAAATTTGAAGGCAAAACAACGTTGCCTGGTCAGCTAGTAATGTATAAAATAGAGTGTCAGACATCGTTTTAATTTAAATTATATACTTTTTAGGAGCGGCATAAGTTTTTACCACGTTATGGTATTTCTGTACTGATAAAAAATATTATTATTTGGTCATTTTGGAAAACAAGTATTCCGCACCGAGAACAATGCCTAAAATATCAAATTTTTATATTTTTAATGTATACAATTACAGGCATTATTATACGCAAATGAAGGGCAATCATATAAAAAGTTCAGATTTTCTGAAATTAACCAACATTTTTTTATATCTAAATATTTAAAAAAAAAAAAAAAAAATAGCAAAAATCGCAAAACTATTATATCATGTTAACATTTTTTGCCAGATTCGAATTAAATTTAATTCATCATCAGCATCTTTTGCTGTTACATCTCGGATTGGGCCGTTCACTCATTTTCTTCATTCTACTCTATTTTCAATTTATCACAGAAATTAAAAATACGCCCATGTCCCTACTTTAGAACGTTTTGCAATTAGAACGAATTTGTGAAATCACACGAAATGGAAATTCGGTGTTCTCAAATCCTAAATTCTTTCGAAAACTCGAATTTTTTTCGATATTATTATCGAAGTGCCAAAAACATATGGTTTTATGGAAAATAAAAAAACATATGGAAAGTAAAATGCTTTTAAAAAATGCTTCTAAAAATGTTGTCAATTTGTTTGAGTGTTTTCTAGAATATCAAAACAATAAATGTTTTTTAAAACTGTTTTTTAGAGTATAAACAATACAGCCAAAAATAAAATAAAATCGGAAATAAGTAAAAAAAAGTTATAAATTTTTTATATTAAGCACCATTTTTGACCCTAAATTGTAATTTATTAGAAAAAAGGGCATTCGTTTTACTTTCGACCAGGCTTTTTTACACGAATTAAAACGAATAAAAAATAGGGAAAATGTTCTGATTTAATCGCAAGAACACCGAAAAATTCTAAAATTTTCACTTTCGCTCTGATTTAAAAGCCGTAACAGAGGTGATAATCTATTTTGCAAAAAAAAAAAAATAAAATCGAACAAAACTCTGTCCAAACTTCAACGCACTTCTTTATTTTTTTTTTTCCAAGGCATAGAATGACATGCCATATTATTTTTGATATTAACAAAAAATGCTAACAAATTTATAAAAACGAAAGAAAAATAGTAAAACACCACAATTGTGTATTATTTCTGAAGATCGTTTTTATTTTAAATTAATTAGCAAACGTATATTTTTTTTTTTTAATATTTCTTGATTTTGTATTTGTATTTTGTATTTTTATGGAAAAATTAACGAAATAATATTATTGAAATTATTTGATTTACTCGAGTAATTTTAAAATCTTACTCCATTAATCGAGTAAGTTAAAAACCTCAAAGCCGAGTTACTCGTTTACTCGAATAAAACTAAACCCGAGTAATTTGAATACCCCAGTAATAACCTGTCGCCTTTTTAACTGAATTTACCGTAGCTTTAACTGTTACTTGCAGTAGATTCTACTGTCAAACTTTTTCGAGTGTTCCAACTGTTGTTGTTGTTGTTGCTTTTCGTTACCATTACATTAAATTAAATATTTTGTATAGTATTGAGTAACATTTTCAATACACTTTCAGTTGCAACAACAAGCAGCGAACATATGATCTCCGTAGTAAAAGTATGATTGTACTTAATGTGTACTTTAAAGCTTTATCTTTATCCTTTTTCCATTAGTAATATTGATGATAGACTTACTCACACATGGAAACATACGCATACGCACACATATACAGCGTGGCATGTTGTCACAAAACCATTTTAAATGTGTTTGTATGTGATATGACAGAGGAAACGGAAATTGTTGTATTTAAACTGCCTAAAGTTTAATACTTCCACACACACCAACATATTCGTAGAACATAAATATTTTACAATTGACACATACTGTCATATTGTAATAACCCAGTAAGCAAATATGAACATATTGTTAAAAAAAATTAAGTACATAATTAAGATTATGCGAAATTTTAAAAATTTTCGAAACTGTTGGAACCAAATGTAGGTGCCTCTTGTTTTTTTGTATTGAGAGAAACGATGAATCTGGTTAGAACTACGAGATGCTTAGTTTCAGAATGTAAGGTCCTCTTCAGTGGATATTATAGCCATCAAAAATTAAAAATTACTAGAAATTTATCAGAGTTTTTTCAATAATTTTATTTTTTTACTCACAGTTTCTAACTTTGAAGACATTTTAAAATATAATGAGCACAAAAATACAGAAAATTAAATAATTTCTTTAAAAAATAAACCTTGAATGCTGTGTTGAAAGAACATAGGATCTAATGACGTAAAACTGAGTACGCAGTTTTACCAAAGAGTGTACACCAATAGAGAAAATACGCTTCCTAAACCACCCAGCAACAAAAAAACCAAACTCGGGCAAACAAATGAAAACATATTTTTTTATTATGATGTGAGCAAGATTATTTAAGTTCAAGATCATTTGGTTTTTGTTAAACAAAAAACCGTGCAATGTTTATTTATTAATCAAAAAAGTTTTCTGTCCGCTAACTTAAAGCAGACTTTATCTACCGACAGGTCCTTACATGTTTCATTTCGCGTCACCGAAAATTATCAGAGAACCAATGTACCAACCAATGTATTTTAGTACAGTGTTATATTAACGTCATATAGACAGTCGCAATTAATTTTTAATTAATATGCATTTGACAAATTTAATTTAGCAATGTTGAGGTTAAGAAGAAGAATAAACGTTTTGACTAGACTAGTTTCTGCCTTTTTATGGGCAGGCTCATCAGTGATTTTCCTTTTAAATTGTATTATTATTTGTGTCTTATCATTGTCAGATTGTCTCAATATGATAAATTTTTTAGCAACCTGCGGCTGTAAGAATCAAACCTGCGTTCATCTTACATTACAAAAGTATCAATACCAAGTCATGACCGTTTAGCGATCACACCCAAGTATGGCCTCGAATAATATAATATTTTAATTTTATCTTTCCGAAAAATAACTTACTTTTATGATTTTGAAATAATTACAATTTATAGGAAGTAATAATTAAAAAGTTATTAAATAAATTAATTCGGCATTAAGAAAAAATTATAAGCTTTCCAACACACTAATTTTGGTGTATAATATATTCGCTATATTTTTGGTTATCAAATTAATTAAACATAACCATAAACTGTAATTTAAAAATTTGTTAAACATCGGCTAGCACATTCATAGTTTAATCATATAATACAAAAATTTGTTGAAAATTTTTTTGTCTGAAAACGTCGAAAATTTATAAAATTCATCCTGCACAGGGGAGTAGATATACACAAATTATTATATCGGCAAATTTAATATTTGGTTATTCAAGTTTTAATTGTGTTTATTATGAGTCCTAATTACTTCACAAAGTTTCATTGCCAAATGTGTACTGGGTTATATCGTTTGTAACACAAATACATGTATGGATACTAGACTGGCCCACACTTTTAAGGAAAAATAAAAGTATATTCCGATTCTCTCACCACAAGCTTGCTTTTGTTTTTTTTTTATCAAAATATATGTATATACTAAAAAATTGCTCAATCGGACGCTATAAAATGCGACTTTTGGGTTTCGTCTCCCATATTGCATGCAATTACTAGTGTTTCAGCGTTAATTCATTCGTTTAGTCAGAAATATAACTGTGTATTCTGGTTTTACAGTGTATTTAAATAATTTGATCATTAATAATACTATTCCCACGCTTTCATATGATCTTAACTAGCTCTAAATTCATGAAAATTCAAATGGATGGGTCCACTTCCCAATTATATAATGTTATCTGAAAGAAGAATTAAAACAAAATAATAAGTTAAAATAAAATTAATTCAAGTGTATTTTTTGCCAATGAGTTTAAACTTTTTTAAAGTAGTTTGGCCTCCTAAATCCATATCAGAAATCAAAACGTTCCACCGGCTCGTATTTGCGAGTCATAAACAATCTCGTTTAAGCACTCCTACCCGGACAAACGTGGTTTATTGGTCGATATTGCTGAGATCTGTGAATCTGTTTTATTTTTAAGGATTTGAATCCTAATTAAGTTTAACTCTAATTTGACAAAAACTTTGTCGGGAAATATGAAAAGCTATGTTGGAACGCCGGAGGCGTCTCGAAAATGGTCTCTTTTTTGGAATTGTAGCTACAACATTCAGATTTAAAAAAAAAAAAATTGGACATATTAAAAGCACGTTTATAACATGCACTTCAATAAATACAGCGAGGGGTCAAACTTGGAAATACATTCAGTGCAATCAGAACTATATGGAAAATAGGCCAAAGTTTTGAACCAAAATTTTTAAAATACTCTAATCATATATTTCGGGAGGCTGGCTTAATATCGGTGTTTTGACTTCAGATTCCAGTTTGGACGACTAAAGTACTAAAAAAAGTTTTATTATAAGTCTGTGAAAAAACTTATCTATATCCAAAATATTTGGTTTTCTCATATATTTGTGCTTACCCTTAAAAAATTGCTAATTCTTAGCGAAATAAAAATATTGACCGATTGGGCTGAAATTTGGCCCTATAATTACTGAGCACTTTTGAAACAGTGGCAGCCTTGTTTAGCTCTCAAATTTCAGAAATTTTTTTTTTTGGGGCCACCCTAATTAATATTTATATAGGTACATTAGAATGACCACATTTAAACATATGTGGTCAGTTTTAGCAACAAACAAAACGAAATCCAAGAATTTATGGTTTATTAGTTGAGTACAATTATGTCATTACATTAATAAATAAAACTTAAATTTTGTTAATATATTTTTGATCTTCTTAAGCAGGTGATTTCTGCAAATTAATTTTAAACTAATTTTAAGCTTTTTCAATAAAGTTATCTTGAAAATATACTTTAAATATTCTAAGTGCTCCGGTAGGCTAGTTGGTAGCGTATTGACTTATCAGTGCGGGGGTCGTGGGTTCGATTCCCATCAGAGGCACTGGTCTGTTTTCGCTACAAGCGCCGAAAGCCATAGTAGCTAATGATCGGTTTGGGTAATCGGCTAGAATTTGTAAATTTATGATTATTAATTAACAAATAAATAAAATATTCCTAACAACCAACACTTTTGACTAGTATGCAATATTAATAATTTGCGATATTTTACTTACATGAAGTTTGGATCAAAAGTTAACAGGGGCATTATTACGACGCTAGTTCTGGAGGTTTCAGACCAAATCTAAATTGTAAAACATTTTTTTTTTCTTCATTCAAAAACCTGCCTCTCTAAAGCACACACACACCACTACATTCTTACTTAGCCAACAACATTATACTTAATGTTATTTACTTTTTTTTCAACTTCTTTTCTTTATTACGATTAGTATTATCTTTATAGTCATCTTAACATGTTTGTCTTTATATATTAAAGGTAAGTAATGATATTGTATTGAATGCCATACTTTGTCTAATAAAATTCTTGATGACACGTATTATATTTTGATAACTGCTTTAAATCTTTCGTTTTATATACGCACATTTTCCTATTCCTACACTCAAAAAAATAAGTTGTTAGAAAAGTTAGTAAAACGTCTTGTAAATCAGGTATACTATATTTTAGCAAATATTTTTGCTAAAATCGTGTTTTCAGCTAAAATTTTTGTTATACTTATTCAGCACTTAACTGTTTTATACTAATGCTTTACTAATATACTAATGTTTTACTAATTAATTTTGCTAAAAAAAATTGTGCTGATAAGCAGATGTCGCGGCATGTCAAGATGTAGTAGAGAAGAGGAAAATGATATTAAAAAGTACAACTCTAACAAGACAAGTAAAAAAATCAAACATGAAAAAACATATACAGACATGTAGACAGAGTAAAGAGAAAGACAAAAACACACATCTTAGGTATCTACCTAAGATGTGTGTTTTTGTCTTTCTCTCTTTCAAATCTGTATGGTTTCTTTTTCTTATTGCAAAAAAAGGGTTGTTTTTTTCGTTTCGTTTGTTTTGTTTATTTTTTCGTTTCGTTTCTAGAATTATCTTCGGCAGTTTCGTCATAGCATCATTAAGACAACCATTGATGTAAGTAGTTGAAAGAAAATTTTTGTTATGTTATATATATTTATTTCTATATATTTTCAGATATTAAATTAATTCATGTCGTCAATGTGGAAAAATTAAAATTGTTATATTTCGTTATTATAGTAAATTATTTTTAAAAGAATCACAAAAATATGTTTTATGATTTTCAGCAAATAAATTAACTAAATTACAATTTTTCTACAAATTTTTTGCGTTTTTTTCAGTCTACTAAAATTCAGCAAAAAATTTATTAATTTTTACCAACGCTTTTTTATTTCTAATCTACTAAGTGTTAGCAAAACTTTTGCTGAATCTACAAATTTTGTTGCTAAAAATCAGCTCGCTGATTTTCAGCAAAAGATTTTGCTGACATTAGCAACTTTTTTGCTAGCATCCTCCTGACTAAAATTTTGCTGACTCAGCAAAATTTTTTGCTGACTTTACAAACTTTTTTTTATGAGTGTATGTATTGTCATTGGTAAGGCCATGTGAGACTTTTTGTTGGAAATCAAGAACACTTGGTTTAGGTTTTGTTACCCAGCAAAAAATAACCTCGATTTGGTAAGCAGTAACTACATTTGTATGCTTCCAAGAAATCGCTTAACCGTCTTTTTTTTTGTTTTTTAAAAGGTGGAGAACGATGAAGGGCTTCAAATATGAAGGGCTGTAATTGCGCGCGATGATAAGTCTTAGAGCAGAACAGAACTCTCCTGATGGAGAGTTGGTAAACTTGTTGAATCTTTGGGTTCATTGCCGTTATGTATTATTTGACGTCAGTGGGGTTAAGTGCTATTGTTGTTGCCATCACCGGGAATCGAACCCGCGACCATCTGTGTGCTAACCGTGCTAACCATTATACCACAATGGAACACTTTTTGCTGTGCTTTCCTGAATGCATTCTTTTAAAGCAGTAAAGAATGCATACAATGGAGCATTAATGTTCTCAATACACAAAAAAAAAAGTTTCTTATTTCCTACGAAGGCATGAATTTAGTGCTGCTTAGAGCACATGAAGGACGCGCTTTTCACCAGCTAAAAAGAGTCATAGCAAGTGGGACACCGCGATCAAAAATCATGCCTTCTGCAATTGTTTCGGAAGCCCTCGGTAATAAAATAATGCCTTCCAGAATTGCTTCTGTTATGCACTATTTTTTGCTGGGTATAGTTAATGATATACATATTTATATGCATATGAGGCTTTTCAAGCAAATTGACCGCTAGGGCAAAAATTAAATCGCAAACATATTGTATTTCTTGCACGATATGATACAAATAAAAAACAAATTTTACTTTTTTTCCAAAAAGTGTGCGAAACATTCTGCTTTAATTTTTATTTAAATTTTTAAAAATTCGGTAAAACTTTTTTAAAATTTGATAAATTTTTTGATTAAAAAATAAACATAATTTATCTAAAAGTCGGCAAAACTTTTTATACATTTTTTTATTTAAAAAAAAAAAAATCAAATATTTTTCTTTCGATCCAGAAAGATTCATTGTGTTACTCGACCTAGTTTTAAAGCAACTATTTCAAAATTTCTATGTTAACACTCGGCTTACCAAAGGTTTTTATGTATTTCGTTTACCAATATCCACACTGCATTTCTATGCATAAACATGTTAAAAAAAAGGTTATAATTTTTTTTCCAAAATTCTAAAGAACTCAACAATTTGTTCAGTGAGTCAAATTTAACCACCCGGGTGGGTATTGGTAAGGCGAAGGTTAAAGCTATGTGTGAGACGTAGGCGTATGAGCGATAAATAATACATATAATAAAATCCCTTGCACGTCATATAGATTTTACATCGAAATATTGAAAGATACACACTGCGTTTCAAAACTATAATTGCACATTAATTACACTAAATTTCGAAAGTTAAAAAAAAAAGTAGAAGAGCTTAACCGTCATAAATATGAAACTAATGGAAAATGTTTTCATTAACTCGCCCGAGTTCAATTGGTACACTTATGAATCTTCTGCTGTAAATACTTGTAGTTGTTTGAGTTGTAATGCAGTATATTTATTTTGAAGTGAAAAAACAATCATTTGTAGAAGAAAATTCAGTTTTGACTACATTTGTAGTTCATTCAAACCACATCAAATTACTATATTATGAGTTCATTTTATACAGTATTTTTTTTTTATTCAAAACAATAAAACAACTAAATGTTTGTTATTTTTTACTGCATATTTGGTTCATTTTTACTACAACTGTGGTTAATTTTTTGAATAGTAAAAAGCAAATGACAATGTTAGTTGAATTACCTGAAATGTAAGTCGTCTTTTCTTAAGTAAAGCAGATAAAAACATTTCGCTGAAATTGTAAAGTTTACGTTAATTTTTACCATGTTTTTAAATAATATTTTAATACAATTTTTGTTTGTATATCTTAATGAATTATATGTACAGACATTCAGGCAAAAAAGTTTATGTTTGTAAAAATTGTTTGAAAAAAAAAAAATATATTTTCATTAGTGAATGTCTACAAAATATTTTCAAATTTTATCTTAAAATCCAAACAAATATGTGAAAATTTTTAAAATAAAATTAGAAAATATTTTGTAGGAATTACTGTATTGAATAAACTTTTTTGACTGAATTTTGGTACACATATTTTTTTTTTTAACTATTTGCATATTATACTAAAAGATGTACTAATAGGTCGTCCATTTTAGATACGCTGTCATAACATTTTTTGAAACATTTCCCGTTTTCCCATGAACAACAAATTCTTTTTATAGTAATTAAATGTGCTAAAGTCCCAAAACTTATTTAACAAATTGTGAAAAACAATCTGATGTAGGCGTGTCCCTATCCGGATTTCATTCCTGCCCAAGGAAATCTTCAGGGGACTTTGTTATTAGAATTTCTAGAGATATTTGTTATGTTAAATCACAAACTCAATGAGAATTTCTTGTCCTCGTCTAGAAAAGAAAAACCAAAACAACAACAAAAAATTGTCACAATTGGCTTTGTCATCTTCCAAATATTACTCTGTTTTTTTGACAGACCTAGCAATGTAGTGACGTTTATTCAAGTAAATCAACAATAGAAAATCATATGTTTTCTATTAGTGTCAGTCACATTTAAATTTGCACAAGCACCTGCATATTTGTTATTTAAATTTATTTTCATCGGGATAAACATTAATTGCATTTATAGTAATTAAATGTGCTAAAGTCCCAAAACTTATTTAACAAATTGTGAAAAACAATCTGCTGTAGGCGTGTCCCTATCCGGATTTCATTCCTGCCCAAAGAAATCTTCAGGGGACTTTGTTATTAGAATTTCTAGAGATATTTGTTATGTTAAATCACAAACTCAATGAGAATTTCTTGTCCTCGTCACAACAAAAAATTGTCACAATTGGCTTTGTCATCTTCCAAATACTACTCTGTTTTTTTGACAGACCTAGCAATGTAGTGACGTTTATTCAAGTAAATCAACAATAGAAAATCATATGTTTTCTATTAGTGTCAGTTACATTTAAATTTGCACAAGCACCTGCATATTTGTTATTTAAATTTATTTTCATCGGGATAAACATTAATTGCATTTATAGTAATTAAATGTGCTAAAGTCCCAAAACTTATTTAACAAATTGTGAAAAAAATCTGATGTAGGCGTGTCCCTATCCGAATTTCATTCCTGCCTTCTTGTTTTTTACAAGAAGAAATAGGTGAGACAAATCGTTTTGATTATGCCCAAAATGATCTGATCTATTGCGAAATGGGAAAATAAATTATGCAAAAATAGTAAAATATAGCAAAAACTTAAAAAAAATGCGAATTTACTTGACAGTGATGCTCATTTACAAACCAAATTTGATACCCGAATGGTAATGATGGACTTTGATATACTTACCATATAAAACTAAGATAAAATATATAGTTTCTAAAATTTTATGTATAAAAAGCAGCGTTAAGACATTTAAAATTTTTAATGCAAAATTTACGAAAAATCTGGCGCATAAGTGAACAAACTTGGTACGCCATTAAAATTAGCGTGGCCGAAATATTACGGATCAATGGTTGGTATTCTTGTTTTATTTTTCGAGTTGCGCAGTGATTTTATAAATAATATACTAAAAATTAAAAATTTAACCCATTTTCAATATATAAGAGAACTTTTTACAAAATTTTTAAAGTAGTGCAATTTTTTATTTTAATCATATAGGAATAAAAAAAATAATATAAGTTTTACATGGATACTTTATTATCTTTTTCGTTTAGAGGGGCAGTTGGCATGGGAAGCGTCATATACATTTGACTATATTTGTATATTTTAAGTATATGAAAATATATGTATGTGAAGTATTCCATTGATATCATATATGCCCCTTAAGGGGGTAAACATTAAACATTTATCATGAGGCAATTTTTAATGGTTAGCGCGAGTTTTTTTTTCCCATCACTTTGTCAAACAAACTTAAGCTTAAACGGCACCAAAAATGTGCTGGAGTAAACACAAAATTTAACTTTAATTTCTTATAAACTTTTATGGCTTCTGTAATATTTTCAGTGAATTTTTTAGGAATTTTTTTTTTCTTTTGTTTTTCTTATTTTTTATTTTTTCTACTTCGTTTTTCTATTTATCTCTATCCTAAAGTTAGTTTTGCGTTAATTAGTTTATTTTGCCAAAATGCAAAGAAAAGTTTTCACAAGTGGAAAATTTACACTTTACACTTGTTTGCACTAATTTGATTATCCTTAGTAACAGTTAAGCTAAGTCTCTTAAGGAAATATAAGAACAAATGTTTGAAAAACAGTAGTAGAACTAAAAGTTTGACAGTTAATTTATAATGCTAAATTTGACAAATATATTTTAAAATCTAGTAATTTTGTTTTTTTATAAATTTGGGATCATAGACAGAAAATACTAAAATCAAGTTTCAGTTCAAATATTTGTAAATACTAATAAAATTTAATTTGAATTCGGTTCTATTAAGTTAATTGTAGTATCAATTAAAATAATTTTAAAGTATTTAGTTGATTTTGTTTCAATTACAATTGTAATCGTATCTACTAAAAATTTAATTGTTTTGCATTTGTATTATATTGTTTTTAATTTCAAACAAATTTTTAGTAGATACTATTAAACTTTAATTAAACATAGAAAACATTGAACAAAAAATTGGTAAACAAATTTTCCAAATTAGAAAAAATCACAAAAATTGTTAAATCGCCTAAATTTCAGAAAATCGCTAAAATTAAAAAAATTACAAAATAGTTAAATCTGAAACAATAGAGAAAAAACACCAAAAATTTTTATTTTGGAACAGTCGGTTTTGAGGTAAAACTGCTACAAATTAGCAGATTGTTTTGCTAAATATTAGCAAGATAAGAACAGCAAAAATAAACTTCTTAAATTTTAGTTTTCTTCGAGTTGAATTTCAGTTAGTTGAAAATAGCATGTTACTCTGCTAAAATCAGCAACAAATTCTGCTAGATATTTGTAGACTTAAAACAGCAAATGAAAACTGTAACATCAACCAAATGTTTTCTTAATTTACCATAAATTTACTTGAATCTAAATGACACTACCCAGTAAAATAGTAAAATGCAAATAACTGGTTGCAGAACAGCTTATACTGTATTATAACAGGTTCTAATTGCTGTTCTGCAACTGGTTCTTTTTATATGGAGTTTGTCCTATTTGCAATAGGTTTTTTACCTCCAAACAAGAACAGGTTGCTTTAGAACCGGTTCTAGAACCAGTTATAGAACTGGTTCTGCGGCAGTGACACCTTACATTTGGACTCCCAGGAACTTGTTCTAGAACCGGTTCCATGTGGTAAAAGAAGTTGTTCTAGAACAGGTTCAGAGGTAATCTGTTCTAAAAAATTTTGCTGGGTATATTTTGATAAAATCAACAAAAAAATATGCTAAGAAATTCGCATACAAACATTTTTAACAACCCGAGTAAAAAAAAATATATATGCTCTTCTGTTTTTTTTTTATCTTAACATGTTCGCTGCTATGTGACCCACCGGTGGTCCACACGCTATATAATATTTTAAGACTGTTTTCACAAAACAAAACTCTAAAATTTAAAAAAATTACCAAAATTTAGAAAGCATTTAAATTTGAAAAAATCGCTAATAAAGCAAAAGTACACTGATAATACTCCATGCGTAAACTTACGAAAAAACGTCAAAATAACCAACATTTTTTTTTAAATAAACGAAAATTTGTACATTTTACGAAATTTTTTGTAGTTTTAACAATAATTTCGTATTTTTATGTATGGTTTATTATGAGTGTAAAGGGTTTTCAATAGGTACTTGACAACTTTGAATTTAATTTGTGAACGCACTATTTCACCGATCATCTAACTGCTACTTTCCTTTTTTCCAGTAAGCTCAACATTTTCATCATGGTAAAGTACACAAACGAACAACGTATGCAAATTATAAAAATGTACTACCGAAATTCGGAGTCGGTGAAAGCGACTTTAAGAGCGAATTTCATAGCAAAATTATTTTCAGTGACGAAGCTCATTTTTGGCTCAATGGGTTCGTCAATAAGCAAAATATGCGTTGTTGGTTTGGTGAAAATCCAAAAAATAACTTTTTGGTGCGGTTGCATGACGGCGGCGTCATTTGGCCATATATTTTCGTCGACAATAACGATTCTCACGTTACAGTGAATGGCGGTCGTTATCACGTCATGATTACCGATTTTTTTTTTTTAACCCGAATTGAAAAACATGGACTTGGGCGACATGTGGTTTCAACAACACGGTGCCACAAGCCACACAGCACACGTTACAATCGATTTATTGAAGAGTAAGTTTGGTGAGCGTGTTATCTCAAGAAATTTACCAGTCAATTGGCCGCCTCGTTCGTGGGATTTAACGCCTATAGACTTTTTTCTTTGGGGCTACGTCGAATCGCTGGTCTATACCAACAAGCCGACGACGTTGGAAGTACTCAGAGCCAACATTGAACGCGAAATAGCAGCCGTTACGGCCGAAATGTGTGACCGAGTCATCGAAAATTGGGTCCAACAAATCGACCATTGCCGACGTGCACGCGGTTTCCATATGAACGAAGTCGAGTTCCATTCACAAATGTTTTGGTTGTATTTCAAGTAGATAATAAAGTTTAGGAAATATCTGAAATGGTGTGCGTTTTATTTTAAAAAAAAAAGTTCTCGAGTCCTTATTGAAAAACCCGTTATAAAATATTAAAAAACTTCAAAAATTTTAGAGCCGTGAGTATTGAAAAAATAGTTAAAATTGAAAACAAAAATCCTCAAGATTAAAAACAGTTCGCTATAAATTTTGATGGTTAATTTTTAAAATTTTCCCAATCTAATTAAATTTTTTTTTTTTTTGTTAAATTTGGAATTTTTTATATTTGGCGTTTTTTTTTTTTTAATTTTAGTGATTTATTTGAATTTTGGCTATTTATTTTTTATTTTGGAGTTTTTTTTTTTAATTTTGCTTATTTTTAAAAATGTTGACGTTTATATTCAATTTGGGCGATTTTAATTTTCTTTTTTTTTATTTTTTTTTATTTCTTTCAATTTTAGCGATTTATTTGAATTTTTTGGCTATTTTTTTTAGTTTTTGACGTTTTTTTTTTTAATTTGTCCTATCTTTTTAAAAATTTTGGCGTTTATATGCAATTTCGTTGATTTTTTATATAGATCTTTTTTTATTTTTTTCAATTTAGGCGACTTTTTTTATTTTAAAATATTTTTAAATTTTTGCTACTATTTTTTTAAATTTTTGTGATTTTTTTAAATTTTGGATTTTTGTGAGTTGTTGGTTAGTTCGGTTCAAGATCATGAAAAATTTTTCATATTAACAGAAAAATTATAATTTTATTTGTGATAATTTACTTTAATTAACAGAAAAAACAATTAGAAAAAAGTTATTTGACACCTGCATGAATGGAGTTAACTTTCTAGCCCGCAACGGCCTTCATCAACATTCTTCGTGCCTTAAAGTGTTAAATTGTAAACATCATCTATTTAACTCAACTAGTTAGGTTAAAAATGTGCCGTAACTTAGTTATTGAGTATGACGAAATTTACTGCGAACTTATTTTCTATAAAGCTATGTTTAGTTGTTAATTATTACCACAGTTGCCAGTTCAACTAATTAAGTTGAAATTTGACTGGCAGTTATTTTCAAATGTCATCATATTCTATCCTTTACATTGTAAGTGAAGGAATATCAAACATTGAAGATTTTATTCGTTTTTCAACATATGTCTAGCATATATATTAAGCGAATTTTTGCACTGTACCTTGTGAGTGGTTAATAGTGAATTTTTATTGTTGATCTATATAAATTGTATGTGAGTTGTTGGTTAGTTCGGTTCAAGAACATGAAAAATTTTTCATATTAACAGAAAAATTATTTTTTGATTTTTCAAGTTGTTATTATAGGTTTGTGTGTTCCAAATTCTTTTTAAATTAAACATTTAATAGATATTGTTACACATATAATTGAAAGTGAAACAAACATAAGTTTAATTGACATTTTAAGGGCATTAATTTTTATATTATATTATTAGAGAATACATTGTAACCTTAAAAAAATAGTGGTAAATCTTTAAAAACCTAACCAGAATTAAGCAATCCCCTCACTTATACTTTCCTTACAAAATTTACACAATAAAAATTACTTTGTACAAGTTTCCATTCAAATCAAGTATGAGACGTATGAGTGTTATTAAATATATATAGAGCAATTCCATATGAAGGCGATCACCTTTTGGACGACCCCTCTCCGATTTTAAAATAAATAGTCTCAATCGATTGCCCAGCAAAAAATAATGTACCTACATATTTTTTTTTTTTTTATAGTGACTGGTTTAGTGGTGGTGTGCACCACTGTCATGTGACAAAATTGAAGAATTCTTCATAAGGGACCTCATTGAAAGTTGTTTTAAAAAAAACTACTAAAGCGATCGCAACGAGTGATAGCTCGTTGGAAAGGTATTGAATCAGGCTTTAATTGAAAAATAAAATTTTCCTAATTTTTCTTGTTAAATAATTAAAAATAATTCAATTATAAAAAACATAAAAACAATGAGAACAAGGTGGTCTCTTAAATGCTCTTCTCCTGTCCAAACAAGGAGTCGGGGCCCATTTTTTATTGCTGATTCTTAAAGCAAAAATTATGAGGAATCCAAAAAAAATAAAATTAGCCGGAAAATTTAGGAGCTTCTGTGGAAAATCGGAAAATTTAATTTTCATGGGAAAATTTAATTTTCATGGGAAAAAAGGTAAATTTCTGAGAAAAATTAGGAAAATTTTATTTTTCAATTAAAGCCTGATTCAATACCTTTCCAACGAGCTATCACTCGTTGCAATCGCTTTAGTAGTTTTTTTTTAAACAACTTTCAATGAGGTCCCTTATGAAGAATTCTTCAATTTTGTCACATGACAGTGGTGCACACCACCACTAAACCAGTCACTATAAAAAAAAAAAATATGTAGGTACATTATTTTTTGCTGGGCAATCGATTGAGACTATTTATTTTAAAATCGGAGAGGGGTCGTCCAAAAATTTGCCAATTTTGATCGTTTTCATATGGAATTGCTCTATACTAAAATTAACACTCATACGTCTAGGTGGATCGAATTATTATTACTACCATATATTTGAGGCAGTGCTGCCACCAGTAAAACAAAATATTACACAGCCGTAGGGCAACAATTATCCAAAACCATATGAAAAAATTACACAAAAGATTTCTAGTTTTTTTTTTTTAAATAAGATTTCAAATAATCTTTATGTTCAATCTAACTCTTTACACCGAATTTCCTGTTTTAACCAAATGTTTGTCTGATCAATGTCAAACTTACGACACATTTTTCTCTCATGTTCACTACAACAATTTTCCTAACTGTAATTAAAACTCTGAAAATTGAATTTTTTTTTAGTCATTTAAAAATCGCAATAATGAAACACCGAAATGTCACTTTTTTTGTAGACTTTTTAAATGGTTTTGGCACTCAGAGAAAAATAAATTATGCAGAAATTTGATAGATATTTGCTCATCAAAATTGTCGTCTGATACAATTTAAGTAATATAGCAGAAACTGGAAAGTTGTAAAATAATAAATACACTCACAATATTATTACGTTAAAAAATATATAAAATGCCTAATAAATTAACTGAAAACACATTTAAAAATAAAAAGACTACTGATTTTCCGGCTCTATGCAATAAGTCCCAGGTGCAAAAAGTCCCAGTGCAAAAGCTCATAAAGAAATAAATTCTAAAAAAATGAAATAAGTCCCATCTCGAAAAACTGAAATAAATTCGAAAAAAATTAAATAACTTCCAAAACAAAAATGAAACAAATCCTAGGTTTTGGTTGTTATTTCATCATGAAATAATTTCCAAAGAATAAAAATTAAATAACTCCCAAAAATAGTCCATGCAACACAAATAAAGTAAGGGCGTACCGTTATATTTCCCAAAGTCGTATTGCACAAAAACCAAAATGACATTGTGGATGTTAATATGTTATAACGACCAAATTAATGACAGAAAATCAAAAACTTTTTTTTGGGTGCTATGGCATTTTATTTTGAAAAAACTTTTTTTTTTTTGGGTGCTATGACGGTAAAAAAAAGAAGTTATTGCCCAAAATCATAATTTATTATTTTTTTTTTAATGTCATAAGACATAATGTCTTTTGTGTCGCACGCAGAAAAATTTTATTTCGCGGTGCCGCCTGTCGCGTTCTACGGAGGAAAAAAAACCCCTAACAGCGGCCGAAGGCCGCCACCCAGAAGAACTTGTTTTTCAAATCAGATGTCGAATCCATTGAAAGCTTATATTTTTAAGACATCAAGTAACATTTATTTGACCTGTCATAACTTTTTATGTCCCAAAATACCAACCCACACTAAGATTTATTGTTTTTTAATGATAATTTTTTAAAAGTCTATTTTATTAAAAATTTTACGTATATATTAGTGTCTAAACGTTAAATAAGCAGAAGGCCAATGCTCTACTCTTTTATTTAAGATAAAAAACAATCAATTAGCTGTTTAAATGACAAATCTATGACTGGTCAAATTATATTACTTATTGTCTTCAAAATAAAATTTCAACGGATTCGACATTGGATTTGTAAAAACAAGATTTTCTATGTGGCGGCCTTCGGCCGCTCTTAGGGTTTTTTTCCTCCGTCGAACGCGGCAGGCGGCTACGCGAAATAAAGTTTTTTCTGCGTGCGACACAAAAGAATAAAATTGAAGCACTTTTTTTAAGTTTCCTTAAAACTCTTTTGTTTGCTTTCATGAATCAGCCTTGACATTTAAGGTCTTATGACGTTTAAAAAATAAAAATAAATTATGATTTTGGGCAATAACTTCTTTTTTACCGTCAGAGCGCCCAAATTTATTTTGGCCAAACAAAAAACCGTCATAGCGCCCAACAAAAAATGTTATTTTGTCCAAATCAATGTCGTATTGCCCAAAAACAAGAACATTTTTACAACAACAATTTATATATAATTTTTTTGGGCGCTATGTCCCACGCTAAGTTCTTTGGGACTTATTTCACTTCGGAATTACTGCATTATGAAATAACACCTAATAACAAAAATGAAATAACTGCAAAAGAACTGGGTATTATTTCATTTGAAATTACTCCCAAATTTGTATGAACAATTTTTTGGACTTATTTAATTTTTTTTTTTGGGACTTTTTTCACCTGGGAGTTATTGCACAGAGCCTGATTTTCCATTAGATTCAACCCAATTTGATATTTTTTTAAACATTGTTTAAATAACCGATGCAAGTAGTAAAAACAACAGAAAGTCTTTTAAAACAACATTTACTATTTAATGGACAAAACGTATAAAAACGATATTTTTACTTTTTTTTATGAAATTGAAAAGTTTTTTTTTTTGTGATTACACAGACACCAACTAATATTTGTATGTTTGTTATGTTGGTATGTGTGAATTTCTTGTAAATTCAATTAAAAACATTTTATATTTAAACAAACGCTTTATGTGAAAAGTTGTATGGACATTTTTTTTTTTAAGTAAAAAAATAAAATTAAATTGCCAATATTTAACTATTTACTACCGAAAGAACGTATGTTGCTATAGTTTGCTTTTTAAACAACCGATAGAAAAAGTTGAAAAAAATATTTCTATGGATTGTAGTTGATTATTCATTTGAAAAAATAACTTCATGCAAAACTTTATAAATAAACTTGAATCGGTAACAGAATATATATTCTGAGTGTATTCACTTAATTTTATTTAACTTTGGGGCTCATGTTTCATGTGTTCGTGAAAAATACACATTTTTTAACGTGTCATTGCACAATAAGCAATTATTTACCCGAAATTTGCAAAAATTACAAAATTTTCTGTAGAAAATGAAATTACACAGAAATTGCACAAAAATGCCACCATTCAAAATTTATCCAACAAATGTCTAAACAGTTCCGTTTTTGAATAAAAAGTGGCAACACTTCGAGGTTTTTATGGTTGTTTTCCATGAAGAAAATTTTAATAAGAAAAAAACAAAAAAAGTAATGCGCGTATATTTAAATCAAGAAATTTTCCCAACCACGCCATGAAATATACGAATTTATCAAAGTTAACAAAAAGTTTTACTTTATACCAAAACAAATCTAAGACATTGAAAATAGAAATCTGTAGCTAATGCCACATTTTAATTTTGTTTAACCATCAATTAGTTTCATTCAAAATTACTCTTGTTTATTTTATAGCAGAATTTATTTAAATAGCAAATTGTGTTTATTTTTCCCAAACCATTTGTTAAGTTAACCTCTTAGACAATTTCTGAAGATGAGTTTAAGGTCTTTACGGAAAATTAAAAGAAACATTTTCTGGTTACAAGATAAATGCAGCTGCCGTCAACTAATATCCTTCGAGTGATTTTGTGTTGCAACCAGTGTTGCCAGGTTCGTTAAGCATAATATCATAAAATTGCCAGGAAAATCGTCAAAATCGTAATCATATTTTAAAAAATCGCCAAAAAGTTGTAAAAAAATCGTTGAATAAAAAAAAAAAATATAAGTGGGATAAATTTTTAATAAAAAAATAAAATACAATAATGATGAAATTCAAATCAAGTGCTAACGCGATATCTTTGTAATTAACACGATTTTTTACATTTTTCTATGGTTTAAACTTCGGAAATCGTGATATCTTACAACGATAGTACTTTACCACTAAAACTGTTGATCACTTCCACATAATTCTGTAAACAACATTTGGAAATTCTTTAACAATGTTATTGCCTTTAATTATTACATTTGGACTTCCATTCACGAATTAAAACTTATTATCAAATTCAAATCGTTTTACATATGATGACATGGATTAAATCGATTCTGAAATTTTTGATTATTTCATATTTTTCATTTTGGGTACGGTTTTGATATTTCTATTTTTGATATTTATATTTATTCAAAAATTGTTCGTTATTGCTTGTTTTTCCATTTTCAAATATAAATTGTGAATAACTGAAATTTCACTTTGAAAAACTTTATTAATATTATTAGGCCTGTTTTAAATTGCTTCATACACTCAAAAAAAATGTATAAACTAAACTTAAGTTTGCGCCTTAGTAAAATTTAGTTTCTATAATTTTCCTTAAAATAAATAAAATTGATTACGAATCATGAAAATTTATTCGAATTTAGTTCAGATTAGGTTAGGTTAGGTTGAGCTGGCCGGTCAAAGACCCCGCATAGACCATTAGGTCCCTAGCGTTACCAGATAAGGAACGATAACCCCCACGTTAGGTCAGTCGTTAGTGATGGTAGCCAGAGTTCCCCACACCCTCTTAGCAAATGTTAGAAGTCTCAAGATTCCGATTTCTGAGATTTCTCCCAGATCGCGGAATAGGTGGTCCCCTAAACATTTCGCCCTTGAGCGTGCAAGAGCAGGACAGTGGCACATTAGGTGTTCCACCGTCTCTCTGTCCCCCGGTACCCCACAGAATCTACATTCGTCACTCTGCAGCCTTCCCGCTCTCTTGGCAAGAACTGCCGTCCAGCAGTGACCAGTTAAAATCCCCACAAGAAGTCTACAGTCGCTCCTGGACAAGGACAGTAAAAGTTCGGTCGCTACGGGATCGTAGGATTTCCACATGACTTTAGATACTCTGCATGTTTCGGTATTTCTCCAAACCGCATCAGCTCTTCGCATCATCGTGGATTATACATCCCTTTTCAGAGACCGAAGTGGCACGCGAACGTCCAATGCCATTTCAACTGGCAAATGGACTCCCCGTTTAGCCAGTTCATCCGCAACCTCATTCCCTTCAATACCCCGGAGCCCACGAACCCAATAGATGTGGACTCTCCTTCCGGACCCAAGTCTCCCTAGAGAGTTCTTGCACTCTTGGACAATCGAAGAGTAGGTCAAGTTGGCGGCGATAGCTTTGATAGCCGCCTGACTATCAATAAAGAAATTAACGTAACTGCCCTCCGTTTCAGAAACAAGAGCAAGGTCAGCAGCCATTTTGGCCGCCATAACTTCCGCCTGAAAGACGCTGCAGTAATCAGGAAGTTTATATGACTCCTCGATACCCAGCTCTCGACAGAAAACCGCTGCCCCGACCCCCTCCTCCATCTTTGAACCATCAGTGAAGAAGTTGAAGGTTCTGTGGTCAGGACGAAGGCCTGCCAACCAGCCGTATTCACTCAGGGTAACACGCAAGCCAGTGGTGAAGCCAATTTTCGGGATGGTGTAGTCACTGCTACAGATCCTATCCTCAATAATCATCCCGTGACCATAAGGTCTCGTCGTAAATCTCCCCGTAGCACAAAGGCGAACGGCGGATTTCCTGGCGGCGCCCTCCGCCACTAGATTAATCGGTTGTAGATTTAGGATTACATCCAGTGCCGCGGTAGGCGTGCTGCGAAGTGCGCCTGTTATACAAAGTTCAGTGAGTCTCTGCGCGCTCTCAAGCCGCCTACAGTAAGACATTTTCTCTAAAGCTTTCCACCAAACAAGTACTCCATAGAGTAAAATTGGCCTAGCCACTGCCGTGTAAACCCAGTGCATGAGTTTGGGAGATAGACCCCAAGTCTTGCCTAGCATTCGTTTACATGCATAGAGCGCATTTGTAGTCTTTTTAACTCTCTCCTCTACATTGAGTTTCCACGCCAGCTTGCTGTCCAATATGACCCCCAGGTACTTTGTGTGGTCCTTCAAAACAAGATTGGTTCCCCCTAGCCTAGGTGTGGTCCACGGGCCCCACCTTGGTCTTATGAGTGAAAAGTACCAAATCCGTCTTCTCTGGATTTACGCCCAGTCCCACTTTGGTCGCCCACCTGTTAATGATCCCAAGTGTAGTCTCCATTACAGAACTGACGACATCCAGGTATTTGCCAGTGACAATGACGGCTACATCGTCTGCATACACAGTCGTTGAAGCCGCATCGTACTTAAGCTCCTCGAGAAGTCCGTTAACAACAAGTGTCCACAACAAAGGGGAGAGAACTCCTCCTTGGGGAGTTCCCCTACGCGCCACCCTCTGCAGTCTGGCGCTTCCCCAATCCCCTGAGATTATCCTGCATCCCAGCAGGTTGCTTACCCAATTTACAGCCCCCAAAGAAGCTCCCGTTCCAGCCAAACACTCCAAAATTGCATCTGTATGCACATTATTGAAAGCACCAGCTATATCAAGGAAGACTCCCAGGGCGAATTCCCCATAATGAAGGGTCCTTTCTATCTGTGAAACAACCGAATGGAGTGCTGTCTCAACAGATTTTCCCTTCGTGTAAGCGTGCTGGTTGTCGCATAGAAAATTAGGCTCCAAGCTTTCTCGAACATGGAAGTCCAAAATTCTCTCCAAAGTCTTCAGGAGGAATGAGGTAAGGCTAATTGGCCTATAATCCTTTGGATACAAGTGATTGCTTTTACTCGATTTCGGTAAAAATAAAACATTTGCTGTCCTCCAGGATACAGGCACATATCCAAGTCTCAGACAACCCCTGAAAATTTCGGCCAGCCACGATACCAAACAGTGGCCACCATAACGCAGCAAGGCCGGAAATATACCGTCCGGCCCAGGTGACTTATATGGTTGAAAAGAGTCGACAGCCCATTTGACCCTTTCCCGGGTGATCAAGCCGTCATCAGTATTCTCCGGATAGATATCCGGTTCAACAAGGGTAGACAGGTCAGTGCAGCCCGGAAAGTGAGTATCTAACAGTACATTCAGAGTCTCCCCGCTACCTCCTGTCCACTCCCCATTCTCCGTACATATAGTGCTTGGCATAGACGGATCTCTAGCAAGCATCTTCCTTAGTCTGGTGGTCTCCCCAAACCCTTCGATGTTGCCGCAGAAGTCTCGCCATGAGCTTCGCTTAGCCCTACGTATGTCACGCTTGTAAGATCTCAGTGCATCTCTGTATTCCCCCCAGCACTCTAATTGGTCCGCACCTTTCGCCAATTTAAAGAGCTCACGGAGTTCGCGTCTTTGACAGTCCAAATCCCTGTTCCACCAGGGAGGTTTGTACTTACGCCTGGTCCGTGTAAGAGGACATGATGCCTCATAGGAACCTACAACTTTCGTCACCAAATCGTCCACCGCAGAGTCTACCTCACCCGGACTGTTTAACGTCCGCGGTTGGCTTAGTCCCCTGACCAGTAGAGAAGAGTATTTGGACCAGTCAGTTCTTCTAGGATTCCTAAATACCCTACTGTCCGGTGTATTAAAACACACGTTAAAAGAGATGTAACAGTGATCAGAGAAGGAGGGACGTGATAATACCTTCCACTCCTCCACCCCCACTCTTTCACCCATATACAGTGTCAAATCAAGAACATTTCTAGAGGTGGGCCCTATATAAGTCGGTGCCTCACCCCTATTAGCAATCTGTAGGTTAGTTTGTAATATAAAGCTAATAAGAGACTCACCTCTAGCGTTGATATCCTTACCGCCCCATATTGTGTGGTGTGAGTTCGCGTCAGTGCCCACCACCAGAGTTTGCTTCTTGGCACAAGTTTCTACGACAAGTCTCTGAAGTTCAGCTGGAGGGGCATCTTTACCATGTGGCATATAAGAAGATGCAAAGAGTATATTATCATCTTTGCCATTTTCTATTGCCACTACCGTGAGATCATCGGTGCTGTAATTAAAGAGAATATGTGAGCATAGGTTCTTCCTAACAAGTATAACAGATCGAATTCTACTTACAACTTTTGGGAAGTATGTATAAAAGGCACGTGACCTTAACCCAGATACCTGATTTCCCGTAGAGATCCAGGGCTCCTGAATCAAGGCTACGTCGTAGCGACCCTCCTCTAGAACAAGAAGGAGTTCGACCGAAGCCATTTTACTGTGCTGGAGGTTTATTTGCAGGATCTTTAGCATTATCAACCAAGATCTCCCGCCGGGGCTCAGCTTCAGCGGCTGTTTCACCCAAAATAAGTCCAGCTGCGGCAGCGGTGGCAGCGGCTAAATCCCGTTCCACTTCATCGGCCTCTAAGGTGTTGGGGTTTGCGTCTCTCGGATGTCGTTTCTTGAGTTTCAGAAACACACTACCCACGCCCCATGACATTTTACCATACCGCGGATACAATAGGTCCTCAGCCTCCTTTGTTATCTGCCATCCTTGCTGCCTTTGACCATCCTTGCTGCCTTTATCGACATGCAAAACCTTCCACTCTCTAGTCGGAATGTCAGGATTTTGGCTCTGTAGAAGGCGTAGGGTTACGTCCGGCTTTACAATGCGCGGAATTTTTACTTTTGCCTTTGGGATTTCGGGGATATTGGATCGATCCACAATCTTAAGTTGCGCATCTTTCCACAGGCCTTTGAGTCTCGGAACCACTTTCTTCACCCATCCCAACGTCACATCGTCCTTGCACTTAATGAGCTTTACTCCATTAAACGAACCCGCTCCATCGAATGAAGGCATCGGTTGATCTGGTTCAGCTTCCATCTTTGCGACGATCTCCCCAAAGATTAGGGACTCAACTGTATCCCACCGATCATTGGACATTTGACCGTAAGGATTGCTCATGTCTAGAAGTGCCACGCTCAAATGGCGTTTAGCTACTTCGCTAACCTTTGCAACCTTAGGCACAGGTTCCACGACGGCTTTGGACGTGCTGGGTCTTACGTCTTCGTGGAGATGCTTGCGCTTTTTAGGGTTTTTGGGATTGGTGGCGGATGGTGAATCATCGACCGACCGTTGTCTCTTCTCCTGCATGCTCTTAATCACAGCTTCCTCAATGCAATTGGGGAACCGTGAATTGTTGGCGGCATACTTACGGTTGTTACCAAAATGAGCCCGGCCTTTTTCAATAGCGCCTGTTGCCCACTGCAGCCTATCTTTCTCTTCGGAGGAAGGATTGGTTATTGAGCTAAGACGATGTTGAATTCTGATCCCAGCCTTGTATTCAGATAGAGCTTTAAGACCCTCTTTACTGCGTCTCGGTCTTTCTCTCTTATGAGGAGGTATACCTTTCCGCGTAGTGGGAGACTTTAGAAGCTCATGTTCATCCTTTGATGTTACAGTTTTGACACTATCAAGATCCGAGTCTGAGCCAACATCAGCATCCATCCGTGTCAATTTTCTAGGCGTAACGTCTTTAATACATCCGCCGTGGGACGCCACCACGGCAGAGAATGTGTGACCGCTGGCGACACGCAGAGGGGAAGTAGATTCCCCACCGTGAACGCCGGTGGTCGCAGTCACTGCTAACACCGACGTTTGGGCGTATATTACCGCCCGGATTTCTTCTTCATTTGTCGTACTTTCCATAATTCAGACTTCACCAAATCATCGTTTTAAAAAGAAAAACCGCCGACCCTCTGGGTAACAGACGCGGACCAGGAAGCCGCTCAATATGAGGCAGACGCGCCTGGATTTCGAAAAACCGGAATTTAGATCGCCCCAAGCCGCCCAATATGGAAAAACAGACGCTCGGACCGAAATAAAACCTCGGTTACCTTCCACTTATGGTCAGAGCCCATCACAATAATGTGGACAATATGGGTTACATTGTTACACTATTATCAAAGTCCTGACCTTAGCCATGTAACACCTGGTACACGTTTCCAGCCGGCACCCCCGAGGAGGGTTCAGTAGAAGGATTTGCACTGCCGGCCTAGTTCAGATTAACTTTTCATTAACTAAAAATAAGAAATGAGCCAATTTATTTAATGAAAACATTTAACCAAATTTAAACAAAAAAAAATTTTTTAAATTTATAAATTTTAACTTCTTACAATTAAGTATTAAGTATTTTTAAACCTATAGAATTCTCATTTGGTTCATAGTTCATATCATAAAAGTGTATTAGTTTTAAGTTCATATCATAAATTTCACATAACATAAATGCATCATAAAGCAGTGTTCTCATCTACTATATATTCCGCTGACATTTATTTTCAATAGATCGCTTCAATTGGGTTATTTTCCATCTATTTGGAAGGAATCATTTATTATCCCGCTGTTCAAGTCTGGATCTAAAGCGGTTGTTTCTAATTATAGTGGAATAGCAAAACTAAGTACTATACCAAAATTATTTGAAAAAATCGTTTATGATTCTATGGCACATCAAGTTTCATCTATTTTATCCCCGAGTCAACGTGGTTTCCGCAATTCTTGTTCTACAGTTACAAATTTGCTGGAACTTACTACTTATGTCAATGAAAGCTTTATCAATAAAAAACAAACCGATGTAATTTATACTGATTTCAATAAAGCGTTCGACCAAATTAATCACGAACTTTTGTTGTACAAACTCGATAAGATTGGCTTTAGTATATTATTTCCTAAATGGATTGGTTCATATTTATACAACAGAAAGCAGCGTGTTAAATTTCGAAATTCGTTTTCCAAATACATTGATGTTTTATCTGGTGTCCCATCTTGGACCTGTATTATTCACATTATTTATAAATGATATTCCTTCAGTTATTACGCATTCTAATACTTTAATGATGTATGCAGATGATGTAAAAATGTATCTTTCATTCAACAATTGCAACGATCAAATGCTACTACAGAATGATATAAGTCGTTTTACTACTTGGTGCAAAATAAACTTAATGAGCCTTAATGTTAAAAAATGCAAGTACATGATATTTTCTAGATCCTCTCCTAGTAATGGTCGCTACGTGATGAATGATGCTACTATTGAGTTAGTGGAGTCATTTAACGATCTTGGCATTCATTTAGATAGAAAGTTAGACTTTAGATCTCACATATCTTTAATAATAAATAAAGCTACTGGAGTACTTGGATTCATCAAACGCTGGAGCAAAGAATTTCGTGATCCATATACTACAAAACAATTATTTACAACGCTTGTCAGACCAATTCTAGAATATGGTTCTGTCGTGTGGGACCCTCAGTACCTTATCCATTCAAATTATATTGAATCCGTTCAAAACCAATTTGTATTATTCTGCCTTCGCGGCTTGGATTGGAGTCCAAATATTAATCTGCCCTCATATCAACATCACCTAGCACTTATTAAAGTACCTACGCTGAAAAGCCGTAGACTAATGCTGAATGTGTCCTTCTTGCTTAAGTTGATCAATGGAAGTCTTAGTAAAGTAAATATGAATATTCCCTTTCGTTGTTCAAGAAATTATGAATTTTTAAATATTAAATATCATAAATCTAATTTTGCAAACTTTCATCCATTTCGTAGAACTTGCGATGAGTTTAATATGTTGTTTCAGTTAATTGATTTTAATAAAAGCTTATATATTGTAAAGAGAGATATTATCTTATATTTAAATTCCATAAACTAAATTAGTAATTCTAGTATTTCTATTGTAAAATATTTTAATATTTACTAATTGTTCATAGTCTGCACGGATTATCTCCATAGATTTAAATAAATAAAATAAAATAAAAATAAAATACGTTTTTATTATCGGAAATAATCTTTGCATTTCATTTTGATTTGTCAGGTTTAAGGTCATAATTACAAAGTTAATATTACAAATAATAATAAATAATCTTATAGTTTTAAATGTTTTACTTTTGAATTTTAAAAAATTAAAACCAAAAGTCTATTTTTCGATCTTTTATAATAAATTATGATGTGAGCAAGATTGTTCTAGTTCATTTGTTTTTTGTTAAACAAAAATCCGTGCAATGTTTATTTATTAATTAAAATAGTTTTTCGTCCGCTAATTTATTTTCGTTAATATTAACTTAAAGTTATATGAAATTGATTGTTTAACTGACGGGTGACAAAACTAAGCTACTTATAGTTATTCTTGAAAGTATATATCTTTTGAGAATTACTAATTAATAAGTAATATTATAAAAAAAGTCAAACAAATGTATATTCTCATAATGTTGCCATATTAATAAAATTATCGCTGAGGATGTTGGGAATATCCAACAAAACGTCAGACAAAAAATTAATACAAAGTCTTTTATTTATTTCGAAAACAAATGATATTAGAAGCCCACTTTTGATATTCCTAAAAATCTTAACAAATATTTACTAAAAAGGTCGATAATACTAATAATAATAAAAAAAAAAAATTTAATTTTTTATTGTTTATTTTAGTTCTTTAATATGAGTATAACTTATGATTTAAAAATAAGTTAGTTTTGAATTTCCACAGGTTTAAGCATCTTAAAATGTAAGAAACATTCACTAGATTTTAATATATTTTTACTACATTGAAGTAAAATTTATACTTAATTTGATTGTGAATTTTAAAAATATAAAAGGTCCGCCAAATAACTGTTTTTTTTTTGAAAATGCTATAAAAAAAACTACTGAATATTTTCTCAAATTTCTTTTTTTTATTTGAAAGTACAATCCTTCCGGTTAATAATGGAAAATAATTTCATTCAGATGGCTGCCTCGGCTGGCCATGCAGTAGCCTACACGATCGGTCCAATTTGTATGCACATTATCGATTGTGTGCAGCTGTATTTCACCAATGACTTCACGAATATTGTCTTTTAAAGCGTCAATTGTCTCTGGCTTGTTGGCGTAACACTTATCTTTGACGGCACCCCACAAATAATAGTCCAACGGTGTCAAATCGCAGCTCCGAGGTGGCCAAACGACATCAGCTCTGCGGCTGATAATGCGATCTTCAAAAACAGGGCGCACCAAACAGTGACTCGTTTTGGGTGCATCGGCTTTTCAATGTATGCGTGCAGGTTTTCTGTGCCCCAAATGCGACAATTTTGCTTGTTGACATACCCGCCAATATCAAAATGAGCTTCATCTGAAAAGATGATTTTTTTGGCAAAATCGGCATCTTCTGTAAGTCGATCGCAGGCCCACTTAGCGAAGCGTTGTTCAAGCGTATACACAACCATATTCGTTCAGCGGAAAGATAAAACTAATTATCTGTCAAATCAGACATGACCTAAGTGTTACCATTCACGAAATAAGCACTAGTTGAAAAAAACGTTAGATGGCGGACCCTTTATAAGCTTCATATTGCCAATCTGGCTAACAACAAATATAGTTCTGCCAAATATAGATGTATATTAGGATGTCCCTTAAAAAATATTGTGATTTATTGCAAATGGTTCCAAATGATAGAAATCGAGTTTTTTTTTTGGAAAACGATAACCTGTGCCGCAAGACGGCCGAATATGACCTATTTTTAAAAAAATGGGTCATATTTTACTTTTAACATAATAGTAATTTTACTTTTTATTTCAATTGGATATTTAATATACTTAAAATTGTTCAGATATGTAATTCTGACTTCATCGGATATCCTAAACCCACTTTAGCCAGCAATTCAAAATGACCCACAAATATGATAAAAAAGCAGAAACATCTTTTTTCTAAAATAAATTTTAAAGATTTTTTAAAATGCCTAATTTGCAGATGTCGTTTGAAATTTTTATAATATAATAGTTGTTTTTAAACAAAAAACAAATAAATTTAAAAAAGGATAATTAAAAATTCTAAACACAAAATTTTTTTTAAAAATTTTGCGAAATTTAATTATTTTGTTTAAAATTTTTTAGTTAGGTATCTATAAAGAATTCTTATTGCGGACTAAATTTATAAAGTGCAAAGAAAATATTTTTTTTTTTTTAATTCACACATTTTGCTTTGTGACTAGTACAGCGCTGTATCAATTCCGCCAAGGCGTACATCAAATAAAATAATAAAGCTTAATACTAAAATCGAAAAGGCATCAAAAAATTATAAGGACATTAAATTTTATGGAGGAAACAACGTTTTTATAACCTCAAAATGTATCATCCTTGTATAAAATTTGGAATTTTAGGAATTTAAAAGAATTTAGTATCATTTATTATAAAACCGGCAAAAAATGTGTGTTTCCAAAATAATCGTGGTTTTCTTTTTAAGTTCTAGTTTGTGACAAACATTTTTTTTTTGAGTATATTTTTATATTTTTTGGTGGTGTAGTATATATTTGGAAATGTGATAAATGCAATGATATATATATAAATTGATGTAGCTTTAATTTAATTTAAGTAAAAACTGTAATTTTAATATTTTTCAATTGCTTTAAACTTTAAACCGCCAAAAGTTTTGGGCCGTTAAAGCTAAACGATTAATGAAAATGGATTTAGCATGCCCAAACATCATTTAACACTTAACATACATTCATTGAAGTTCCTCATATATGTAAATCTAAATATTGTAACATATTTTTAGAAAATTATAAATATACTATAAATAATAAATAAAAATCTTCGAGCTCGAGGTCTAGTTTTGTATAATAATCAATTTATTTTTCAATATTTCGAAATTCATCGAATATCATTGGTATAATAATATATGACGTGGTGATAACAACGATGATTTAAGTTTTTTTTGTTTTTTATGTAAGGTTAGGAAGGGTTATGTGCCCAGGGGCACAACTCCACTCGGAGACCAATACGGTCCATTGTGACGTAAACATTAAATATTTTCCAGAAGATGACATTCGAGGAATGTCGAAATATTGAAAAATATATTGATTGTTATAAAAAACTAGACCTCGAGCTCGAAGATTTTTATTTATTAAATATTGAAAGGTCGAATAAATACAACTTAAAAAACAAAAATATTTTAAATATCTATTAAATAAATAAAAAAAAAAAAACATAATTTAATTCAAATATATACCAAATTTTAGTATAGTTTCATAAAATTTAAGGCACAATTTACTAAATTTTAATACTAATTTCCCTCATTGAAGTAAATTGCTTTTACTTGATTTTAATAAAGCTGTTCACTTAATTTGAGTTAAAAATTCTTTGCAGCCAAATAATAGCCTAATTTCTTGAAATTCAGTTCAAATTACTTGATATTTTTTTTTGAGTGTATAAAATTGTATTCATTTGACCTTTCCATATTTTATAAATAAGAATATTCAAGCTCCATGTCTGTTAGTTTGGAAAAAATGCGATGCTTTTTTAATTAAAAAATATTTAATTTGTATCTAAATCTTAAACGAATAATATTTTAAAAAATGTAAAGACAGAAATTAAATTAATATAAACAAAAATTAATTTATAACACACTTGGGCGACGTCAATTATATTTCAAAATCGTTTAGTTGTGAAATTTGTCTATATCATTAATAATTTCACACCTAAGCACACACTTGTGGGCTTAAACGCTTCCTTGGGAAATTTTCAATTTTGTCAATACCAGACATGGGACATAATTCCAATATCTATGTATTTAATTATAGGCCAATTACTGTTTTATGTTCAATTACATGTAATTGGGTGTAATTGAGTAATTGCCCTGTAATTAAATATCCAGATGTTGTTACTAATCCCCATGTTTGGTATTAACAATTTTACAAATTTTCCAGGGAAGCGATTAAGCTCACAAGTGTGAGTGTAGGTCTGATATTATTAATGATCATAAGTGAACGATTTTGAAATGTAATTGACGTCGCCCAAGTCTGATTTATGAAATAAAGGAATCAGTTTTAGATTTAGTTTTATTAAATTCTAGTATTTTAGTTCACATAATATTAACAAATAAATATTAGAATTCGATGAAAAAATATAAAATTTTTTATTTTTAAATTTTTAAATTTTTAACGAAATAATTTAAATCCAAAAATAGATCTTTGACTTTATAAGAATAACAAATAAATATGTTTTCCTCACATATTAAACTATTGTCAAAAAATCGTCAGTTTGGAAGCAAAAAAATCGTCCAATCGTCATTTAGTTATTTTGGGTACTAAAATAGTCGAAATGACGATAAATCGTCAAAACTGGCAACACTGGTTGCAACTTGATACAAAAAAAAAGAGAAAAAAAAAATGCAAATCTCTAATTTTGTCAGAAGTTTAACTTGTATCTTCCTTTTCTTCGCCACTAGCTCAACCACATCAACTGTGACATTTTGTTCTTCATCTTTTTCTGATACTTTTATTACATTTAAAGCATACAAGTCATCATCATCATCATCATTTTTAAGATAAAAGACATGACTGACTGACTTGAAAGACAAAAATAAACAAAAAAAAAAAGAAAAAGAAACGGGACTTTAAAGCCACAGAAACCCATTTTATCGCATAAATAAACAAACAAACACTTTTAGTTTTGAGAAAAGAACCATGCAAAACATAAGAGATAGTAATATGAAAAATAAGGAAGATACACTCATGGAAAAATTTTGGTCGACAATTTTCTTAAATATTTTAATAAAAATTTGTGTTGCTCTTCTCCCCCACAAAATATTATTATTATTACCCTCTATTGTTTAATTTCAACTCTTATGCTATAAACACATATACCACAGCAGGCTACAGAGCTACACGACTACAACTGCCGTTCACTGTAATCGTCGCCGTGTAAGTAAACAGCTGTTTTTTTATACAAATGAATTTTTATTTCAGTAGTGCCAATTACATCTTTTTTTTGCATTATTAAAATAGAACAACATGCATGGTTGTAGACACGTATATAAAGTTGACTTTCAAATACAATTACTTATTTATAATACATTATTATAACGTAAAAATAAATTTAATTGAATATTAATGCAATTATAGCATTTAACGTTGCGACGTTTTTTGTGTTTAACAATTTAAAATATTTTTAAGCACTAATTCGTTACATATTTTGTTTTGTTTGTCAACACTAATTTTGTTTTGTAGCCAACAAAAATAGAAATTATCCTAAGTTGACTACAGCGGCAAAAGTAGTCGGGTAGCCGTGTAGCTGTGTTGGTGCCAAAATAATCGTTTTCATATAAAAGTGTGTATTTTATTTTTGACAGGCTGTAGTCGTGTAGCTGTAGTCGTCTATGTGTTTATAGCATTAATTCCATTGGATTCATTGTATCCTAAACATTCATTGTACATAAAGAGATTTTTGGTACGCGGCCCCCCGGAGCCAGAATCTGGTCCACAGTATTTGGGTTTCAAAATAAAACCAAAAAATTTTAAATAGCAGTTTTATTCAAAAAGTAGTCCTTGTTCAGAACTTGCAATAAAGTTTTTTGAATTCATTGTGTCCTAAACATTCATTGGACATAGACATTTTTGGTACGCGGACCCCGGTGCCAGAATCTGCTCCTGAATATGTGTTTCTGAAAAAATATATTTTAAGTACATTACATTCTTCTTATTATTAATAATTCCATTCACTTGGGAATGATAACACGTATAAAAATGACAGCTGTCATAAAATTTGCTTAGTCCAGCGTTGCCACCTGGTTTTTTGTTAACCTAGGATAAATTCGCTAGGCTAATGGCACGCACGTGGCACACGATCAAGATTTTCTTGATAGTCTTTTACATATACTGTTTGTCAAAATATGTAAAAATTGACAGCTGTGACGTAGGCTGCACGCAAGTTGAAAGCAATTTCAATATTTGTGAAAGGAAAAACAAAAACAATTTCAAATGAATTGTAATCAATTGTTTTCTTGAACATAAAATTATACACTCCACTTGAAAGAGAAATCTGAAGCAAGTTCGTTTCAATTCTAGAAAGTGTGAGTGTATTGGTAAAAAATATTAAAACTTGATAGGCAAAACTTGATCGTGTAACCCTCAAGTTAACACAAAAAATTTGAAGAGGGAATAAGAGACTAGCGGCCTAATAATAATAATAATAGGAGCGTTAAATAGTAAGCATATTTTTTTAAAAAACTAAAAAAAAAATCGCATTTCAAGATATGGTCATTTGAACTCAAGACCCAAAAAATGGTATTTGACCCTTCGATGGCAAAAATCAATATGCATATTATTATTAGTATATTTTAGATAAAAAAAAGGCCAACGCAAATTTTGTGTCTTGTACAATTTAAAAGTTATAGTAAATTTTGTAACGACACTTTAGTCACATTTTATCGTTTTCGCATTTGTCATGGCGTCATATTTCGGAAATCGAGTGGGTTCTACGATTTCTTGTCGAGTATAATGGTTTATTGAAATTTGAGATGTTGATGATCCTAAATGGAATTTTTTTTATTGATTTGGCATGTTTTCGCTTTCACTTATTTTTTTAAAAAATATTGGATTCGATTTTTTATACATCGGTTTGTATTACTCAACACGTTTAACACATAAATGCATGAGGTCAGCACCTGATATGGAGACCAAGCTACCCTTATGTAAAGTCGCTCTCTGAACTCGAATTGGGTATTCATTTTCCTGGGAAATAAGCCTTTTTCCCGGAAAAGAGGAAAAACGAAGATTTTTTATGTTTACCATATATGGTACAATATGCATTCTATGCATATAACTAATACAATATGTATCATATTTGAATTGAATTTTACTTTAGAAATTCACTTTTTAAATTTTGTGCCAAAAGTGCATACTCCCATTTTGGCAGCTTACTGACAATTAAAACAAATTGTAAATGATTAATAATAATATTGTTTTGAACAATTTAAAAGTAACGATATCACTATTTAGTTGAATTAGAGGAATTGTAGTCAGATTAAATGCATCTACCATATATGGCACATTATGCATTTAAGGGTTAACATTTGCAATTAAAAAATAACTCCAATAATATAAATCGAAAAATATTAAACATTGCCAAACCCATCGTTTTCGTTTGCGATATTCATCACATGCCTGACAGTGACTTTTTTTTGGAATAACGAGGACCACATGGCGTATGAATAATATGTTAATTATTAATTGTTTTTATTCTACAAAATTGGAAAAAAAAACTATGCACTCAGGGAACTTCTGCTTTAAAAATATGTAGTTGTTTGGGTTGTAATACAGTTTCATTATTTTTAATGTAAATGTAAGTCATTTGTAGAACAAATAAAATTTTTAACCAACCTTGTAGTTCATTTAAAAAAACAACTCACATCAAATGACTGTTTTATGATTTTACATTCATTTTTTACAGTTGTTTTTTTTTATTTAAAAAAATAAAAAAAAAAAAATTGGTTTAGTTTTTCCTACCATGTGGTTAATTTTTACTACAATTGTTAGTCATTTTTTGAACATTAAAAAACAAATGACAATGTTAGTTGAATTTAATGAAATGTAAGTCGTCCTTTTTTTAAATGAAATTTCATTTGTTTTTAACTACAATTGCTGTCGTCTTTACCAACATAATTTCCTAAGTGTGGAATTAATCCATCGATTGCTGAACTTAGAATAATATGTAGGTAAAGGCCACTGCAAATGTAGTTAAACACAAATTAATTTTTCCTTGAAAAAAGGACGACTTACATACATTTCAATAAATTTAACTTACATGTCATTTGTTTTTTACTGTTCAAAAAAAGAACCACAATTGTAGTAAAGTGCAGTAAAAAATAAGCAAATATTAGTTTGATTTATTTTTTTAAAATGTATAAATGTATAATATGTATAATGTATAAAACCATAATACAGTAATTTGATGTGGTTTGTTTTTTTAAATGAACTTCGATTGTAGTCAAAACTGAAATTTCTTCAACAAATGACTGTTTTTTCGCTTAAAAATAAAGATACTGTATTACAACTCATACAACTACAAATATTTACAGCAGAAGTTCCCTGAGTGTATTATTACAAAATATTCATTTTAACATTTTGCTTGATTTCTTCGTTAAAATATAAGCCAATAATAAAAATATTAAAATTTTTTAGCGTTTTCTGTTTTTTTACGATTGCCATCTAAATGGAAATCGGTAGACAAAAGTAGTTAGTTCTTGAAGAAACCATTACAGAATTTGCAAACTTTTTTGTGAAAAAATAATCATGTAAAGCCACTCGAAATAAATTTCTGTGTATGTCCCCGACAATAACTTTCTTTTTTCTATGAGTGTAATTATAATTTTGTTTCATTAAGAAGGAAGGAAAACACAACAATTTTTAACAAACTTTACAACATTTTTTTTTTTTTTTCGTAACAGATACAGATACTACAATTTACATTGCTTGTACTAAATACTTTGTTTTGTAGCCAAGTTGTTGTTGTAAACATAGTTGCATTTTAAGTAAATAACAATAGATAGCAAGAAGGTTGTAGTGGTAGTTGTGTCGTATCAGAAGCATTAGCTGCAACAAAGTTTAATAGTATAAGTGGTGTCACTGGCTCACCAGGACTTGTTATGTTGTCATTTATGAAAAACTTATGTACAGTAACTCACGAAATTTAATAAACTTATTTTTGCTTTATCAAAAATGTATCTTTTAGAAAAGTCTTCTAAATCAAACGCGAATTTACAACCGATTTAAAGGCTTCCTTAGTCTATTCGTGAAATAAATAAAAAACGTATCTGTAGACAAATAAATGTTTTAAAAAAGTACAGAAATATTTTTTGTTTTCTTTTTTTCCTATTCATTGAAACAGTTGTAAAATCGTAAAAAAATTTTGTAGAAAACATAAATTTTCTACTTCTATACTTGATATTTAACTCTATGTAGAAGAAAAAGATAACAAAACTATTTTTAGACTATTTCCGGCGAATAAAGTTGCGATATAATTATTTATGATTATATATAGTATCAAATATAACTAAACATCACACCACGTCACATCTCATTTTATCTCAGGGGATCTCATATAGTTTGATCTTAAAAACTTGTCTATCAAATATGATCAAACAATATAAAATTCAATATTTTATCTAGAAAAAAAAAATGAAAATGTTTAGAGATCAGTACTTTTTATTTTAATCCAGCAAAGTGCTACTTGTAATTCATTTATAAAACATATAAATATTACGAGGGCTGATCAATAAGTCCATGACTTTTTGAATGAAACACAGTTTTTTTGCACTAAAAAAAATCATTTTTCAACATAATCTTCTTTTAGCTCAATACACTTAGTCCAACGTTTCTCCAATTTTTGTATCCCTTCCAAAAAAATAGGATTTTTCGAGGTGCATAAAATATGCGTTTCTTGGCCATATGGGACCGTTTTTTTTTTAAATCCTCTTTAAATCGGTTCAATAAGTTGGCATAATTTTTGCCGTTTATTGTTTTCCCTTTTGAAGGTAATCGATGTGGATTATATCGCGTGCATCAAGTGGCCGTCCAGAACGTTCAGCGTGATTTGTACTTGTGCGACCACAACGAAAGTCCACTCTTTTACCATTGAAATCGATGGTGCAGAGTTTCTATAGTATTTATCAAGCTTTTCCTTGGTTTGATTGACGGTTTTTTTCGCCAAAAATAATGTTTAATGAGCACTCGAAATTAACTTTTTTCCATTTTTAAAAAAATTCACGAGGTTGTATGTTTTGAACAGCTGTTAAACGCAAAGTAAATAACGGAACTTGCTCAAAATTTGACGGTAGTCTATTAACAAGTGGTACTTGATGGGAGCAGTATTGCATTTCATATAACTATGAGGGAAGTTCGAAAATGTAAGGACTTATTGATCAGCCCTCGTAATTTTGAAAATTAACGTTAAATCTAAAAAAGTTTGTGTTTTTATAAACCCGAAGTTGAAACATATAATAAATTAAAATCGCTAGATAAAACAAAAAAAAAACAAAATTTACATAATAGAAGACAGATTTTTTCAAGAGCAGAAATAAATAATAAACTGAACATATCTTTGTTGCACACAGAAAACAGTTTTGTAGTTGTAACCGAATTTTTTGCCAACCGAATTTTTGTGGTTTCACGTACTATCACTATTATTAAATTTTAATACTATTGTAACAACCGACATTTATTTACAAACTTAGAATTTTTATTGTAACAATTGAATATTTTATGTTTATGGAATATAATATTCTATAAATAGATTCACATGCGTTCAACAAAATTTATTTTATTAATAAAAAAAATTATGTGCCTCTGCCTGGGCTCGAACCGTCGATCTTCCGTTTGTCAGGCAAGTACTTTACCTTTAGCCTAAACCCATTTTATATATGTTTTTTTTTAACTTCAACCTTGAATATTTTCTAGTTTCAAATTTAAATATTTGTCTAAAAATAGATTTGTATGTACAATAGAAATTCTGTTGCTAATCTCAATATTTTTTTAGAGTTACCAAAGCTATAACAAAAATTTACATTATTTTAAAATTATTTTATTAATAAAAAAATTCTTCTCTGCGAACTGGGCACGAACCAACTACATTCAGCTTGTCAGGCAATTACTTTGCCTCAAGTAATTTGAATTTGTATTTTCAAATGTTTACCTTGAATATTTTTTCCTTCAAGTTTAAATATGTATGTTTAAAACTAGATTTGTATGTACAACAGAAATTGGGTTGCTAATCTTAATATTTTATTAGAGTTACCAAAACTATTAAAAACCTTTATATTATTTTAAAATTGGAAACGATAACTAATATTTTAGATAGAGTGATTGTTTTTTTGCTGGCGAAACTAATGTTCGATTTTAACTGCAAATATTTTATTCAAGGGATAAAATATCCGAAAAGTTGTTGGTATTAAACGTAATGAAAAAGGAAAACCAATAGCTTGAATGATGTGACTGGTTAATTTTATATATTTTTTGTTAACAATAAAGTTTAATTATTCTGATGATAAATTTTAAGTACTTACAATTAAAATTATTGAATAGTGATTAAATTTTGTTGCTTACAATGAAATTCCAACCAATTTAATTTCTGTGTGTATACAACAAAATTAAATATAATAGCTATACAGTTGGTATTGTGGATCCATACGATATTTTGTTTATGAAGGGTAAATCTCCATATTTAGTACTTCAACAATTTTAGATTGATCAAAATTACTATTTTGTTAACCACAAAGCAGGATCAGAGGTAGAAAGTATATTGCATATAGTGGAACTAAGCAGCTATTTAATTTTTAAAATTGAAAATTAAGAATCCATTACGCATTTTGGATGTTTGGATGTTTCATTTGTTTAAACAAGTCGTTTCCAACGCTCTCTTCTAAAAACCTGAACTGGTTTTAAGAGTTTCGAGAAAAAAGTGTTGACAGTGGTACTTCTAATTAATTAATTTTCATGCTTTTAAGCAATTTTAATTATATTTTAAAGTTAATTTTGTGTTGCTCAATGTATTCTCTGCATAATTTTTGTATAATAAACACAAAATGGTAAAAAAAAATATGCATTAAGAAACTTCTTAAAAACTGTTTCTCTTAAAACAAGTTGGCATATAAAATTTAACATTGTATTTTAGTACTTTATGAAAAAAATATTAATAATCATTACAAAACAAAAACAACCATAGTTTTTCATGTTTTTTGCAATAAATTTTTATATTATAATTATAAACGCCCCCCCCCCCCCACCACTGTGCAAGATGTAACGTACGCCAAACTATAAACCACATACTTGATCGATGTCAAGTATATTCCACTGAAAGATTAGCAATTTTCGACACAACGCTTCCCAGCTCATGTCTAACAAATCCTAACCATAATAACATTTCTAAAATTATCAACTTCATAAAAAATTGTAATTTATTAAACCATATTTAATACTAACAATTATACATCTATATTCCATTATATAAATAAAAACTGTATATATGTAAATATGTATCTAAAATATATTGAGATTATAAATATTCGAGTCGAAGGCCATAGTTGCTAGCACTCTCATCAACTTATATTATATACCCAGCAAAAACTTTCCAAAAAGGTAATCGGGTTTGTAATCAAGCATTTTGGACAGAACGCATTCCTTACTAGATTACCTACTCGATTCTTTTAACAGGGCGTGAGACTAAAATAATTGATTCTTTAGAATTGATTATTTTTTTTTTTTTACCGAAGAACCATTTACTTTATATTTTTAAGCACTACATACATTTTTTAATAAAGAAATAGTTCCATTGTAAAACTACGAAGTACTTACACAAAAAAAAAAATAAATAAATAGTTCCCTAGAAAAAATAAGAAGTACTTACAATAAAAAAAAGAAGTAGTTTCATAAGTAAATTCGACTTTTACTCACACGTAATTCTCCTACGTCACTCAAATATAACGAACAAAACTCATACGGAAATAAAATCCTAAAAAGTGAAACATCGACTTGTTATGATAACATGGGTTTGTTATAATTTTGGAGCTATTAACCACGAAAATATAAATTTTTCAAAAAAAAAGAACAATTCAAAATTGAAAAACAAAAATATGACTCACGCACAATCACCCTCGAAAATTTTTTTACACTCACTCACGATAACGTCAGAAATTTCAACTTCCACTAATTTATACCTAACCGCGCTTCCCTAATTTATACCTAACCACAGTTTAACAAAATTTAGGCAACATGCAATTTCTGTTTTTAGTATTATTTTCCTGCAAATAAAAATTTGTTTGAAAATATATATGAGATAAATTCTTTTTTCAAAATTAGGAACTACTTCCAATAACGTCCTTTTATTAAGAAAAAGTATATGATTACTTCTTGAGTACAAAAAGTTATACATATAAGTTAATAACATTGTTATTTTCCTTTAAGTAAATAATTACTTTGTTATTGAGTTCATGCTTTCTGATTTAAACTAAAAGAATTGATTACAATACTACTTGCTTTTTTGACTCTATCGTTGGAATGAGTTTGATATTGCAGTTACTAAATTTGGCAATGAGATATGTAAGCAATTGTGGGCATCACCTTCTTTTTGGAATGTGTAATTTTTTCCTGGGTAGTGTCATTTATTGTATTATATAATATTAATAAAAATAAAAAAAAAATTGATAGTTTCTTTTTATACAATTTTAGTATATATATATTTATATAGAATACGTTTTGCCTTTTATAATTATATATAAAAATGAAACAATTATTTCTGATTAATTGTACCGTCCGTATACACTTACATATGATCATATATGGTAGAATAAATGGCCATATATAGATCTGTATAGATACAGATCAGATATACAAGATAAGCTAATATATAACATACGACACAATGATATATAATGCCATATAAATAAACTAAGTATAATATTTGAACATATAGCGTAATATATTGGTACATATATAAGCATATTGATTGATATCAAGTTAAATATGAGTATATAAAAACTTTTTTCATCGGGTTGTTATTTGCTACAAGAACGTTACTACGTTACTTTTTCACTTCCACTTCTTAACTAATTAAGCCTTAAGACTTTAAAATTTAGGTACACTTAGAGAATTATTGCATGACATCGATGAATTTTTGCATTAGATACATGAAGTTCCACTTGATTTCTTCCATTACAACTTTTGATTAAATGAATGCAGTTAAAAAAAAAAATATTAAAAAATTTCATATTATTTATAAAAAATTTCATACGACTAAAGAACAAAATAGTTTCATTAAAACTATGAAGCTTTTCATAAAGTTGAAGAAATTTTTCGTTCTCATTCTAAAGAATGAAGTACAAACTAAAATTTTTTTATATAAATAGAACATTTTTGGTCTTCAAAGTTTAGTAACGTCATGATGCTTGTTAGGAAAAGACCTAACCACGTGCTTGATTACTAAGAAGACAAGAATGGAGCAAAATTGATTATTAATAGGTTTTTTGTTAAAGTTCTGCCTATTATGGAGGCTCTAACTTTTCTAAAACTTCGGGTTCTGATGAGATCTTTAGCCAGATCGAAATACTAGTATCAACCTAGCTAATATGTTTGATTTGCTTTATTTTTGTAAATATACGGAGGTTGAAAGCTCGTTATAAATTGAAAATGACATAAAAATAATCTCGATGTATATAAAAACAAAAAACTAATATAATTGTAAAAAATATTACTTGAGCCAGAGTACACACTAAAAATTTTTTATATAAATAGAACATTTTTGGTCTTCAAAGTTTAGTAACGTAATGATGCTTGTTAGGAAAAGACCTAACCACGTGCTTGATTACTAAGAATACAAGAATGGAGCAAAATTGATTATTAATAGGTTTTTTGTTAAAGTTCTGCCTATTATGGAGGCTCTAACTTTTCTAAACTTCGGGTTCTGATGAGATCTTTAGCCAGATCGAAATACTAGTATCAACCTAGCTAATATGTTTGATTTGCTTTATTTTTGTAAATATACGGAGGTTGAAAGCTCGTTATAAATTGAAAATGACATAAAAATAATCTCGATGTATATAAAAACAAAAAACTAATATAATTGTAAAAAATATTACTTGAGCCAGAGTACACACTAAAAATTTTTTATATCAATAGAACATTTTTGGTCTTCAAAGTTTAGTAACGTAATGATGCTTGTTAGGAAAAGACCTAACCACGTGCTTGATTGCTAAGAAGACAAGAATGGAGCAAAATTGATTATTAATAGGTTTTTTGTTAAAGTTCTGCCTATTATGGAGGCACTAACTTTTCTAAAACTTCGGGTTCTGATGAGATCTTTAGCCATTAACCTAGTATCAACCTAGCTAATATGTTTGATTTGCTTTATTTTTGTAAATATACGGAGGTTGAAAGCTCGTTATTAATTGAAAATAACATAAAAATAATCTCGATGTATATAAAAACAAAAAACTAATATAATTGTAAAAAATATTACTTGAGCCAGAGTACACACTAAAAATTTTTTATATAAATAGAACATTTTTGGTCTTCAAAGTTTAGTAACGTCATGATGCTTGTTAGGAAAAGACCTAACCACGTGCTTGATTACTAAGAAGACAAGAATTTAGCAAAATTGATTATTAATAGGTTTTTTGTTAAAGTTCTGCCTATTATGGAGGCTCTAACTTTTCTAAAACTTCGGGTTCTGATGAGATCTTTAGCCAGATCGAAATACTAGTATCAACCTAGCTAATATGTTTGATTTGCTTTATTTTTGTAAATATACGGAGGTTGAAAGCTCGTTATAAATTGAAAATAACATAAAAATAATCTCGATGTATATAAAAACAAAAAACTAATATAACTGTAAAAAGAAAACTTCATTAGTTTAGTGAAAAAAAATCATTAAAACTCTTCCAAGAAATTCTCTCGGTGTACTAAATTTTAAATTATTCTGAAAAATGTACGCTCAATTTTAAATAATGTACGCTCAATTTTAAGAGCTAGTATAAATAAAAATAAATGTACGCTCAATTTTAAGAGTCAGTATAAATAAATAGTACAATGTTACAAAACTTAGTTGTGGTATCAAATATCGTAAGAATCATAAACTACACTGAGTGAATTATCTTCACTTCAGTAATGAATTTCTACATATCTTTAATGAAATTTATCACTGGAACTCTTTCGTAGAATCTATTATACATGTTTCAGTAAAGACAATGTTTATGAAATATTTGTAAAATTATGAAAATCTTCATAAAACTTATGAATCAGTCCGACAATGTAATGTTTATAGAATGTATAAAGCAGTTTAATAAATTTTGTAAGAAGTTCGTTGAATTAATAAAACTCTTTCCGAATATCTTGAAAACTGCATTGGAACTAACCCAATGAACCGCTACATATGATTTTTTAAAACTATTTCATAGAAGTCCAAAATTAATACAAGGCTACATTGAAATTATAAAGTATGTTAAACACTTGAAATTTAAATCTTAAAACTAAATCTTTGAATATAAGAAAATTAATGCAATTATGAAATTTTATGAAAAAATAAAAAAATCTAATGATTTTTTTATGAAACTATGAAATTTAAAAAAAAAATTTTAGGAAGAATTTCTTAAAATTAATATAATTTCTTGGATATAATGAAATTCTTCATTGAATATACGAAAAAAATGCTATGAAATTGTTTCATTAATACCACGAATAATAAGTATTCTTTCAGTGTACAATACCAACAAAAATGTTGATGCCGTTAAAGTCTTTTAAAATATAAAGTTTATCAAGTAGTTTATATAATTTTAAAACCTATTTGTTAAAGACTTTTATTTCTCGAAAAAAATTTCTTTTTTTTTTAGTAGAAAATAGAACGTTTGAAAGGACTTTATCATAATTTTCATACTTTGCTTTAACGCCATTTTCAAAGTTAAGACAAAGAACAAATTTCCATATGTGAATATTTATTTCATTTTGTAAGTATTTTACGGCTCATTAATATGTCTCACATATTTACACAACGGACTTCTTAGTCACAGTCAGTCACAGTATACTTTTGTTTAAATTGCTCGTGTGCTGTGCACAGTGGGATATATGACCACATTTTTGGAACAATACACTTTTAGTGCTCGCAATTTTTTTGTTTCATCTCCGGTTTTCATAAAACAATAAACATTATCAGTGTGCACAATTTCTTATAGTTTTCGAAATATTTCTATTTGAAATTGTGAAATTCCATATTTGGTTGGACTTCAAATCTGAAATCAAATCCAAATTAAAACAAAAATATATATTACCATGTTTATGTATTACCATGTCAAATATCTATAAAAAAAATTGCACAAAATTTTTATTATTGTTTTCGCACTATTATAAAGAATTTTTTTAAAAATTACAGTTTTAGACAGTTTATGAAAAGTTTTATTTGCCAACTCTAATGGCTCAAATATGCATACAATATTGCTTGTCGGCTGAGAGAAAAAATCGTATTGTTGATATGAAAACCAAACCGTATAAAGACTGAAAAATTTGAAGTCGAATAGTAAATATTTTTTAAAAAGTACAAGTTGAATGAAAAATATTTCTGTTTTTTTTACATGTCCTTACATGCATTCATTACGCTGGTCTTCCCCATATTTTTAAAAAAATTTTGAAAAAAGTGCTTTAAAAAAAAGCAAAAAATTGTTTTTTTTCAAATCATTATTTGGCAACCCTGAAATTACAATTTAAAAAAAAATATTTAAACCACGTTTGTAGACAAGACCTTAAATTTGATAAGCTTTTTACTGCATTGTTACATAAAATTCTTAACAATTGGTTTGTCTTTAAACACACGTTGGTAAAAATGGGTTAAATTAAAAAAAAATTAGGCAATATCTCGTTCCACTTAAAAACTGCCTTCGTTGAAATCAAAGCTTAAAAAAATCAAATTTCTGCGATTTTTTTCCAAAACGCACCAACATTCTTTTACCTCCAAATAAAAATTTTTGTTCTAACCCGACATATTTGAAGTTAGTAAAAAAATTAGTAAAACATCTTTTAAATCAAGTATACTATTTCTTAGCAAATTTCTAGCTGCAATTTTGTTTTCAGCTAAAATTTTAGTTATACTTATTCAACACTTATCAGTTTTGAACTAATGTTTTTCGAATATTTAACTAATGCTTTACTAATTTATTTTGCCAGATAAATTGTGCAAATAAGCATATTAATAGTGTAGACGAAAATCAGATTGGAAGATATATGCAGAATTAAGTAGATGCCGCAGCATGTCAAGATGTAGTACAGACTAGGAAAATGGTACATAAAAGTACAACTCTTGTAAGATTTAAAAAAAAAATTTCCATGGAACATTTGTGTATGTTTTTCATACAAAACGACGCCAACAATGTATATTCATATAAATTGTTGATCTAATAAACTGAAATGTTGTGTTGATAGCGGCTAGTCAAAGAAATGGATTATTAATTAAAATAAAAGACAGAATAATATATTTAAATTTATTATAAATAAAATGTGTATTTGAAAACTAAATATTTATAGTGGTAATTTATGGAATTTGGAAAGATTGCAAGCAAATATACCTTTAGGTAGACAGACTAAAGCGAAATAGAGGGACACACATCTTAGGTAATCTTTTATATTTCCTTTCTTTATTTGCAAAATATGGGGTTGTTTATGAGTATTTCATATTTTGTTATTATTTTGTTCTGTTTCTATAACTACGTACGGCATTTGGCTTCAGTCCAAATTGTCATCATGGATGTAAGTACTTGAAATATATTTTTGTTAATGTTATTAGTAATTATTTCCACATATTTTCAGATATTAAATTAATTCATATTGTCAATGTATGTACATTTTTATATTTTTTAATTTATTGTACATTATTTTTTAAAGAATTACAAATTTTTTTTAAGATTTTCAGCAAAGAAATTAACTAAAGTATAATTTTTCTGTAAATTTGTTAGTTTTTTTCAGCGTACTAATTAATATTCAGCAAAAATTTTATTCATTTTTAGCATGGATTTTTTAATTTGTAATCAACAAAATTAAATCAAATTTAATCAACAAAATTAATTAGCAAAACTTTTGCTGAGTTTACTAATTTTTTACCAAAAATCAGCTCGCTGATTTGCAGCAAATGATTACATTAGCAATTTTCTTAAAAGCACTCTGCTGATTAAAATTTTGCTTTCTCAACAAAATTTGTTGCTGACTTTACATACTGCCTGTTTGCGTACTATTAAGAAAGGTCGAGTTGTGTTAAAAAATCTTTGATTTGTATATACTCTTCTAAATTTGTTACATTTCTAAGAAATATTACAATTTTAACCCACTGTTCCAAAATTTGCACGCACCCAATGACGTAGCGGAAGGTGATGTGGATACTCCAACATATATCTAATATATTTAATAAGCCTCTTCCAAACCCAGCTTTAAATGTAGACATTGGAGCAAAAAATATAAAAAATCCAATTTTTGAAAATTTTTATTTTTATTTCTTGGAATTGTTGGATAACATACAGCAAATCTTAAACTCAGACATCAATTTCGCATTTATGACTTAAATGTTAATATAGATTATTTCTATTAATAAATATTTTATTGAATAGTGAAATTTACATTTTAGCAAATATCGCAGTTTTTATTATTTAGATTTCCCAAGTTTTTGTTCTATAGTAGCTAAATGGAGTTATTTTTCATTTATCTTCAGGTTATTTCTTTTCCAACGATACCCAACACTTGAATGACATGTTTATAACTTCTTAACAGGAAATCATCAAACGTTAAACCACAGAAAAAATAATTGTCAATTCAACTTTTGTTTGATTTCAAACTCACATTCAATTAAGAGTTTAATAATATGTTTTAAATAATTTTTAATTGAAAATTAATTTGGAACACACAAAATATACAGTTTTTATAACACATAATGACAGCAAAAATTTAAAAAAATTCCCCAAAATTTAGTAAAAAAAACTTCAAAATTTAAAAAAACCTACAAAAATAATTTATAAAATAAAAAAAAAAAATTGCTAAAACTTAAAAAAAACGCAATATTGAAATAAATCGCTAAATTAAAAAAAAAAATTATCAAAAATTTAAAAAATACCGAAATTAAAAAAAAAGATGACAAAAAGTTATTATTTATTTATTAAAATTTGAACGTTTTTTTTAAATTATTCTAATTTGCGAGATATTTTTAAAATCTGGCGTATTTTAGTTTGGACGATTTTGTCAAATTTTGCAGATTTTTTTCATTTTTGATGATTTTTAATTTTTTTTTTTAATTTTAGCGATATTTTCCTCAATTTTTAGTACTTTTTTTCAAATTTTATTTTAATTTTGAATAGTATTACTAAATATTTGTTTGTAATTGACAACAATATTGAAGTAAAATTTGAATAGGGTTTAGGGAGATAAAAGTTGGTGTCGACCTAAGTTGCATAAAAGACAAAATTTGTGCTAAACTTCAACAAATTTGGAAGCAGTGAAGTCCAAAATTCTATATTTTTCAGTTGGTTATATAACCTTAGTTGAAAATAAAATCAATTAAAAAGTTTCAAATTATTTTAATTTGTACTACAATTTCCTTAATAGTATCGAATTCAATTCAACTTTTAATTGAATTAACAAATATTTTAATGGAAACTTGATTTTAGTTTCTCTGTGCCCTTATTTAATTATTTTTTATTATGTAGCTTTCACTTTTATGGGGTTCCAAAAATCGGAATTTTGAAATTTTGTTGCTTTTATCTCTATACTCAAAGCGGTGATTGGAAAAAGCTCATCCACTAAATTTTGAATATTTTTGAGTATCTTCGACCGCTTCTTCTGCTTAATTAGGCGAATGCAAGTTTTGGAATAGGGTCTTAAAAATTATATTTGCTTTAAAAATGTGTCAACGTTAGAAGCGGCTGGAGAAAAAATATATACAAATCTAAGATGATTTTTTAAAATAACTCGCTTTCATTATTCATAGAGATGATATTCTACCCGGCATTTATCCAGTTTATGGGTAAATACCGGATATATATTTATAAAATATGTTTAAAATGTCAATAACTGAAATTTATGATAATGAAAAATTATTGTCTTTCTTTGAGGAAAAGATGGCAATGTCTGTAAAACAACTACATTTGGCTTTGCGATTTGTAATTTTTCAACTGCTATGTGAGTATTTTAATTATTATATATAAAATTTGTTGCAAAGTCCATTAAATTTTTCTGCTCAATGTTTTTGTTCGCAAAATTTTCTATAACATAGTTTTGAGCCCACATCTTCAGTAAATACTCGTCTATTTACCCATTTTTACCCAATTTACCCTTCTTACCGGGTATTTAACAATTGGATATTTACCCTTTTCCAACCTCTAACCATACCATTCAGACTAGTATGCATATTTTATATGTTTAGAGACAAAATATTTATTTATGTGCCACTGTGCTATGGTGCACAAAAGCAACACATGTCTTTAATTGCTTGGAACACAAGTACGAGTTAAGTACATATAAGTTTTCAGTCTTATGGTTTTACAAACTGTTAATAAAATGAATGAACTTTACATATTTTTTCAATACTTTAATAGTCTCAACTTCATGGCTTTTCGAAAATAGTTTTGGCCAAAAACATATTCTGGATAATCTGACTCCAGCCATAAGACACCATACAAGCCATTCAGTCAGCCAGTCAATGTGTAGCATTAAATGGTCTGCAAACTGAAAATGACAATATTCTTGGCCATTAAAGAATATTAAAAGTTGTTTAACCTTTCTTTTTATTGAAATTTTTTTGCTGTTCTTTTGCGTAACTTTTTTTGGGGAGTAATATGGCTGAGGTGGTTGTGTATACAGGACAACCCCAAAAAACAAATATATTTGATATCTTAAGGATGTTGTGTTGTCGGCGGATGGATACATATGGTTATTATGATGGCCTTTTCTTTTTTTAATGTTTGTTTTCTTTTTGTAACTTTTTGCTTTTTGAGAGTGGGGTAATATTATGGATGTCACTCGAATAAAAATTATTCGACTAATCGAACAAACAAAACGAAAATTCGAACGAACAATTAAAAAAAAAAATGATTTTTGAATAACAAATATTTCGAATGACTGTTGACGATTCATCGAACAAATCGAATCATTAAAAAAAAATATTCTTTTAATAAAACTTTTTCAAAAATTTACCAATTTTGTTAAAATTTGTATATTAAATGGTAATGGAAAATATAAAATGAGGAAATATCTAAAATTTGAAAACCATTATTAGTCGTTTCCCAGATACGAACTTTTTAACCCTCTAACTGGAGGCCTGCCTTCAGGCGAGGTATTTTAAATTGGACATAAATTCTTCAAATGAGTGTTTTATAATAAGAAATTACTAAATATTTTGTGAAGTAAGCGAGAAAGCGTCACATTTAGAATTTCGTAAAATTTCAAAAAATAAATATTTTGAAATGAACAGAATTTCCAAAAACCTTGAAAACTTTTTTATGTTGACTAGAAACTGCTGATACTTAACACAAAGTAAGATGGACGCTTAAACTATTTAAAAAACTCTAACTTTCGTCTTAGTTCATACAAGATTCCAATATCATACCCGTACATCTTAACATGGAAATGTATGGACGGATTTTTATGAAATTTGGCAGAAAGATTATATTTATAGTATTAGCAAAGTCTTTAAGTATAATCAATGTACGATGAAGTTTAGGTGCGTTTTCACTTAATTTCGCATTTTTCGAAAATCGCTATATCTACTTAAGTACACTCAAAAAAAAAGTTAATGAAGTCGGAGGATCCTCCCAGCAGAAATATGGCTGCTTTTACTGACTTTTTTTTAGTGTAAAAACACAAAAAGGGTAATTTTTCGACTGTAGTTATATATTGGTAAGAAAAACAATTTACGCCTGTTTTATTAAATGCCGTTTTTCAAACACTTTATTATGTACATTAGTCTGTTGTTATGTAAAAACTACTCATTTTGCGGCAAGCGTAAATTGTTTTCCAAACAAAAATTTAGTTCCAAACATTGTTTTTTTTATCCTAATTTCTTTTTTCAACATCTCCTTTTGTATGCCCGGTATAAAACTGGTGCCCTGGAAGCTAGAAAAAGCCACCAAGGATGTGGGTTTCGTCATCCATTGTACGAAATTTCATATTTTGTTACAAAATTAAGACACAGTTTTTTTGGCTCGTTCTTTGGTCTCCTTTTTCTTTTTGAAATTTCGGCTCTGCACATTTGCACTTAATATGTTCTTAATTGTTCACTTTTTTCATTTTTCTGACCAACAACTTGGAACAGTTGGCTGATTTTCTGTTTGAAAGGATAGGATTTATCCGCAAGAAGTTCACTATTTTCTTGGCACTATTTACATCAGAAATATGCTTTTTAATATCGGTTCGCGGACTACTATTAGCTCTCTAACCGGCAAGCCCGCCTCCAGTCGTTAATTTGTTCATAAATGAGTATTTGATAATAAAAAATTTAGCTATTTCGATAGAAAACTAAATTTAAAAAATATTTCGTGAAATAATTGTTTATTTGCTGTGCACGGTTTAGAATCGAGAAGGTGTTAAATTTCAGATTTCGTAAAAGCTAAAAAAAGTAATTATTGTGAAATGAACACAATTTTCAAAAATCTTAGAAACATATTTAAGTTGCCTAGAACCGTTTATAGGGAATACAAAGTAAGCTTGAGCTTTAAACAAAAGCTGTTATTTTGGTCTAAGGACATACAGGATTCCAACAAGATACATCCTTAGGACATCGTCTTAACTTGAAATCGTATGGACGGATTTTTACGAAATTTAGCAGAAAGATTATGTTTGGGAGCAAAGTCCTTAAGTTTTATCAATACGTTCAATTTCGTGTTTTTCGAAAAACGAAAATCGAAATATTTTCTTAAGTAAAATCACCAAAAGTGAAATTTTTGGACTGTGGCTATATCTTGTTAAGAGGCCCATATTGCCTAAAATAGGCAACGAAAAAGAAATTTATTAGGAGAATATATTGTTTGTTTTTCGTACCGAACAATTAGTATAAATTTCATTACAAAAAAGCTTAGACCGGTTTGAGGGTTAATAATGGCTAAAGATATATGGATGGTTTGACGTTCAAGCGGGCAATATGAAGGAATTCACAGATAAAGAGCTATCGTTGAAACATGGCATGATTTTTGAAACTATACAAATATCAAAAATGTAGCTATTACAACGATAGCACGTTAGCACTTAAACTGTGAATTCCATTTATGTAATTTCTAAGTTAACTAAAATAAGATCTTAACATCTCGATATACAAAATCTATCGTCGATTTACATATACATATACATTTAACTTTTTAACGATTTTCAAAATTGTATGCTTTTCATCATGAGATAACAATGACAAATGACGTTGAATTAAGAAATCCTTTGGCGTTTCTATAGTCTAAAATTATTTCATTTAAGAACTGGTATTGTCGTAGTTTCAAATTTCTGCCAAAACTCATAAAATTTTGAGATTATACGATAAAATACTTTAATTATTCATGTATTTTTAAAATAATTTTTATTCGCTATTCGTTCGATTAATCAAATAATTTTTGAATATTAATCGTTTGATCTTTCGACCAAAAATTGTTTGATCGCTCATTCAAACAAAATATAAACCCGAATAAATGATAACCCTAGCAAATATGCATGTTTAATGTTCATTTTTATGTATATTTTTACGACATCATATTTGCGATAAACACGTTCATTATAATAAAGACTTGTTTGTTGTGGATGGTAACATCTTTGCAGGAGTAATAACTGTGGAACATGTTACGAGTTAACACTTTTACTTAAAAATTAATTTAAAGAAAGTTAAAAGTTTGTACTTCGAAAACCCTTTTAGGTAAAGTCCAACAGATAAACAGCTAAAATCTACATTTAACGATAAAACATATTTTATTGTGAAGAACAATTTTAACCCACTTTTTGTAAATATATATTCCGTGGGAAATTTTTGACAAAACTTCGTAGGAAGACATGCATATTTGCAAGTAAGCATTTTCAATCAATATAGCCAAATCGCACCATCTAAATATTGGTGGAAAAATTAATTGAAATTGAAACTTAGACGCTTTGTACGCACATAAAGGGTTAATGTTTATTTTTAAAATTTTATATATTAACAGAGAGATAGATATTTATCGTAAAATAAAAAAAAATATATATTATTCTTTTCACACTATTTTTAGAAATTATATAAAAATGTTGGTATTTTTAGATGATTCTTTTTGGTAACTCGAATGCTCAAATTTATATTGTTGTTTTCATCGCAAATTTTCCAAAATTAAAAAAAAATTTTTCACTTTAAAAGATTTTTTTGTCAATATATGGTGCATTTTCATTTGTCAAGCATCTACTATTAAATAAAATAACAATAAAAACATTCTTTGTCCAAATTTATTGGTTAATAAATAATTGTGGAAAAGTCTACATTTTTGACAATAAAGAAATCGATAACATTTATTTTTTATTGAAATGCTTTGCAGAATAATTTCGGCAGTTTCGGATAACACATAAACCTAAAAAAAAGTGATGATGAAGATAATTTGTACGCAAAGAAAATTTTAGTTGACGTAAACTAATGAGTATCGTTTGTAAACTTATGTAATTTTCATAAATTGAACTAAAAATTTCCTAAAATTAATGAAAAGCTCATTACTTTTAACGAAACTAGTTTTTAATGAAACTTTTTTATTGGGTGATTGAAACTATTAATTAAAAAAATATAATTTTCATAACATTTTGTGAATTCTTGCTTTAAATCGTTGAAATTGCACACGTCTATTGAAACTTTTTATTTAGTTAAGACTAATTTTAAAAGAAATTTACTAAGAAATATGAATTTATTTATTAAACTTTTCTTTTACTTAATGAAAAGGTTTCATTAAAACACTGTTCTCAAAAAAAAAATATGTAGCTTTTCATAAATTTTCGTTTTTTGTGAAGGAAAGTTTCATTATTTTTCGTCCAACAATATTTTGCCAGTGAGATTTTGAATATCAAATTTAAGAAAAAAACGCGAAAGCAAACTAAGTTCCAAACTTTTTCCCATTTTGCCGAGAGTTGAGCAACCAAAAGGTGAATTCGTTGCTAAAATTTGGACTTTTACTTAAATTTGAATTACAAAATCCAAACCAATCGGTCCAACAAAACATATTTTTTAAACATTTTCTTACCGAACTTGTTTGTGAGACACTAATATCAGGACATGTAACCAAATAATTAATAAGGTTGTGGACCATCAATTCTATATATTTCGGGCATGCTTATCTCAATGGCGAACTTTTTTTTTTTTTTTTTGATTTATGATAAAGTTTTTCCGCAAAACTAAGTTTGGCACATCTTCTTGCTATTTTAGATTTGATTTCATTGAAATCTAAAGACAAAACCAATATTAATATTTATGGTACGCATTTGGTTCCCAAATCTTAAAATCAAACTCGCTGTGAAGCGTTTTTACAAACTTTTTCGGTTTTCGAGTATGCTATTGCTAAATAATCAATTGAGCTAATCAAATGTTCACACAGTGCAAAGAGTCATTTAAAAGGAGTTATATTATTAGTAAGAAAAAAATTATGTTTTCAAAGCGTTTTTTTTTTTGCAAAATTCCCGATTTGTCTAAAATTTTACATGGCACCATAGTTTTCCAGAATGATGCCAAGTTGCAGCTTTTGGTATGATATGTAAATAGATTTCAAAAGTATGGTACATGTTTGTCACAAAAGAGTTGGTACATATTTGTCACAAGTGCAGTGTTTTTGTACGAAACACTTTTTCAAATATAAACGTTTTTAGCTGATTTTTTTCCACATATACTTTTTAAATGTATTCACATATTATACTTAAATTTTGACATTTCCGTTCATTTCAGAAAGCTATGCTGCCAAATACAATTTTTGACAAATCTCGCGTTTTCTATTTAAGGCACCAATTTAAAATAATTGTTTTTTTTTTTTTGTTGAAACGCCTCATGCTAATAAATTTAATCTACAATTCTGTGAATCAAATATGTCAGGGGTTGTCTTATGTGAGTAAGATTTGTGGAAAAACTGTACCATAGATCGAAAATACTGTACCATAGATCGAAAATACGCCATTGAAATACTAGTACGTGAAATATATAGAATAGGTGGTCATAGCTTTATTCAATTTTTAAAGTTACAATTTTGACCTCCTGTGTAATTTCTCTTAAAACACAAGTTTGTAGTTTTTCTTTTAGAATACGATATGACAAAATTATTCGTAAAATAAACATATATGAGCTATTTTAAAAAACACCTATAGAAACCATCCCGGGAATTTTAATTCATTAAATTTCTCGCTTTCCCGGGAACTTTTTAGTCTTAAAATGTCTTTCTTTTCTTTTTTCAGCTTCTGTTTTGTTTTCCTTTATTAATTTTTCTATTAAGTTTTTTAGCAAGTTTCCAGCAGAAATTGCAATAAGAAAAGAACAGAATACAGACTCGGTAGTAGCAACCGTATTTGTAGTCAATCGAATGGTTCGGTTGTAGCTACCGAATTTTGCGGTAGTTATAACCGAATTTCCGTTGAGGCAATCGAACTTTTATTATCGTGCCAGAATTTCTTTTGTTATAATCGTATGATTGTTGTCACAACCGAAAAATTCGGCAGAAACAACCAAATCATTCGATTGGCAAGAAATACAGTTGTTACTACCGAGTCTGTTTTATGTGTATATGTCATTGTATAGCAAGCCAATATTGCAATAATGATTTTTCCACCTTTGAAAACTCTTTATAAACTGATACTAAATTTACTATTTTTTTTAATTAATTCATTAATATTGGCAACAAATTTATACAAAAACAAAATGTTAGGCAATAGCGAAATCGGTATTGGCTTAAAGTCGGTATTTTCGATTTTCGTTATTACTGAATTCGGCATTGGGGAGCCTAGCACACACGTATATTTTGATAAAAGGAAAAAAAAAAAAAGCTTGTGGAGAAATAATCGGAATATACTTATATTTTTCCGTGCATGCCAGTGTACCGCAAAGTTTCGCATATGCTTCAACGTGTTGTTTCGAAGAAAATCGACTTAAAGTTTAAAGATAAATTTACTACTAAGAAACGGAAACAATACTTTTAACATTGTAGAAGGAAAAATAAATTTAACCAGTTCCGAAAATTAAAGTAGTATCGGCTCAGTAGCTTTTGAGATATTTTTCTTATAAAGCTTTCGGTTTTGAACAAATAAAAAACTTCAATTTTGTTTTTAATGAAATTCGTTCATATTATTAAAATATAAAGAAAATTACAAAAGGTAAAAATAAATTTAAGTTATACATAAAGTTAGTAAAAATTTGTTATAGTAGAATGACTTTACTAAAATTTTTTCTGAGTTTACTAAGGCAAAAGTATTAATAAATAGTTTTAAGTGAGCGAATTTTGACTCACACACATGACTTACTACAAAATACTTAATACAAAAAATAATGCGTTACACATAAGTACTTATTTTTATCACTATTTTAAATATGAAATAATGATCTGAACATTTTTCTAAAATCTCTCTTTAGACTCATTGTTTTGTTTACTTATAGAAAGTAAATATATAACTATGTACTTTTGATTTTTGTAAGCTGGAAAGTAATGATATTTTGTGAAAGCAAGTCGTTTACGTTTTTAACTATCAAGTAGAAAATGTCGATATAGCTAGAGGGGTTGACTGACAATTTGGAGGCCCGGGTTCGAAGCCCGTGCATGCACATTTTATTTAAAAAAAAATAAAATTCAATAAAGAAAATATTTTTTTATTACATTTAGTTTTTTTTTATTTATTTTTTGATTCACTATTTTTGTACATACCGGTAGGCATATAGGTAACCATATATTTGTATCATTACCAATATGTTATTATTTTGCATGACATTCCCATATAAAAGTAAAGTTATTTCTAATGACAATTGTATGTACTTGCCATTACCAAATATATACATATCTAACCACTTAAATTCTAATGCTTCTCTACACTGGGTAGTTAGTGTTTTTGTAGTTTGTTAATAAAATCTCTATTTTTGATCAGAGGAATCTAAATTTTTTTTTGTAGGCATGAAAGATTATCCCTATCCCTAAATCTAGAACTGAATTTCTGCCCATTTCAATACTACCATATTTATCCAAGGTCTTTGAACGAATTCTTCACCAACAGATGTGGAAATATTTAACAGATCATCGCCTTCTTTCGGAATACCAATCTGGTTTCAGAGTAAAACATAGCTGCGTTACTGCCTTAGTTAACGTATCTGAGGATATCAGATTTAACACATTAATGCCTGAACCACGATTCCATTGTCCAATATCGATGAAATTTCACACATTCTTTACTTAAGGTTTTGGAATTAATTTGATATAATTTTCTTTTCGATTTCCCATACTTGGGACTTACGAATTAACCACTGATATAAAATAATTCCTCTGTGGTTTTTTAATTAAGTTATTTTGTTATGCTCTTTCATGTAAAACTCTTCATTTTTACTTGAAAATAATCGATATTTCAAGCAAGGGTACTTCATAAAGCTGTAAAATACGTATTTTAATGGTCATGTCATGAAATCATTCCTGTAGCCCAAGTGAGTGGTCCTACCCAGCTACAAATTTTTTGCACTTTAACGAATACCTAACACTATTACCCAGCAATAAAGTTTTGAGATGTGTCGCTTCTCCAATTTTTCAGAGGCAATTTCAATTCTTTATTTGAATTTTTCAGAATATGTAAATTTGCAGACAATTGAACAGATAATTACCAACCCCCAATTTTACACCAACATTTTCCTAAATTATTTTTATCCTTTCTCCACCTACCTGTAAAAATCAATTTGATGCAACTCTTACCTGGCATTAGCTATAAATTTTTTTAAGATGGCTCCTTTTTGGGAATTTAAATACCCAACAGGCAGGAATGGGTTAATCTCAAACGTTGGTAATATATCGTTCCTTGTACTACTTGAGCATTCGAAGGCATTTGATTGTGTCAACCATAACATACTTTGCACCAAACTCACCACGAATTTTAACTTTTCTACATCGGCTACCGCTCTGAGAGCCTCATATCTTCTAGATCGGAGTCAATCAGTGACAGCAGGAGTTTCAACATCCACTCCACTGGCCATAAAGAATGGTGTACCCGCAGGGTTCTATTTTGCGACCCCTACTTTTCTGTTTATATATAAATGACTTACCATCTCAACTATTGAATTGCAACATACACATTTATGCTGATGATGTTCAAGTATATTTAAGCTGCAAGAAAAATCTTATTTTTGAGTGTATCTCCAAATTGAACGATGACCTCAAGAGAATCATGGGTGGGCATAGTTAAATAAACTTCACATTAATCCTAAAAAGTTAAAATGTTTTATCATATCAAAATGAAGACAAAAAATACCCACTGACATCGCGGTCATATTAGGCTGCCAAAAAATTGAAATTGTTGAATCTGCAAGGAATCTCGGTATCATATTTGATAAGGAGCTTAGGTGGAATACACACATAAATGCTGCAACCGGAAATACTTTTGCTATGCTACGAACTCTTTACCAAACTCAACATTTGACACCAGTACATATATGGAAACTTCTTGCTAAAACTTTTATAATGCCCAAACTGCTCTATGGCTGTGAAATTTTTTCTAGCTGTGATTCTGTTGGTACCAAAAAACTTAATGTAGCTTTCAGTGCTGTTTTACGATACGTCTATGGACTTAAACGATATGATGGTACGTCGCAGTATTCTAAATCTTTATATGGCGTAAGTTTTGGTGACTTGCTTAAGATAAAGACTTTAATTTTCTTACACAAGATAATATATACCAACGAGCCAGATTACCTATATAGACGTCTGCGGTTTACTTCATCTGAAAGAGGGAAGGCATTAATATATACCCTACGCCGTAGTTTAAATTCTAATTGTCACTTTTTAATAAGCGCTGAACATCATTGGAACTCTCTACCCTTTAGTACTCAATTAATAGGCAACGCTTTGCAGTTTAAAAATAAACTTTTCTCGAGCTCTTAAAATGTGTGTATCAATTAAAATGTACTATATTTTAAAATGTTTGTTTTATAATTTTATTTTTTTTAAATATTTTTATGTTCTATTTTATTAATATTATAATTATATTGTAATATTTAAATTTTATATAATTAAATTTTACGAAACGATTATGCCATTATAAGATCACATGCTGTAATTTAAAGGATTTTAATCTTGTTGTATGTGATATTTCAATTAAATAAATAAATAAATAAATATATATATTTCGCTCAATAATGTATGCAATACACCGGAATCAATCAAAAAAGCAATTTTTAATTTTTTGTTAGTTAGGCCAGTTTGCGTTTTAGCTAACCAAAAAGGTCATTTTTGATATTAACAGCAAAAACAGACAAGTTTTCTGCTTTCTGCCATTTTGACAAAAATGGAAAGATCTTAGTTCGACTAGTAAATTTTTTTCAAAAAGTACATAATGAACGAAAAATTCTATATCGCTACAAATCACTTTTATTGCGCAGGTCTTTCTTATATTTGTAATTAATTTTTGAAAAAAGTCCTTAAAAAATGGGTTAAATAATATCGGTATGTATCAGCATTAATATTTCAATATCGTTATAACCGGATGAAATACCGATAAAAAAATACCCACACAAACAAATATTACTAATACCATTTTTCGTTTCGGTTGCCAACCTTGAACTTAATCCAACATAAAGAGTGAGATCAGTTAAACTAGAGCACGCATTGTGCCTTCTTAATTTCTTTAAAAACTTCAAACTTAAAGTTTTATTGATTTGTTGTTGCACTCGTTGACTGATATCACTCCTAAGTGTAATTCCGTTCAAAATTCAACAATTTGTTTTTTTAAGAAGCCGACTAGTGAGTATGCTTATTACTAATTATTTTAATATTCTATTACTCATACGTAAAAAGAAGCAAACTTTTTTCAATCTTTTATGATTAAATCGTATTTGCTTACAAATATTAATATTACATACTAGGACAAAATATAAATTATTTATAACTTTGAATAGAAAAACAATTTAACAAAATTTCATACCTCATAAATAAAAATTTGTCATGTAATAAATTTTCTTAACAATTATTTAAAAGGACTTCTTATATATATTTTTTTTTGTATAATTGATTACAGAGTTGATAAATAAAAGTGTAAAAGAACACAAAATTTCTAAAGTAGTAACTTAAAAAGGATACTTTGTTATTAAAGGAGTTTCTTGTTAGTTTTTAGTATTGTTTTCTTGGAATGTGGTAAAAAGAACATAAATTACATTTTCGAGTAATGCTAGTGGCACTTGTCCAGTTGAGAATACAAGTGAAATGAAGTAGAAGTGCAGTGAAAAACTAACTACAAAAAAAACTATTTATCATGTAATTAGGCTGCCCCAAAATTTACTAGATTTAGACCAAAATGTCTACAAATAAAAAATTGTTAAGTTAGCTTTTCAAGCCATATAAATAACATTTGAGATAAATTTGATTGTATTTACGAACAAATTAATTGTATTAACAAACTTTTTTTTCTGTTAATAAAAAATGCCAATACAATTAAAATCAAAAATGTAATAGGTAAAGACTTTTTTATGATTTTGAAATAAAAATGTACATGTATTTAAGTTCGTCTAAATGTGGTAACTACCAAAAAGCAACACAAATATTTTAACTCATAAATGGCACGTCATAGATCTGCTGGACATTTTCAAACCAAACTTTCCAGATATATAGAACTATGGTTCATTAAGAAATTTGTGAATATTTGTTTGCCTTAAAGCGCCCTCTGGTGAAAATATTTGCATCCAAAATTGATATATTCTCAGTATATAAATCATAGACGGTGGAAGATATTTAAAAAAAATAATTTTGTAAAATTTAGTGACCAAGTCTTTATACAAAAATATATGAAAAATTAATTTTCTTTAAGTTACTCCATTTTTAAAATTTTTCGGAAAAATATCTAGGTTTTTGAATATTTTTAATATTGCCATATGACAACCCTGACGATATAATTTTTATAGGTTTAGTAGCATTTTAATAAAAACCATCCATTACCCAGGAAAACTTTGGTAATGTGTGCGATAAAGTAATTGCCTTGTAATGTATAATATTTACCTGCATCACTATTTTCCAACAAAAAGTAATGAATTACCGATAATGGGTTACATAATACATTACTTTGCAATGCATTATTTCGAAACATATATTAATGAGTTACCAATAGTTGGTAAAATAATGCATTACTTTGTAATGTATACTCCTTATCTTCAACATTATTTTGAAACAAAAATTAATAAGCAGTCAATAATAGGACACTCATGGGTTACCTTGCACTAATACATCATTACATTTAACATTATTTTAAAACTTCAAATAATGACTTACCGACTTACATAATGCATGATATAAACGTAAATTAACAATTCATTTACATTCCAGGAAAACTTTGGTAATGGGTGCGATAAAATAATGCACTACCTTGTAATGTATACTCTTTATCTGTATCATTATTTTCAAATAAATAGTAATGAGTAACCGATAATGGGTTACACTATTACTTTGTTATGAATATTCTTTACCTTCAGAATTATTTCGAAACATGGAGTAATGAGTTACCAATAGTTGGTTACATAATGCATTACCTTGTAATATATACTCCTTACCTTCAACATTATTTATAAACATAAAGTAATGAGTTGGCAATAATTGGAAACTCATGGATTGCCTTGTAAAGATACAGCATTAACTTTTACTTTTATTTCAAAACATAAAATAGTGACTTACCAATCATTAATTACATAATGCATGAAATATAAACCTAATGTGATATTTAAAATATTTTTTTTGAAAATCTATAACTAGACACATTACTTTTTGAATTTTTGTTAGCATGAGGGTAAGGTATATCTTTTTAACATCACAAACACAAACTCGAAGCATAACAATTCATTTACATTTTAAGCAACCCAGTATTAAATGTGACGATAGCCCAGTTGATAGAGCTCTCGCCTAAAAACCAGAGAGCCCAGTTTCGAATACCAGCAAAAAAAATATTTTCCACATTTTTTTTTTTTTTATGAAAATCTTTTTATAGATTCGTTACCTTTCCCTACCAAGTAAACATACAAGTAACCAATTACTTTACCCCCCAAGAGGTAATTAGTCCACCATTTACTTTTAGGCTCATCTACTGTGAAATTCAACAGTGAAGTAAGGTGTAATGTAATGCGTGAAACCGTATGGCGTTACATTACTTTGCCCATTATTTGGTAATGTGTGGTTTTGCTGGGATTCTAGGCAACATAATATTATCATTACCTTATAAGTAACCAGTTACTTAACAAGGTAATTAGTCCACCATTTACTTTTAGGCTCATCTCCTGTAGAATTGAACAGTGAAGTAAGGTGTAATGTAATGCGTGAAGCCGTATGGCGATACATTACTTTACCCATTATTTGGTAATGTGTGGCTTTGCTGGGATTCTAAGCAACCTATTATTATCATTACCATATAAGTAACCTGTTACTTAACCCCCTACTATGTGTTGAGTCCACCCAATACTTTTAAGCTCATCGCCTGTAAAATTCATCAGTGAAGTAAAGTGTATTGTAATGCGTAGAGCTCTATGGCGATACATTTCTTTACCCATTATTTGATAATGTAATGTAATTTGATAATGTAATGAATAACCAAGACTTTGTGTACTTGAAAAATTCATCGTCCGATAGCTCAGATTTCCAAAAATTATATAAAATCGATGAACTAGTTTATCATATTTTCTAATTAATGTAACAAACAAACATATAAAAGCTTTTTATATTTCTTAATAATTTTTAAAAAAACTTCCATCAAAAAGTTAAAAAATTTATTTTTTTAAATAATTACCTAGTAAAAAATTTTCGTGTTTTTAGAAGCAGGATAAAACAAATGCGCTGAAGTAAATGCTTACTATCACATAATACTGAGAAGCAGCTAACTACAAAATAAACAAAAAAATTTTGAGCTTACTGTTTTCCCTAACAAGGATGCAGGCTGTAAGCAGGTTACTTTAATCCCTTACAAGGATGCAGGTTGTAATGAAGAAAGTTTCAGATTGTGGATTATAAACGATCTGTATCGATTTTCACGAGTGATTTCCGATTGTATTTGGTGTTTTCGAGTAAGTAATAAAAAATAATTAGTCATTTAACAGTTTCTGAAGAGATAGCACGTAGAGCGTTAACAAAATAAAATGATTACGTTATATGTCTAACATTTTAACAACAAAAAATTAATATCTGTAAAATTGTATGTAAAATAAATTATATTCATATAATTACTTTTATTTATCATAAAATTACTTTTCATCGTAATAGTGTCGACATGAAATATGATTTTATAGAAAGCCATGAAATCACAGCTTTTTATAAGTGCTGAAATCCGCGCTTACTTTGCCCAAGAGTAATGCTTCCAAGTGGGAATTCGCCATATAAAAATCATGACATATATAAGTAGGTTTGTAAGGGATTCCCTTTGGCTTACTCCCTTACAAACCTGCCTGCATGTAAGCAGCGGTTTTTACTGGGTGTTTAACAATTTAACAATTTTTCCCAATTTTTTTATTCACGATTGTAGTAAAGAAGTTGAATAATTTTAAGGTTTTGAAATAACTTAATTATATTTTTGAATAACAAATATATAGCCATTTAAAAGTACTGGGTCGAAAACGGAACACTGTGGCAATAATGAGTTAAAATCAAACTTAAACACAAAAAAAAAAAGAAAATGAACGCGTTCCTTTTCTATTCTTCTTTTTTCTGACCACAAACATGCCATTGTTTGTTTGCCGTTCACAAAAATTCATTTTATTTTTTCCTGTATTGAAAAAGAAAAATAAAGGAAAATTTTAAAATGTACTATAATACAAAAGTTCTTTATGGATATTTAAACATATTTACTTGTTTGTGCAGAATAACATGAGAATTCCATTTTCAAAAAATTATATACAATGTGCAAACATAAAATTTTATTTTATATTCTCAAAAGAAAATCATGTGAAAAATATTAGCAAATATTATATTAAAGGAAAAATTAAATTTTGAAAAATACACAGCAGCAGCATGTTGCTCTAAATATTTTTTGCACAAAAAAAAATAAGTACCTTCTCTGCTAAAAAAGAATAAAATAATATTATTAGTCAAATCAAATCTGCTAAATCTTTAAAAAATAGATTTCAAAAAAGTCGACAAATCAAAAGCACAATATTAGTTTTAGTGATATTTAAGATAAAAACTGTAAATTATTAGGAATTCCACTACAGATTAGAGAAATATTATTCAGATCGTTAAGTTAGTTATTGACTGGGCTACACAATGGAAATATTTATTAGCGTGTAAAACTATTTATTGAAAAAAATAAAAAATAATTCATTGAAAAACATAAAAATAAATGTTTTGCAAACGTAGTTGCACGGGTCAAGCTACAAGAGTCATTGATGCCTCATTTTAAAGGTACTTAAATCGTGGTTTTTCTGGTTTACAAAAATAATTCACTACTTGACTGTAAAATGCTTTTTTTCAAAATCCGTGGTTCAACACGCTGTATTACAAAAAAATTGGTTTTCTAAAATTTTTAAAAAAATTGATATTGATTATAAATTATTCTTCTATAGCGTCACCAAATCCCTGTGTGGTATTCCTGCATGTTCCTGAGTTAGCGGATTTTAAGTTACATTTTTATTCATAACTCTATAGCTCCACATAGGGACACGGCAAATAAAAAATCAAACTTTGCTCTCTGGCAATTCTTCCCTAACTACGTAAGCGCCATCTATCGAATATACAAAGACTATATCATAGATATGGCATCACTTACAACATATGGGAAAACAGTGGACACTAGAGTGAGGTAAGTTTCTAAAAATAGAACTGTTGTGTTGTTGGAGTTGTACTTCTTAGGTTATGTATGCAAGAACAAAAACACCGTGTATTGAATAAAACTAGTTTTAATCACAACAAAACTCGACCTGACGATAGAACAGTGTGCTAAAGCGCAATGTCTAACGTGTAGTGAGAGTGTATGTGGCATTCGAAATCAGTTTATCTATACCACGGTCAGTGATTGCAAAGAAAATTTCATATAGACGCAAACGAACAAATAATAACATAACAAATATTACATTATTCAAAAAACCAGGGTCACTGACGAAAGTTATGATTTTTAGAAAATACACTCATTCCTCTCTACCACGCCTTTCACAATGGAAGTAATTTATATTTAACTTATATTTGTTTAAAAATAAAAATAAAAAAAAAAAACAGTTTTGAAATACAGATTCTTGAACAGCGGATTTTGAAATTTGTGGGCTTTGGTAAAACCACAATTTAAGTAGATTTAAAATGAGGCATCAATGACTCCAGTAGCTTAAGCCGTTAAAAATATATGAAATATTAAGTACGACTACTTTTTCCGAATATTTCTCTTATTTTGAAAACACGATATTTCAAGATCTATTGGGATTAGCTGTCCTATATTTGAACAAAGTTATAGTTATATGATGTACATCTTCTGTACCAAGTTTGTGTGAAGGAAATCGAGTGGTTGATTTTATATGTTCAGTCACTGACTAAATGAATATATAACAATTAATTAAAAAATGAAATAAATGAAAAATTCCCATGTATGGAGAAATAATTTAAAATTGTTATATTTTAGGAAAACGTACTTCAATTATCTACACTCAAAGAAATAAGTTAGTAGAAAAATTATGAAACGTCTTCAAGTATACTATTCAGATTTTAACTGGTTTGAGCTAATGTTTAACTAATATTTTACTAATGTTTTTCTGATTTATTTTGTTACCAAAATTGTGCTGATAAGCACATTAATTTTGTGTACAACAACCAGATTCATTCAAGAATAGATGAAGCAACTAAAAATTCAACGAAAATTTAGTAGATTTTTCAGTTTCTTTTTGCAATTTTTATTAAACTAATATTTAGCAAACAGATTATACTAATTTTACTGCTGTTTTTGCAACATAATTGTTAAGTAATTTGTAGTAACTCTTTCTGCAATTTTTACATATTTATTTCTATGAGTGCCACATTGGAAATTTATTTATATTTTTTTTTGTGGGCGTTGTGGTGTAATTGTTAACGTGTTGGACTGTTACACAGATGGTCCCGGCTTTGATTACCGGGACGACAACAACTATTTAAAAAAATAATATATATGAGTTTTCTATACCTCATATGTGTCGCAGCGTCCGCCTTCGGTGTTCCAATAGCACTTTGCTTCACCGAAGTAAAATAATGAATCAGGGCTATGAAACAAAAATCTTCAATAAATTCGCCAACTCTACGTCAGGTGGCGAGCAGCAACTGTTCTAAGACTTATCGACTCGCGAAATTTCAGTTTTGCCATGTTTGAAGCCTTTCATCTTTCCACACATTTCACCTCTCTACTATCCCCTTCCCAAAGAAAGCAACACATTAAGTAATAGGAAGAATTCCTGAGTGTTGCTTCTTTTAAACAAAAAAAAATAAAATGGTATTCTAAATATTAATCTTTATTTTGAATCATTAGAAAGCGTCAAACTGTAGTAAAAGGCTTCAAGAGGTACCAAAATAGCAATTTTTGGCAACTTTAACCGCGGTTTACTCAAAATTGTGACGTGATGGAAAAAATTTGGATGCCGGATATGGAATCAGGTAATAAAATACGACCCAGGAAAACTTTGGTAGTTGGTCCTTACCTGTATCACTATATTCCAACAAAAAGCAATTAGTTACCGATAGTGGGTTACATAATGCATTACTTTGTAATGAATACTCATTACATTTAGCATTATATAGATACATAGAGTAATGGGTCACCAATAGTTGGTTATATAATTCATTATATTGTAGTGTACTCTCCTTACATTCAACATTATTATAAAACATAAAGTACTGACTTAATGATAATTGAACACTCATTGTATGATACCTCATTACCTTTTACATTATTTCCAAACATTTTGTAACGTAATGACGTACCGATTATCAATTACATAGTACATGAATTATAAACATAAAGTAATTAAAATATATTTATAGATACATTACTGTGTGACTTTTTGTAAGAACGAAGGTAAGGTATATATTTTTGATATAATAAACGGAAACACGAAGCACAACAATTCATTTACATTTTAGACAAACAACTATTATAAGCATCGATAGCTCAGTTGGTTGAGATCTTGTCTAACTAATTGTTAACAACCAGAGACCCCAGGTTTGAATCCCAGCGTGACCACATTATTTATTTAATAAAAGAAAGTACTTGTCATAATTTTTTTTAATAAAATTTTTTTTTTATGAAAATCTATTTATAGACACATTACTTTTTCCCGTCAGCTAACCATATAAGTAACCAGTTACTTCACCACCTACAAGGTAATGGGTTCACATATTGATTTGGTAATGTGTGGTTTTGCTGTGGTTATAAATCACATATCGGCTTTAAAACCAAGAAGCTTTTTGATGTGTATAATCAAAACTAGAAACATAATCATCGGCCAGCCAATCAGTGTAATTGTGCCTTACATGTCCTCAACAAAATATGGGATCTTATATATGTGACATCAACAGTAAAGTTAAGGAAAAATGGAGTAGAAGACTGACAATATCATTTTCCAAGCCACTTATACATTAAAAAACAAAAAGAACTTTTGATGCATTTAATGGTAAATGTGGCAACGAAAAAGTAACAAAATTATCTAAAGAAAAACAAACCCGCATAAACCCAACAAAATATTGAAAATGGCATGACGTTTTTTGTACTATTGGCAATAACAATAGACCATTATATTTCAATTGACGTTAAAACAATGTAAAATACAGGGCAACAAGAAATTTTAGTCACAATTATTTGTAAGTGTAATAAATATAGTGCACTTCACAAACAAATTGTTTTGCTGGGTATGTATAGGGTTATTTGTCAGGAAATCGACACACCAATCGAATTCATGCCTTCTAATTCACATAAAATTTTGAGCAAGCATTCTCCTTGACCTTCTTAACGTTCCAATTTCTAGTTTTTCCTAAATTCGTTGTAGTTTGAGTTTTATCACAGTTTAAATTTTGTGCTTTTTAGTTATATGCATGGTGTTCAAATACTAATTATTAAACATTAACATATTTTATAAAAAGAATATTTACAAAAAATAAGATTTCCACGGAACATATTTCGAACCCATTCTGAAATTTTTATATGACAACATATCAAGTTAAATCTGAATAAAAAATATAAAAAAAAAACAGAATACGCATTTCGAGATATTTGCAAATCAAGGACATTTTTAATTTGTTATATACTTTTTTTAAAAAAGATTTATTGATGCGTTTCGAGAAGATTACATAAGCTCTATTATGAGACTAAGTTCATAACGATTAAATATAGTGCTCCAGAGTTATAATGTTTTAAACAATATGTGTTTTACTAAAAAGTTCCAAATTTATACTGAGATAAACCTCGAACTACAACGAATTTGGGAATACTAGAAAATAAAAACTTTGTTAGGTCCAAGAGAATACGTACAACAAATTTTGTGAAAATCGGGAGAGATGAATTCGAAAAAGCTATTTTTTGTGTAAACGATTTTCATTTTCATCCAATACTAATTATTTAAAAATAAAATTTTTTATAGAAAGTATATTTTTACAAATTAAGATTTCCACTGAACATATTACGAATCCATTCAAAAATTTTTATATGATGTCGATAACATGTCAAGTTAACTCTGAACAAAAGATAAAAAAAACTTCATGAAATGCATTTTGAGATATTTGCAGATAAAGACCAGTTTTATTTTTTTTATTCTTTTTTAAAGAAGATTTATTTTTTCTCAAAATTTTTTCGATAATGTTGTATAAGCTTTGTTATGAGACTAAGTTCATAACAGTTAGATGACGCGTTCAAGAAATATGATGTTTTGAACATCGTGTATTTTACTAAAAAGTCACATATATAAACAGCGATAAAAAGCGAAGTAACAACGAATTTGGTAAAAACTCTAAATTAAAAACTTTGTAAGGCGCAAGAGCATACATACACCAAAATTTGTGCAAATCGGTAAAGTTGAATCCGAAAAAAAAAATGTATTGAGTCTACGATTTTCATTTTCACCCTATAGTCATTGCGGAAGAGCTATGGTACATATACACTAGGATGTCCCATAAACAACGATTTGACAATTTTCGTACATTACACCCCTAGTTTTAGTGCAAATATTTCAAAATGGAAAAAATCGAATTTCGGTAGCAAATGGCCCATATTTAAAAAAAAAAGTGTATTTTTATTAAAAAATTTCAACATTCGAAATTTTGCAAATTTTAATTTTTCATGTCATTTATTTCATTTCATATAGGTACTCAAAATTATTCAAAAATGGGATTTTGGCTTTATCAGATATTACTAACCCTCTTTATTCTGGAATCAAAAATGACGCACATATTTGATCAAAATGCAAAAATGAGATTTTTTAAATCAATTTTAAAGATTTTTTAAAGGGCCTAATGTTAATTAAAGAGAAAAAATTATACTTTGTGTTTGTGTGTGGAGCGACTAATTTCCTGAATATTTTATGAAAATTTACTGTTTTGTCAAAATTTGAATGTTTTCAGCAACGTTTTGCATAGTTTTCGAAAAAATTTAACCTTAGTTTGGTTAGACCATAATTGTCCAATGGATCAAATTGCATAAAATAATTATTTGTATCCAGTGGACATTTTTTTTTTAAAAATTTAAAAGCTTCACACTAGGGTGGGGCGATTTGAACATCTTAATGGGATCTTCGCGTCTGATTCTTGGGATTTTACTGAGCAAAAAAGTCCACTAGACAATACGTCTACTGTGAAAATCGAGCTTCCACATTTTGACTTTTTAGCCGTATTTTGTAAAATTAGCAATGTGTCTGATGGACATATCTCAGGAAGTAGGATTAGCTTATCCAAGATTATGGTATCAATCTCTTCTTTGGAAGATTCTCTAGCAGATTAATGCATCAATCATATTTGTGGGTGGGGTTTAAGGGCTTTTTTGCCGTATTTGTGAAAGTAACAATGTGTGGGATGGACATATCTCAGGAAGTAGGAGGAGCTTATCCAAGATTATGGTATCAATCTCTTCTTTGGAAGATTCTCTTACAGATTAATCAATCGTGGGTGTGGTTTAAGGGGTTAATTTTTAATTTCAAAATATGGCTTTTTTGCCGTAAAGTCAAAATGTGGAAGCTCGATTTTAACCGTAGACGTATGGTCTAGTGGCCTTTTTTGCTCCATACAATCCCAAGAATCAGAAACGCGAAACGCCCAATAAGATTTTTTTTCTTCCATACTAATCGCCCCACTCTACTTCACACTCATGTAGTCTTTATCAGTGAAAAAGTCAAAAAATAGCGAAATCCGTTGTGTTTATTGCAAAAAAGCAAAAATAGCAAAACTACAAAAAATTAAAAAAACTAAATTTTTTAAAGAATAAGTAATAATAAGTAATATTGCGGAAAAAGCATTTAAAGCAAAGCACATCTGAAAAAACAAATTTAAAGCTCAAAAATTTTAATAAAAAATAAATGTTTTAAGCCCAAAAGTTAAAACTCAGAAAACGGCAAAAAGCAAATATGAGTAAAAAAGGCAAAATAAAAGGATGTTTGTCTTCTCGTTACGCTTGTCTATTTTGTCACCAGGCCACTAAGGGTTAAATATTTTTAAAATAAAGAAATAATTACAGTCTAATCAAATTTAAGTAAAATTTTTTCGAAAATTAGGCAAACATTAAAATTCAAATTTTTGACGAAATAATCAATTTCCATAAAATATATTGAATAGGAGTCGCTCCACACAAACCTGAATTAAATTTTTTTAAATTTTTTGCGGTTGTCGATCGACAGATCCAAATTAGAGATTTTAAAAAAGCTTTAAAATTTTATAAAAAAAAACACATTTTGGAGTATTTTAAATGAATAAATGGCGCTTCACCGCCTTGGATACCATAAAGCATTTAGGGAAGGCATTCTGTCGTGCTTCCCAGAATGACTTCTTTAAAGCAGTGAATAATGCTTACAATGAAGCAATAAAGTATGCATACCATGAAGCTCTAATGTTGTCAACATACAAAAAAGCGCTTCTTAGTGCCTAAGAAGGCATGAATTTATTGCTTCTAAGAGCACATGAAAGAAACGCTGTAAAAGAGACATACCAAGTGGAACATCGCGAACAAAAATCATGCCTTCTTTATTTGCTTTGGAAGCGCTTCGTTATCATATAATGCCTTCCGGAAGCGCTTCTGGGCAAGCACTATTTTTTTGCTGGGTACTGGGTGGTGTGATGGCAAATCTATTTTTAAAGGACACCTTAATATACACTTGTAACATCTACAGCTGTTTGTCTTATAGAAAGGGACGTTTGTCTTCTTTATTTAGATATAACATTTTTTTTTACTAATTTTCTTTGCTGTTTTTAGCCAGAAATTGGTTTTAGTAATATGAATATGTATTTAATTTTTCTGTAAAATTTAAGTTATTTCAGTAGACTTTATAGATTTTTTTTGGTTTGAATGTTTTTTGATCCTTTGTCGGGACACCCTAATGTGTATGTTGGTTAAATAAGTAGTTGTAATGTTGCAAGTAAGTTGATAGTTGTAGGTTGGTAACTCGAAGCTGTTGCTTTTTGTTATATAAGCTTTTAGATTCTATGTGTTTTTTGTATTTAGTAAAAATTGTTTCTACCTTTGTTTTCTGCAATTCCTACTCAGAGAGTTTTGTGTAATTTGATTTAATTTATACCAAGAGCGCTAAAGAAAAAAGGAACAAAATAAAAAATACAAAAAGAACCATGTACTAGGTACTGTAAAATGCAAGGAAGCTTAACCATATACCACTATGATAGTATTAGTCTATAGCAGGGGTGGGCACGTATATGAATTGAAGGGCCAAATTTGGGATTTCACAATCTTACGGAGGGTCGCATTAAACTAATAAACAATCTTAAAGCTTTTTAATTGGCAGGGTTGCTAGTCCAACTGTTAATGTTACCATTACTGGGGAACGAATTAGGAATCCGGCATGTATACTAATATTTAAACACACTATAGTCTATCATATTGTTTTCCTTTTAGATTTTACATAGCATTGTGTGGTTTAAGAATTTTGTATGTATTGTTGATCTTTTAAAATTGCATTTCATTTTTAATTGTCAGGTTTGAACACATAGAAAACACTATTCGTTAGTAAATGTAAGATCAGATATATATGTATATATATGTATATATATATAGCTATATCAACACCGGTTTTAACGGACGTTTTATACAACTAACGATTTTTCTGGTTCCAAAGCATTTTCTACATATTTCATACAAAATAATACGGTTACAACAAACGTCGTTTATACACTGAGAAAATTATAGAATTTAATAAACAATTTCATAAAAAATTTTAATATTAAAAAGTTTTCTTGAATTAATAAAATTCTTCATGAATGTCTTTACAAATGCATTGGAATTAATGCAACGAACCGCTTTAATGATTTTTGAACAATTGAACATTGAAATAATAAAGCAATTTATAAAATATTTTGAACACATCAGAATTAAACCGTAAAACCAAAATTTCAAATGTGTAAAAATTAATGAAATTTTATAAAACTAAAAAAAAAAATAAAATATTTTATATAATTTCATAGCTCTAAGGGAAATTTTCATTAAATTTATGAAATCGAATAAATGTTTTTTATGAAACTATGAAATTTTATGAAAAATTTCTTGAAAACAATGAAATTCTTCATTGAATCTACGAAAAAAATTCAATGAAATTGTTTAAATAATACACTGCGTTGCAAAACTATATTTACACATTAGTTTCATTAATTTAAAGCAAAAGTAGAAGAGTTTAACCGGCATAGAAGTAACACCAATGGGAAATTAATAATATTTAACAAAAAACAATAAATTTATTTTTTATTTTACTATTTAAAAATGAATAACAAAATCAATTATTGGGGATTTTTGAATTTTATTCATCATCTTCTTAGACAGTGTGCAATTAATACTATAATTAATATGCACATATTTTCAATTGTTTGAGATAGGCGTGGTAGAGAAGATTAAGTATACTTTTCTAAAAATCATAACTACATTGTAAATTTTTAATTGAATTAGACTGCGCAGTTTCTGGTAACACAACCTTCATCAGTAATCCTTTTGACAATACTGTAATTATTTGTAATGGTTTTTATTGTTTGATTGCATCTATATGAAATGTTTATTTATTAAATGCAATCCTGACCGTGGCTTGGACCTGCTTTCTTTGCCACATGCACTTCGCACTACACTTTAGACAGGCGCTTTAACCGCTTGATCTAAAGTCAGGTCGATTTTTGCTGTGGCTTAAAACCAGTTTCAATTACACGGGGTCGATTTCACATTTAATTGTAATTGCAGAAGATAGCTAAGACAAAACCACAAAAATTCACAATTGTTAGTGTTTCCTAACTATAAATACACTTATTTTTATATATCAAAATTTACAAAAATTTAAGAAATATGCGTGTCTTATCGAAAATTCGATGAGACTTACTGTTTATCAGATTTATTCGAAGTTTTTACGGTTAAGATCTCCACTCATAAATAACTGCTTCCTTTAGATGAAAAACATTTTCATATTGATGTTTTACTGAGCGCCATTCTAATACTCTTAAATTTGTTGATGATAGCAGTAAATCGTCTAACGACTTGCCTTGTTGGAGAATTATTTCTTCTTCGTTGCTATTTTCAACAAATGGCACCAATTTCTCTTTTAATACCGTAATGCACTCAAAAAAATTAATTGTGGTACTTGGAAATGCCAAATCAATTACACCGTGGAAACAAAAATTCCCCAAACAATTAAGGATCCGCCTCCAAAATTTCTATTTGAGAAGTATCGTATTTCCTTACACAGGTCTCTCCAATAGCTGTTAAATCCATCGAGAACATCAAGATTCAAATGTTAAATGCGCTAATGTAAGTGCTTACTATTACATAATACTGAGAAGCAGCAAAAGAAATGAATAATTTTCGTATAAAAATAAACAAAAAAAAGTTTTAGCTTTCTGTTTTCCCTTACAAGAATGCGGGTTGTAATCAGTTTACCTTAATCCCTTAATACGTTTCATATTGTGGGTTATAAACGATCTGTACCTGTTTTCCCTAGTGATTTCCGATTGTGTTTGGTGTGTTTGAATATGTTGTACAAGTCATTTAATTGTTTCTGAAGATCTAGCACGTGGTGCGGAAAAATTAAATTTTTATATTAATATTGCTAAAATTTTAAAAACAAAAAATTAATACCTGTAGAATTTTATATAAAATAAATTATATAATATTCATATTATTACTTTTAATCCTAATAATGTAGACATGAAATATGATTTTACGGAAAGCCATGAAAACACAGCTTTTTGTAAGCACTAATATCCGCACTTATTTTGCCTAAAAGTAATACTTCCAAGTGGGAATTCGCCATATAAAAATCATGGCATATGTAAGCAGGTTTGTAAGGGATTCTTTTCGGCTTACTCCCTTACAAACCTGATTGCATGTACGCAGCGTTTTTCACTGGAAACAGTCCTACCAACAACAGCGATTACTGGCTTACCTTTCTCCAGTTGGTTTGAAAATTAATTTTAGCGAATTCAAGTCAAGCAGTTTTTTGGCTGGGTAATAACCTTGGCGCAGACATCAGCTTTTGGCTAATAATTCTCTGGAAATCCTTTTTTAGAGCCTAATTATAGTTGATTTGGACACATTTACCACACATTCATCGATAATCTGACTGAGACTCTTCATTGTGTTGCTGGCTTAGTTGACTTAAAGGTGATTGATTAGGAAGCTTTTTTTCGGGCCGCCAGTTTTATTTTTATCATCAGCACTCGGATTATTTGCAAAATCTGTGACAACCACATGGCACTTTTAAATAGGCTGAAGTTTGGGCTTTTTCAAAATCACTTACAAGGGGAGTCTCCCGATGGGTTCTCTCTTAAAAATAAGTTTTAAAATTTTCTACCGAAATTCTTAAAAAAAAATATTTTATACTTTTTCTTTATCATTCCGAAGGGAGATTTACAACCTTAATGTAACATTTTACCATTTTCGGGTTAAAACACATATTTTAAACATGTGATAACTTGTTCAACAAAATTTTTCGAATCAAATTACGATATTTGAAAATATATTAAAACTATACGCTCCTGCTCAAAATGCTATTTGAGTATTATTGTGAAATAAATGATATTTCCCAGGGTTTAAGTTTAGAAGAAGAAAAATCGGCCACTTGCAAATAAGTTTTACTTTTTTGACTTTAGATTCATCGTTTCTTTGTGGAGCATTGTAATTATCTGTTAAGGCTCCATTTTTAATTATATTTTGAAATTATTATCTTTACTACACTAAGGATATCATGTAGGTAAAGACGACAGCAATTGTAGTAAAAAAGAAATTAAATTTCACTTGAAGAAAGTACGGCTAACATTTCATTAAATTCAACTAACATTTGTCATTTGTTTTTACTGTTCAAAAAATTACTAACAATTGTAGTAAAAATAAACCACATGGGTAAGTAAAAAATCAACAAACACTTATATTTTTGAGTTTTTTAAATAACAAAAAATGACGGCAAAAAATGAATGTAAAATCATAAAACAGTCATTTGATGTGGTTTGTTTTTTTAAATGCACTACAAGGTTAGTAATTAATTAAATTTGTTCTACAAATGACGAAACATTTACATTTAAGATAAAGAAACTGTATTACAACCCAAACATCTACAACTACTATAAAGTTCTTCGAGTGTACCGTATATTTTTCTTGCTCCTTATTTTTATTTTTTTTTCTTCAAGTTTTTGTTTATTTAGTAAAAACAGATTCTATAATTTGTTTTATTTTCTAAACGGCTTACTTGTTTTCTTTTTTTGACCATGTGGTTTTTAGGGTTAGGGCCATACCAAAATCTCTCTGGGGCCGCATTTGACATACCTGTGCTATAGTAAAACAAATGTTTAAAAGTGCAATAAACTCTAAATAGAGAAATACTAGAAAATAGGGATTTAGAATATAAAATTAAATTTCTAAAGAGTAAATAAAATTTAATACAAAAATATAAATGCTAATTTAATTAGATTTAAACCTAAAAACTTAATTCGTTAAGAAAGCTTTTAACATACTTTTAAAAACTAATTTGCTGAAATTTGTAAAAAGTTACAATTAAATATAATTGTGTTTTAAAATTTTGTATTGTTTGCCCAAAACTTAAGAAAATTTAATGGAGTATTTGTATTTTTTTAATTCAACTCTTTCCATATGCGCTCTGTTCCAAAAATGCTGATCTAGGCAGGCATGAAAGTTATATTCTTTGTTTACTCCCAAATTTATCAAAAAATATTCACAAAAAATCGCCAAATACAAAAAAGGTTGAGCAAAGTACTAGAGTTAAAATATTTTATTTAGCCAATCCAAGCCTTCCGTGCCAAAATGTTGTTCACGTTCCTCAATTGTGAAAAGTTTTATTGTAGTTCTACTATTGAAATATGAATCTAAATGAACCTAATAAAAAATAATTAATTTACATATATTTACCAGGCTTTTAAGACACTTTGTATTGGTTTAAAATCAAAAATTATAGACAAGAAATGCCTAAATTCAGCAATGTGTATTTATAATTTAGTTAGAGCTTAAATTTTTTGTTAAGTAAGCAAAATTTTACTATAGAGTTTTTCTCCAGCGTTTAATTAATAAAAAGTATCACTGAGACGTAGTTCTGAAAAGCAGTCAAATTCAGAAATATTATTCGTACAGCAAAGAATATATAATTTAGCAAAGAAACCCTTCTACAATTATTTGCAGAAATAAACCTGTAAAAATGCAGTAAGAGCTATTAAAAATTAGCTAAAATAACATTGCAGAAAAAACTGCTAACATTTGCAGATTTTGTTTTTTTTTTGTACTAAATATAAATGCAGTTTAAAGCATTTGCATTTTTAAAATGCGTTTTATATTAGGATATTGTCTTAACAAATAATCTAGAGAGTTTTTCTTTTCAAATTTATTAATTGACCTCTTTCAGGAATATGTTGATAGATCTATTTCGGGAATTTTCTAGGTTCCCATCATCACAACACGTTTTGAAAAAGTGACAATCCCATGCAAAACATCACACATTCATATAACCTAGTTTTCTCACTAAATGAGAACTTATATATGAGCTCGAAGATAAAGATTATCACCATTGATCAAAAATAAATTGAAAACTTGTTCGTTATGTGCAAGCTCTGCCTTTGGTAGATATACAACAGACTTGGGCGATGTCAATTACATTTCAAAATCGTTTACTTGTGAAATTTTTCTATATCATTAAAAGTTTCAGACCTACGCTCACACTTGTGGGCTTAAACGCTTCCTTGGAAAATTTTAAATTTTGTCAATACCAGACCTGGGACATAATTCCAATATCTGTTGATTTAATTACAGGCCAATTACTTTTTTATGTTCAATTACATGTAATTGGGTGTAATTGAGTAATTGCCCTGTCATTAAATACCCAGATGTTGTTACTAATCCCCATGTTTGGTACTAAACATTTTACAACTTTTCCAAGGAAGCGATTAAGCTCACAAGTGTGAGTGAAGGTCTGATATTATTAATGATATAAAAAAATTTCACAAGTAAACGATTTTGAAATGTAATTGACGTCGCTAAAGTCTGATATACAATACACGCTTTTTGTTTTTATTCTCCTCTTTATTTTCACACTTATTTTGTTTTGAAAACACGATTTGTACTTTGTCTTTTTTACAAGTTTGATATAATTTTTATTAAAACTAAAAATTATGTTTTTTTGACCTTTAATTGTGCAATGAATATTGTCCTAACAAGTAATCTACAGAGTTTTTGTTTTCAAATTTATTAATTGACCACTTTCAGGAATTTGATAATAGATCTATTTCGGGAATTTTCTAAGTTCCCATCATCAGAACTAGTTTACTCACTAAATGAGAACTAATATATGAGCTCGAAGTTAAAGATTATCACCATTAATCAAAAATAAATTGAAAACGTGTTTGCTTTGGTAGATATACAAGGTGGCGCAAAAGTAATCCTCCTATCAGAAAATGCTATAAATTTTGCGATTGGCCCTTAATGTCAGTTCTGTTTTGACACTTGTGTAGTAAACACATGCGAAATACACGTTAATAAACAATGTTACGCTACACTGCTCCAGAACGCGGAATATTGGTGACTATTTATTTGACCAATAATCGAAGATGATTTTTCATCAAAAACAATCATGAGTGATGAGGCCCATTTCCATTTTAGCGGTTACGTAAATAACCAAAATTTACGCTTCTGGGGCACTGAAAATCCGCGTGTAACCCACGAAGAGCCATTACACCCGCTCAAAGTCACTGTATGGTGTGCTGTTTTCGATGGAGGAGTCATCGGACCTTTTTTCTTCGAAGACGTCGAGGGCCAAACGGTTACTGTGAATGGTGAGCGCTACAGAGCAATGATCAACGAGTTCTTTTTGCCGCAACTTGATGAATTGGGATTGGAAAACATGTGGTTCCAACAGGACGGTGCAACGGCACACACTGCACGTGCCACAACCGATATGCTGAAGGATGCATTTCCCGGGCGCCTAATCTCCCGTTTTGGCGATTTGCACTGGCCAGCAAGATCGCCTGAATTGACCGCTCCAGACTTCTTTTTGTGGGGCTTTTTGAAAGTCGCGGGTTTATGTCAACAAACCTCAGACTCTTGCAGCTCTTAAAGACAATATCCGACAAGAATGTGAGGACCTATCGCCGGAAGTTTTGGCCAAAGTGATGGAAAATGCCATAAAAAGGGCTCAAATGACAATCAACTGTGGCGGCGGCCATTTACATGACATCATATTCTCGACTTGATGTAAAAAAAATTAAAATACCAAATAAAAATAATCCACAAGAAGAATCAAAGTTTTTAATTTTTTTTTTTAAATTACAGCCAAAAAACATCGGAAGGGTATTTTTGCGCCACCTTGTACAATACACCCTTTCTGTTTTTATTCTGCTTTAAAAAAAATAAAACTCTATAGATTATTTGTTAGGACATATTCTAATAAAAAAAAAAACATAGATTATGGCCTCCAACTTGAATAATTTTCATTTTAATTGCACAATTAAAGGTCAAAAAAAAATAAATTTTATTTTAATAAAAATTATATCAAATATGCATTTTTTTAGTTCATGAAATATTTGCAGTTTTAAAAAAATTATTTATTAGTTTAATTTAGAATATTTGCTACAACATCCAATGTTTACTTTTTAGAGTCCAAAAAACATATTTTTGGAGAAATTTTAGAAAAATATTAATATTTACTTACAAAAATTTATTCAGAAAATTGCTTCAGATTTTTCGAAAGCCAATTGTGACAAATTCAATACCAGTCTATTTTTTGATCAGCTATATCTCAGTCATTTCTTATCGCAACGGAACGATCGAGGGCTCATTAGGTTTGTACTAGGGTCTTCGTTTGCCTATGTCCCCTTAATTTATATATATATCGAGCCATAAGCGCCGAAAAAATGTATCCCACAAACTCGAAATTTTACAGGGGAAGGTTTTTTTTTTAAATAAAATCAGTTTGAATAAAGCCATTATTTTAAAATTTATAATGTAAATATTGTTTTGTGTAATACATTTAATTTTAGTAATTTTAAATAGATATTTGCATCATAACGGTTGTTTTTGTGGGATACATTTTTTTGCTTTCCTTCTGGCAACCTATTATTTAAAAAGTGTGTGGGTTACACAAAAATTTATTTTAAGGAAGTGACTTCCCGTTTTTTTTTTATTTAATTTTTTTACTTACTCCTTAAAATTAAATTAAATTTCATTTAAAAAAAAAATAATAAAGTAATGTTATTCATATTAAAATCTTGTAAACTTGAATAACGATAGATAAAAATATATAAAGAACGCTAAATACTATCTTCCTGGTCGGTTTCAGGTAGCAAATCTTTAACAGATCCATCCCATTTTAAATTTAAATACTCGTGTTGGAATTTTACGGGTATAGTTTTTCTATCGCAAAGCGTTTTCAAATCCTTATATTTAGCAGAAGAAATTTTTAATATATCATCATATAATTGAGTAGGTCACTTTGAAATTATTTCGGAGTTTCGTCTGGATCGTGGAATTGAATTTAGATCATAATTTATGGTTTCAGATTCATCAAAGTAGCCACATTTAAGAGTAATATTTGGAATATTTTTGTCCAATGTAACAGAGCGTAATTTTGTAAATTGAATTTTCACTGAATTTGGAAATAACGCCTGTGAAAATGTCTTCCAGTCTTTAAAATCACTGTTAGTTAATTCAATACATACAATTATATTTTCTTGGGTTAGTTCTTGCATTTGATATTATGGTGTACCTCTCACTTGGAGCCCAAATAGTTCTATTCCGAATAAACGATTCAATTGTACTATGTATCGAATCAACAGGCATCATGGTGTGTCCAGGCAACAAGTATGTGATTTTTATATTAGTGACAAAATTAGAATTTTCAACAAAATAGGTTAATGTCGCAAGCATAGCTCTGTTTTTGTTCTGTCCTGCGCAGCTATCACAATAAAGATGGACTATCGACTGGGTTATTCTTTCATCGACTAATTTAAGGTATTGGAAAACAGTTGTGCAAATTTCATTACACCCTCGTTTACCATCCTTTTCTCCCCATAAAAAACAAAACCCATCTCTTGTACCACTCTCATAAAACCTTTCATTGTAAAATGGATATTTTCTAGAATAGAACAAAGTTACACTTTTTCCATAGGGAGTTGTTAAGACCTTTTGCAAGTCGAAACTTGTTCATAAATAAGCCGGATTCTCTTTGCATAGCTTTTGGTCCTCCAAAAATATTTGCTTACATTTCTCTTTGTCCTTTAGATGCATTTGATACTCTTCTGATGAATCCAATTGCTTTTTGGATTCTGTGTCTAAATTATTGTAATTCTCGCATAAGATACATTTATCTTTTTTAGGTAAATGAAAGCCTAAATTGAAATTGTTTCTAACAATATTACGGAATACTCTTAACGATAACTGACTATTTACTTTATTAATAGTTTTCAAATGTTCTACATAATGCTGTGGAATTGAATTTAGATCATAATTTATGGTTTCAGATTCATCAAAGTAGCCACATTTAAGAGTAATATTTGGAATATTTTTGTCCAATGTAACAGAGCGTAATTTTGTAAATTGAATTTTCACTGAATTTGGAAATAACGCCTGTGAAAATGTCTTCCAGTCTTTAAAATCACTGTTAGTTAATTCAATACATACAATTATATTTTCTTGGGTTAGTTCTTGCATTTGATATTATGGTGTACCTCTCACTTGGAGCCCAAATAGTTCTATTCCGAATAAACGATTCAATTGTACTATGTATCGAATCAACAGGCATCATGGTGTGTCCAGGCAACAAGTATGTGATTTTTATATTAGTGACAAAATTAGAATTTTCAACAAAATAGGTTAATGTCGCAAGCATAGCTCTGTTTTTGTTCTGTCCTGCGCAGCTATCACAATAAAGATGGACTATCGACTGGGTTATTCTTTCATCGACTAATTTAAGGTATTGGAAAACAGTTGTGCAAATTTCATTACACCCTCGTTTACCATCCTTTTCTCCCCATAAAAAACAAAACCCATCTCTTGTACCACTCTCATAAAACCTTTCATTGTAAAATGGATATTTTCTAGAATAGAACAAAGTTACACTTTTTCCATAGGGAGTTGTTAAGACCTTTTGCAAGTCGAAACTTGTTCATAAATAAGCCGGATTCTCTTTGCATAGCTTTTGGTCCTCCAAAAATATTTGCTTACATTTCTCTTTGTCCTTTAGATGCATTTGATACTCTTCTGATGAATCCAATTGCTTTTTGGATTCTGTGTCTAAATTATTGTAATTCTCGCATAAGATACATTTATCTTTTTTAGGTAAATGAAAGCCTAAATTGAAATTGTTTCTAACAATATTACGGAATACTCTTAACGATAACTGACTATTTACTTTATTAATAGTTTTCAAATGTTCTACATAATGCTGATATACAGTTTTTATGTTTCGAAATTCTTGAGGTAGATATAATTTTTTACTTTTATTCCGGCAATAATGTGAAGTAACCGCTGGTAATTGTTCTATAAAGGATTTTACTACCGATATGCTTGCTTCCTCAGATTTGTTGTGTGCAGTTGGCTTTTTTATATTTTCAAGGCAAGTTTTATATGAACTTGTATTTTTTATTACGGATATTAAAATCGTTTGTGAAATGTTCAACGTTTTCAAAAAAAAAATTTTGACAAACTTTAAAACTGGTATTATTGATATTGATAAAATAATTAAAGCTTCACTTTTTTCTGTCACTTTCTCCATATCGCCTTTTAATATCGTTGGGCAAAACAATCGTATTTTTTTTTTTTCTTAACTTTTTGCAGCCTTTTAGGTATTCTCTTTTGCTTTCTGTAGCCCCTTTTCCCAACACACGTTTCCTCCTCGACTTCTTTTAAACTTTCCAAACCAGTTAAATCGACGAAAGATTCATCTGAATCGCTATACAGTACCAGGGAGAGCTGTAAAAATATCCAATAATTGAAAACAAAAAATTCATGGGATACCTTCGACATATTGTTCTAAAGCTTCCAAAAATACAAATCTTTATCTTTATCTTTAATTAAAGTCTCAAAAAATTGTGTTTTTTTTTATTTTTTTCCCTTGTGTTTCATTTATTTTAAAAGAGAATTTAATTGTATCCCACACAAGCGTTCAAAGAAAATGTAAACAACTCACCATATGCATTTACATTAAAATTGTTTTTGTTATAAAATCATAACGGTTTAATCTACAGCCATGAAATTTTGACAGATGATGCAAATGATGTTGAACTATCGATTTCGAAAAAAAAAAACAAAAATCGATTATGGTGTGGGATACATTATTTTGGCTGTAATGGCTCGATATATTGTACAGAGTTAACTAATCATATGAACAATTTATGTTTCCAATATAATGCTTCCTCTTTTTAATCCTATTGTTATGTCTTTTTCACAAATAATTGTCACATTATGATGCGCTTTATTCGCATTCATTAGTTGGATACGAAGTGTATGTTAGAGATAGATTTGGACAAATTTTTCAATTGTTCCTGAGGTAAAGTGCTTCCCCTTGAACCAATTAAGTATTATTTTAAAAAAGGTCTTACCGGTAAAAAACTAAAATCATTGAATCAGTTAAATCATTGGAATATTTATTTTGTTACAATTTACTTTATTTGTTTAAATACAAAGTAAAAAATCAATCAAGCATAAAATTACAACTCGTCTTAATGTTTTCACACACTCATGTATTTCCAAGTAGGGTGAACCTTATTTCGAGAAAGCCATTACTTTAAGGCTTTAACCCAAACACAAAACAAAAACCACCCTAATATATTAACTTGAATTTACATATACAAAAAGTCAAGCAATTTAAATTTATGGACTGTTTCTGTGTAAATGGCATTTCCCACTTTTGATTTCTTAATTTTCACTTATAAACAAAAAACGAAACAAACTCCACCTTAAAATGCTACACTTAATGCTTCAATAATTTCAACCTTTGTTATTTACAAGATGTAAAGAAAAAATTGACTTTAAATGTAACAAATTTAAGGCAGACGGTCAAACTTGATTGTATGAAAAGAAAATTTTGAAAAATTTAATTATATTCAATAAAAAGTTATTCAAAACATTTTAAAATAAATTTAAAGTAACAAATATATTTTTTAATTTAAATGGAATTTTTAAATATTGTTTGGATTTAAGTTCACAACTTCGAAATCATTAGATTTTTTTTTTTACAACTCAAACTATATAGGAATATGCCAATATAGAATCATCCCTACAGTCAAAATGACCGGTATAAAGTGACATAGGGACATGTCCCAAAGTAGCAGGTAGTGGATTTGGATGGGTTAGTTTAGTTATAGTCATAGGACACATTTTCGATACCAGGAAAATAAGTTTTAGAAGATGTGTCCAAAAATAGATTTTTAAATAAATAAAAAAAAACTAACAATTCAAAAAAACGGCAGCTAAAAGTAGGCATTAATCTGCTAGAGAATCTTCCAAAGAACAGATTGGTACCATGATCTTGGATATGCTCCTTCTACTTTATGCGATATGTCTATTATTAATAATATTTTTTTACTTTAAAATTTACTTCTTAAACGACAGCTAAAAAATTGTTTTATGCATTAGTCTGCTAGAGAATCTTCCAAAGAAGAGTATGGTACTATAATCTTGGATATGCTCCTTCTACTTTTTACGATATGTCCATCCCGAAGTGGGTTAATTTTTAAAAAATCGGATAAAAATGCTATTTCTTGACTTAAAAATTAACCCCTTAAACAGCAGCTAAAAAAATGTTTTATGCATTAATCAGCTAGAGCGTCTTCCGATAAAAAAAAATAACAAACCTCCCATAAAGCGAAGATTACTTACCTACATTCTACTTGCAAGACAAACGCTCTACCGTCCAACACAATCTTGACTGTGCATTAAGGATACAACTTTTTTACAATTTTTGAAAATATCAAAATGGCCCTATCCATACCATGTAGTGCATAACAAAACAATAAGAACTGCATCTTTAGTTTTTCGATATCGTTAAAAGAGGTTCAGCGTCAAATGCAATTAAGTTTGGGATCAGTAAGTTCTAAAAAAATAAAAATATTTTCTTTGTAATTTCATTAAATGATAAATAAATTATAAGTTTTTCCATTAAATATTGAATAATATTTTGTATAAATTCAATTAATCGTAATAAAATATTGCGACTTACCTACGCTGTCTTATACAAATTTGTGAAATATTATAATTTATCACTAAAAGTATAAAAATATAAAATTTTGAACAAATAAAAATTTTTGAAAAAATAAACAAAAAAATACTAAAAGGACTTTCAGAAATCGGTTTCCGACACGGAACGTTTTTGTTCCGAAATGACCTGAGGAAACATTTTTCGGTTTCAGCACAACATCGGCTACAGCGTGGTGATAGGGCCTTATTTTGGTTGTACCCCTACTGTGCATTTTGGCTGGCTAACAGTAAAGTTATATTCTTTCCATGTGTGTTTAAATACAAAAGAAATAGAAAAACACAAACAAAATTAAATTAAAACTGTAAAGGAAAAAACACTAATACTACAAAAAGAAAATATAGTTCAAGTGCAATAATCTGCTATCGGTTGATCTGTCACACTTTCGGTTCTTTCAGTCAATAGACAGTTGTCTTTTCTATTTTAACTGTGTCATTGCAACAGCAAAACAAAAATTTAATTTAAATTTAAAATTGTTTTTTAACTAAAAAATTCAAAAAATATGCTGCAAGCATAATAAAATTTTAAAATTAAATTTAAATTAAGAAAATTTAAATAAAAAATTAGATTCTAATTCAAATAAATATAAATTGAAATTTTCAAAATTTCGTTTACATAAAAAAAATTAATTGCTAGAAGAAAAATATTATAAAAAACAATAAAATTAAAAAAATATAAAATAATAAAAAGTGATAACATTAAAGTAACGCCCAAACGAAATATCTTAACAGAATTGAAAAATTCTCAAATATTTGATATCAAAAGGTACAGTTTTAAGTGTAAATTAATGGACACTTTAAAATGTTCAAAAATATTTCATACAAAATTTGTTTCATAATAATATTATGTACTGCATAAAGTACTTATGAATTTAAGAGTAAATGAGTGGAAAATTTTAACATTTTACAAATATTGATATATTTTACAAATTTTTTTTATACTCTCCGGAAAAAAAAATTTCCGGAAAACAGTATGGTAAAAAAATTGAGTGTTCTAAAATTTCGGGCAAATAAATTTAGAGAAAAAATATTTGGAGCATTTGTTAGGCGATATATGTTTTCATCCGCTAAGGTTAAAAATAAATTTGAAAACAAATTCAAGAAAAAAATATTGGTGAAAAAAATATTTTAGAAAGAAAATTTGATTTAATTTTTTTTTTTGAATTGCATTAATGGCAAAATGTTCGCGGAAAAAGTATATAGTGTTTTTTACAATCGGTTTATTTTTTTAGAGTTTTTTGAATGGTAAATTGCTATTACTTATACAATTATGTCTAAAAATTTCTAATTTAAAATCCTGATGGATCCCACCAGAGGCACTGGTCTGTTTTCGCTACAACGCGCCGAGAGCTATAGTAGCTAGTGCTCGGTTAGGGTAATAGTATATAATTTGTAATTATATGATTATAAATTAATAAAATAAAATAAAAAAAATAAATAAAAAAAATTAAAGAAAAAAAATTTGGACATTTGCGCATATTTAAGTATATACAGGGTTATATATTAGAATATATAAGTATGTCTTATACGCATGGAAATTTTAATGATGTTGGACCATATAATCATATCTCAAACTATATTGTTAATCTTAATGTCATATGTAATTATATCTTGCATTGCATATATAAGCCTATCTTATATACACACAAAAATATTTTTTATAAGACATTATATAAATTATGTAACTTATATATCACTATATACGATTACATATAATTTTATATATGAAAATGTATTATTATATATGACAATAGATTTATAATATCTTATGAAGTACAGTATATAGTCTTAATATCTCAATTTATAGAGGTTAATATTTAACAATATATCGTTATATATGTTACCACATAATAAATATATAATTATATATGGATATGCATGACAACAATATACAATCATATATTATAATATATTTTAAGATGAAAACCCATAAGACCATACATAACTTTTTTTTACTATGTATGAACATTTTCTCATGAAACTTTTTGATCTCTTGCAATACCAGGCAAATAATTTTTTACTGTAAACTAGCAACACCGCATTTAAATTGGCGGAGAATTTCGAAGTTCAACCAACAGTTGCATTTCGAATTTCAACAAGACGATGACACTGCGCAACTCGAAAAATAAAACAAGACTACCGATTAGGCTTGCCATTTATTCGGGTTTTTATTTCGTTCGAATAAACGATCAAACAATTTTTGATCGAACAATCAAACGATTCATTTTTAGAAATTATTCGATTAATCGAACGAATAAAAATAATTTTAAAAATACTTAAACAATTTTACTCTATCATCTCAAAAATTTTAAGAATTTTGATATCAATTTCTATACTCCAACAATACCAATTCTCGCTACATATAGTAAGGACAAAAGATTCCTCGATCATAAGACATTTAGCATTATCTCGTGATAAAAACATTAGAGTTTTGAAAATTTATATCGGCAATAGTTTTATATTCTGAAAATTAAATTTTTGACGCTTTACTGCGTGGTGTCACGTATATGTAACGAATAATTTTACCAAAGTCAGCGCCTGATATTAGTAGCCTGGACACACTTTTTTTATTAAACACGATAAAGGCACTTCTCAATTGTTATAATTAACAGCTGGTATGTATGTCCAAAACAACGGTGAATTTTGAGATAGACCATTTTTTGAGGCAAAGAAAATTTAAAAAATTGTAAAAAAACAGTGATTCCAAAAAAGCAATTTTAATAACTTGTAATTAATTACAATTTATAGACAGTAATAATTAAAAAGTTATTAAACAGACTAAAAACATATAAAATCGACCCCTCGATTTCCTCCTTGGTATAGAAGATGTACGTCATATAACTATTCGAAAATTTTAAAAAAGTGCATTAAGTCCCTATCTTTTTAACGGCTTAAGCTACGAGAGTCATTGTTTTACATTAAACCTGAAAAATCACGAACTTTTTGTATGCAACTTGGGTTTAAAAGTGCAGTATGTGTCTTTTTTTTTATTTCGACGCAACCAGCAAAGGTTCTTTATTTTACGCTGTTAAATAGTTAAGAGAGAAAATTTTTAAAACAACTAAGTATTTTTATATATACATACTTAGAACCTCCGGTAACAAAGTATCGGGCTTTTGTGCTCACCGTTTATAAAATCCCAGAATTTTTTTCCATGAAGAGAAAACGGATGAGCTTAACTAAACAAATCTTAAAAAATAATTAACCTTTTCCTTGCCGACTTTGTGTTTGTTGATATATTTCTATTGGGATTCTTGTTGACGATCCTTAATTAATTAATAGGAAGAATTTCCTGAGTGGTGCTTCTCTTTTTTAGAAAAAAAAAAAGATAGAAAAAGGTTGACATGTGTGAATGTCAAATTTATATGAAAATATCTGTGGTTAAAGTTAAACTTATATAAACTGGCTCCACACAGTGAAAAAAAGTGCCAGCCGAATTTAAAAGTGTATTTTGGTGGTAAAAACCAATAAATTCGATTAGTGCAATCATATTGAAATTTGATTTCTTAATATTTTGCAATAGCCGAACTTGATCCGTAGTAACCGAACATGAGTCATAGTAACAGAAATCAAAACAATTTGAAAAATAACAACTTTTACATCATTGTATGTAGTATGTGTGTTTGTTGTATTACAATTTATAAAACAACATCTATTGTTTGTACGAGAGAAGCAATGGTATGCTAATTTTTTAAATCTGTTTTAATTGTTTTATTAAAAATACAAAAAATTATATTTTGAGTGGGCGTTGTGGTGTAATGGTTAGCGCGTTGGACTGTTACACGGATGGTCCCGGGTTCGATTCCCGGTGACGACAACATCAATTTAGAAAAATAGTATGTATGAGTTTTCTACCACTTATATGTATCGCTACACCCACCTTCGGTGTTCCCATAGCACTTAACCCCACCGAAGTAAAATAATGAATCAGGGCTTCGATACAAAAAGCTTCAATAAATTCGCCAGCTCTACAACAGGTGGCGAGCAACAACTGTTCTTAGACTTATCATCTCGCGCAATTACAGTGTTGCCATGTTTGAAGCCCTTTATCTTTCACCACCTTTCAACTCTCCAATATCCCCTTTCCAAAGAAAGCAACACATTAATTAACAGGAAGAATTTCCTGACTGTTGCTTCTCTTAAAAAAATAAAAAATAAAATATCACGCTATGGGTCCTTTGAGGAGAATTTACTGTTTATTCCGCAAAAGATTATTGCATTAGCAATCGTATTTCAAAACTTTTTTTTCTCATATTGATGATATATTTTAGCCTGACCTAACCCCTTAAAATATATAAATACAACAATCTAAATAAGACAATAACTAATTGCATTTCCGTTTAATCACAAAGCATGACAATTTATCGATTACTCATCACTTTGTTTTTAAATTTCTACAAAAAAGGGCAATTCTAATGCGTGAGAAAAACTTTAGTAATATTATAATTTAAAATTAAGAAATTTCGATTAATTTTTAATTACAATCTAAGTGAGCACTTTTCAAAAGTCTATGTAATTATCAACTCATTTTCTATTACAATGTAAAACAATTGAAGGCAGATAGATAATTCAATCAGTTCAACACTTTATTGCTGCGAAAATTTGCGTATTGTGTGCAAATATTCGAGGGTGAGTATTTCTATTCATAAATTCACATTATGGTCATTAATCCGCAATTACAGACACTTATCAATTTATAGGAAAATGTCATTAGGCCAGTTACCACAAAAGGTGGCGGACTTGTGTTGTTCACTAGCTTGATATTGATTATCAGTCTCTTATTATTTTATTATAGTTACTCGCATTCAGGCAGGCAGCCAGACTTTCATGCATGCATGCATTGATAAAGCTGCTCGGTTTTGTGGTAATGTTGGCGTTGCTATTTTTCTGCTAACTTGCAAATGAACTTTATTCGTACGCCTTATAATCAGCTTAAATACTAATACATACAAATATAGATTAGGGTGATACTTAGATGAAGTGGGCCGTAATATTCTAAAATGTCAACAATTGCTAATAGTAAAACGACACGTTATGAAATATCACTTTAGTAACAAAATTAATATTTTAATTTTTTTTAGCTTCAACATTTTAGAGGAATTTGTAAAAAGTTAGTGTCGATTCCCTAATTCTAATATATTTATCCCTCGATTTCCATGATAGAAAAGTTCCAGAAAAATTGTATAAATCTAATTAGAAAATAATTTAATGAAAATGAAAATTATTCAAGTTCTAGGCCATGCAATATATTTCTTTATTAAAATATTGTTCTAACAAATAATCTGCTGGGAGATTAAATCGCCTCGCTAGTGACTTCCACGTGGATTTTGAATAAAGAAACACTCAATTCCAAACAAAAATACAATTTATTTAAAATCCAAGTTTCTTATATTAAAATTCCTATAAATAAAATTTAATTAAATAAATTCAAGCTATAGAAATTAAACTTACTTTTTGGTATGGAAACCACTACAGTAAATTTCTATACAAATTAAAATTAATATAATCTTCAAGATAAACAACAAATCACCAACCCATGCCAAGCTAAATATAATTTTTATAATAAAATGGTGCAGTTTAACTAACGCAAGTAGCGTCTACTCCGAAAAATATAAATTGACATTTACAAATAAAATAATAAACACATCTCATTAGAAAATTAGCAAACTAGACTATTTTCTAGCGATTTTGCCAGTGTCGGCAACATAATCTATAGAGTTTTTGTTTTCAAATATATTAATTGACCACTTTCAGGAATGTGTTGATAGATCTATTTTGGGAATTTTCTAGGTTTCCATATTCAGAACACGTTTTGAAAGAAGTGACAATCCCATAAATGAGAACTAATATATGAGTTCGAAGTTGAAGATTATCACCATTGATCGAAAATAAATGGAAAGCTTGTTCGATATCTGCTTTTTGTTTTTATTCTCTTTTTTATTATCACACTTGTTATGTTTTGTTTAAAAACAACAAGTAAAGGGGGAGTAAACAAGACCACACTTTGTCTTTTTTACAAGTTTGATATAATTTTTATTAAAAATAAAAATTATGTTTTTTCGAACTTTAATTGTGCAATGAAATTGAAAATAATAAAGAAATATAGAGTATGGCCTCGAATTTGAATAATTTTCATTTTCATTGCAAAATTAAAGGTCGAAAAAACATAAATAATAAAAAATATTTTTGAAAAATCGTTTAATCGAAAAAATGCTTAATATGCCTATTAAATTATAGTTATTTTAATATAATAAAGTACTAGCTGACCCGACAGCTCTTTTTCTAAAAAAGAGTTTAATTTCAATCACAGATATTTTCATATAAATTTGTCATTCATAAGTAAATTAACGAAGGTTGGAAGCTCGTTAAAAATTACAAATAACATAAAAATAATCTTGATGTATATAAAAATAAAAAACTAACATAACTGAAAAAAAAAATATTACTTGAGCCAGAGTAAAAAATAAATTTTTTTTATATAAATAGAACATTTTTGGTCTTCAAAGTTTAGTAACGTCATGATGCTTGTTAGGAAAAGACCCTAACCACGTCCTTGATTACTTAGAAGACAAGAATATAGCTAAATTAATGATTAATAGGTTTTTTGTTAAAGTTTTGCCTATTATGGAGGCTCTAACTTTTCTAAAACTTCGGGTTCTGATGAGATCTTTTGCCAGATCGAAATACTAGTATCAACCTAGCTAATATGTTTTATTTGCTTTATTTTTGTAAATATACGGAAGTTGGAAGCTCGTTAAAAATTATAAATAACATAAAAATAATCTCGATGTATATAAAAATAAAAAACTAACAAAACTGAAAAAAATAACTATTTATCTCTTGTCAAATAGTAACAAAAATTCAGAATAGCATTTTCGGTAATTCAACCGACATTTATCATTAGTTAACTAAATCGGTAAAATCCTTCAGAAAGTTAGAGAATAGCACTACTGAGAATGAAATATTATATAAAACACAAATAATAATACAATGTAAATGCCATAAAAAAGGCAGAAACCAGTCTAGTCTTATTTAAAAATTAAAAGTGTTTATAATTTTTAGAGAAACCCGATTATTCTTTTTCTTGACCTCAACCTTTCTAAAATAAATTTTTTTTTTTATAGTAAAAAAACCAAAAGTTCTAGTAGGGACAAAATGGCCATTAGTTATACAAAATCGTTTAAAAATAGTATTTGTTTGGTTAATTTAATTTAAGGAGGTACAAAAGTAGAGTTCTGCAGGTCATACGATTTTTGTCGATTTAAAAAAAGGGGGGTTTCGCTATTATTATTCTTTGAACAAATACCAAAACAATAATATCTAAGAATTTCCAAAATAAAATAAATAATAATTTGAAATTATACTACAATATTTTACTTCGCAAAAATGGCAAATGATTTCAGAATTTCTTTTGAAATTAGAAATATTTTAACGATATTTCAATTTAAGGGTAAATCTATTTATTTATAGTGTTTTTAAAACTGTAAGTAACCGAAGACTGCAGTATGGCTTTAGAATTTTAAAGTTAGCTATATTGAAAGAAATACAGTGGATCACGTTATAAGCAAAGTTCGCTCTAAGCGTGATAAACCTTTATAAAAAAAATTTATAAAATTATAGGTTGTTGCATTAAATGCACCTAATTTTAAAATTTTTGTTTGTAATATTGAAAAAATTATTAAATTAAATTGAAATTTCAATTCCTGTTAGTGAAGTCTTAAGTAAAAAGTTTAAGTTCTTAAAATGTGCAGCATATTTGTCATATAAAATGTTGACCTTTTAATGTATTCGTCATAAGCGGTCCATAAAATTAGTTCGTTATATTAAAAGTTCACTTTAAACGGAATTCCCTATAACTGTATTATTTTGTATGCAATATGTTAGGAAATGCTTTGGGACCAGAAAAATCGTTGGTAATAAAAAAGGTCGCTATAACCGGTGTTCGTTATAAGCACACTTACCTGTATTTGAAAAAAAAAACTTTTTGTAGGAATGTTAAATTTGTTGTTAAACATTTTACAATAACGTAGATAAATTCAAACAAAATCTCTACTTGCTTAATATATTAAAATAGAATGAACTACGCTCTTTAATTTAATATATTACATGTTTCGAAAGGTGCAAGCAATACTATTCCCTGTACATTAAATTATATAATTTCTCACGATTTCGATAATAAAAAATCTATAATGAAAAGTATAACCAAAATATTAATATGTTTCTTTGAAAACATACATTTGTGGAAAAACTCGCGTACTTTCTCTCCGAGATTAAGGAAAAAATTTTAAATACAAAATTTTTATACAATTTTATTCCTTAAAAATATAGAGCCTTTTACGAATCCTTATTAATAAAATTGAGCTAAAAACATTCAAGTATATTTTACACATGTTTTTTAATCAATACCACCACAGTTTTAGTTCAAAAATGTAATTTATATATTTATATTTTATATAAAACTGTTTAACTATTTTTAAAAGACATTTATGCGCTCTAAAAAATAGCGTTGGTATTTTTGGTTTTCTGTCGAATTTTTGTGTAAAAAATTTTTTAGTATAAAAAAAATCCAAAAAAAAAAGATTAACTTTCTAGCGTTAATACTTGATTTGGCACTGAAAGTTCCAAATCACTTTTATTTTCATTTATATTTTAACTAAATCCAAATTGAACCCATTTTGTTTCTGTAAATTAAATATTATTCGAACGATTTTTATATTGATTGCAATTCATAAACCATAAATTAAAAGCCTTTTAACATTTTCGTGGTATTGCACACATAAATTTTTTTCCAGTGTACTTGATCCATGTTCATTTTTGTCTTAAGTCAAAAAATTCAAACTGTCTCAAACAGTTTACGAAAAACAGTGCCATTTATTCTTCATATTGAAACAAATTTGAAAAAAAAAAATCGTCAAAAATTTTATGTGATCATTTTTTTTGCTTCAAAAGTTGTAAAGAAACTGCATTTCTACTTCTGACCAGAAAGTTTTAATCATCAGAAGTCGGCTGAGATAGTTTTCTTCTTGGTTGTTTGTTACAAAGTTACGATTTTTGTACAAAAAAGAAATTTTAAATTTATGTAATCCAAGTTAATGTGGAAATAAGAAATAAAAAAATTGTCTATAAGTGAAATCGTCTAAAAAAGTATCCTGCAAATCGAGGGATTGGTGTACACACTTTTCAGAAATTAATTATGTTAACCTAACAACCTTTTGTTAATAAATTATATTCGAAACACAGCAAAGCCCGCCAAAAAAAACTGTGAACTTTAATCTATTCCTGCAGTTACTTCAAACCATGTTAATCATGTGGTTTGATTGTATCAGCAATTGCCGAGCCAAACCAATGAACCCTACATACAAATCTGCAACTAAATTATTGACAATACAAACATAGAAAGAACACTTGTAAATATTAATGTTTGCTATCAGAGGTTCTCAATCCACACTCGAATCATGAATTGCAAAAAAACAATATTTCACAAAAAGTAATTACACACAGAGAAATAAAGTGCCAACCGAATTAAAAAGTGTATATTAAGGGTAACAGCTTATAAATTCAGTAAACGCAACGATATTAACAATCGAATTCTGAATATTTCGTGTGTTGCAACTAAAATTCTGTAGTTTTAACCGAACTTTGTTGTGAAAACTAATATAAAGATGTTCCAACTGTCTGAAATTCGTAAAAACCGAATTTGATTCGTAGTAACAGAATTTCAGTTGGCAAATAGCTAAATTTTTTTCTGTGAGTATGTTTTAAAAATTAAGAGAAAAGTTCTCTGAATGATAATAATTTACTTTCTGACTATGCACGTAGTAGCTTTTAACCATTATATTCCGTAAATTGATCCTACACTCACAATATACTCAAATGTTACCGATTCAAGTTTTCTTCGTAAAGTTATACGTAAAGTTTTTTTTTTCAAATGAAGAATCAGTTAAAATAATTACATAAAAATGTATTTTTAAACTTTTTCTATTTACAGTTCAAAAAACAAAACATACACTAAAAAAAAAATTAGTAAATTCAGCAAAAAATGTTGCTCAGTCCGCTAATGTCATCAAAATCTTTTGCTGAAAAGCAGCGACAAAATTTGCAAATTCAGCAAAAGCAGGAAAAATTTCAATTGATATTTTCTGAATTTCAATTGATATTATCAAAATTTTAAATGGTTTTTTCTGAATGTCAGTTGATATTTTCTGAATTTCAATTGATATTTTCTAAATTTAAAATGGGTATTCCGAATTTCAATTGATATTTTCTGAATTTCAAATTTAAAATCTGAATTTAAATTGGTATTTTTTGAATGTGAAAGGGAAATTCTGAAATTCAAAAGATATTTTCTGAATTTCAAATTTAAATTCTGAATTTCAATTGATATTTTTCTGAATTACAATTGCAAGAGGTGTAGTTCTACATTAGTTTTCACAACAAAGTTCGGTTGATTCAACTGAATTTTAGTTGCTACACCCAAAATTTTCAGAAATCTAATGTTAATATCGTTGTACTAACTGAATTTTTAAGTTGTTACCCTTAAAATACACTTTTCAATTCGATTGACACTTACTTTATCTGTGTGTGTACACTCAAAAAAATAAGTTAGTAGAAAAATTAGTAAAACGTCATGTAATTCAGGTATACTATTTTTTAGCAAATTTTTTGCTAAAATTCTGTTTTAAGCTAAAATTTTTGTTATACTTATTCAGCACTTAACTGTTTTGAACTAATGTTTTACTAATATTATACTAATGTTTACTAATTTATTTTGCTAAAAAAAAATTGTTCTGATAAGCACATTTATAGTGTGGACGACAACCAAATGGAAAGATTTGCGCAGAATGAATCAGATGTCGCGTCATGTCAAGATGTAGTAGAGAAGATACAAAAATTACAACTCTAATAAGACATATAAAAAAATCAACCATGGAAGATTTTTGTATCTGTTTTTCATACATAAAACAAAATTGAGTATTAAAACAACTTAAATTTTGCGTTGTCACCGGGTTGTGAAAATAATTGTCTATTAATTAAATAAAAGACAAAATAAAATATTTAAATTTAATACGTATTTCTAAACTAAATTTTTATAGATTAATAATCGAGTGTGGTCAAATTGCAAACGAACATATACAGACATATAGACAGAGTAAAGCGAAAGACAAAGACACATCTTAGGTAGATTTTTATGGATCCTGTTTCTTATTGCAAAAAAGAGTTGTTTTTTTCGTTTCGTTTGTTTTTGTTTATTTTTATCTTCGGCAGTTGCGTCCTTTAAAAGATAGCATCATTTAGACAACCATTGATGTAAGTAGTTGAAAGAAAATTTTTGTTATGTTATATATGTTTATATCTATATATTTTCAGATATTAAATTAATTCATGTCGTCAATGTGGGGAAATGAAAATTTTTATATTTCGTAATTATTGTAAATTATTTTTAAAAGAATCACAAAAATATGTTTTACAAACATAACTAAATTACAATTTTTCTACAAATTTTTTGCGTTTTTTTCGGTCTACTAAAATTCAGCAAAAAATTTATTAATTTTTAGCAAGGCATTTTTATTTCTAATCCACTAAGTGTTAGCAAAACTTTTGCTGAATCACTAATTTTGTTGCTAAAAATCAGCTCGCTGATTTTCAGCGAAAGATTTTGCTGACATTAGCAATTTTTTTGCAAGCATCCTCCTGACTAAAATTTTGCTGACTCAGCAAAATTTTTTGCTCACTTTACAAACTTTTTTTTTGAGTGTTTGTTGTTTTATTTTGCATAATAACATAAACATTAACTAGTGCTTGGAAGTTCATCTAAATACAAAGTTAACCAAATATTTTTACGAATCGAGAAATTTGCAACAAATTTGGCATCGAGTTATTAATGAATATTTTGCCATAAATGCATATTTTGCTATAAATGAATATAAAAATAACATAAAAATAATCTCGATGTATATAAAAACAAAAAACTAACAAAACTGTAAAAAATATTATGCATAGTTTGACATTTTTTGTTGCATTTATTGCTATAAATGCTTTTATTTGCTTTAATACGCATGTTTTTGTAAAAAAGGCTGATGTTTTACTAAAATATGCTTTTTCATAAAATTTTAAATTTTATACATTTTTTTTTTCAATTTTCTAAATATTTTTTTTTATTTTATTTTTCTAACAAGAAGGCAAAAATAACGGAAAAACACAATTAATTTCTTTTTTAAGATGATTGTCGCTTATTTTCAAATTTGTAACCAATTTGTAAGACAAGATAACTTAAATTGTGTAAAAAAGGTGAAAACGTAGAAAAAATTAATAATAAATGCATATTTTTTAAATTTTAAATGCATATTTTACGATTATTAATGCATATTTTATTTACATAAAACACGACTATAAATGCATTAACTTTTGAGAACAAAATAGTTGTAGAACAACAAAGCTATGAACCGTATTTAGTGTATTTTTAGGTGAAAAACGAAAACTGCCGGTTTCCGCGATAGAAGGCCAGTTTTATCGCAGAGCCTTTTTTTCGCAATGTATCATAAAATGCGCGGGGTGCAAAAAATGCCTCTTTTTGGGTATTCTAATGTATGTACATTAGGGCTATGACTTTCTGCATTTTTTCCAAGTATCAAAACTTACATGGCATTGCCGTGTAGTCCTCAAAAAAATATTAAAAGCATGATTTTTAAAAAATTCTCGCACAAAATTCAAATGTAATTTTTAAATTTTTTAAAAAATGTAACATTTTATTAAAAATTACATACATGTACAAAGGCACTGGGAAACAAGTTTCATCATATTGATGAAATTGTTTCATAAATCGTTTTTCATCAATTTGTGGGCGTTGTGGTGTAATGGTTAGCGCGTTGGACTGTTACACAGATGGTCCCGGGTTCGATTCCCGGTGACGACAACATCAATTTAGAAAAATAATATGTATGAGTTTTCTATCACTTATATGTATCGCTGCGCCCACCTTCGGTGTTCCCATAGCACTTAACCCCACCGAAGTAAAATAATGAATCAGGGCTATGAAACAAAAAGCTTCAATAAATTCGCCAACTCTACATCAGGTGGCGAGCAACAACTGTTCTAAGACTTATCTACTCGCGCAATTACAGTGTTGCCATGTTTGAAGCCCTTCATCTTTCACCACCTTTCATCTCTCCACTATCCCCTTTCCAAAGAAAGCAACACATTAATTAATAGGAAGAATTTCCTGAGTGTTGCTTCTCTTTGTTAAAAAAAAAAAAAAAAAAAAAAAAAAAAAATTATTCATTATATATATGAAGTTTTCATAAATACGATGACTAGATCCATAAAACTGTTTGACATATGTTTCATATATATAAAGTTTTATAAACTTTGTGAAAATAAAAGTTTCCTTTTTAGGTAAATACAATGAAATTTAGAAACCATAAATTAAAATTTTTATTTTTGATTTAAAACATATAAAATATCATTCGAAATTTATTTTTTAAAAACTCATAATCTACGAGAAATTATTTAAAATTCTGAAACATCAATTAAATATTATTTGAATTGATTTAATTTTTAATATTATTAATATAATATAACATTTCGGAATTTTAATTGATGTTTTTAAATAGAATATAGTGCTGGTAAAAAAATGAGTAGTGGGTATCGAATACTTGTATTTTTTTTTATTAGAGTTGTATTTTGGACAGAAAAACAATACAAAAATGCAACATCGCTAAAATGCGACATCGCTATGAAAATACAACTCTGCTAGAAGAAAAAATCAAAGATGAAAGGTTTAAAGAAAAATGTTAAAAAAAACTTTGAAAACATTAAATAGTTTAAAAATAAATTTAAAATTTGAACTTTTAATAAAAGTGAAAATAATCACAACATTTTTTTTTTTAAATTAAAAGCAATTTTGAACTTACAAACCATTAAAAGTATGGAGTAAAAGTAAAAGTATTGCGTATCCAAATTAAAAATATCGAGTAGAATCGATTATTGAAAAGAAACCGAATTTACCAGCACTTATAGAAAATTATATTTTTTAATTTCAAATGGAAATTTTTAATTTGAGTTGGTGTTTGTAACTTTAATTGATATATAAAAATAATAATGAAACATTTCATAGAAGCTTACGAAGCAGTAGCATCCTATTTATGAAATGTTTCATAATATTTATTAAGAACTTCATAAAAAGTTATATAACTTCATCATCATATTCATGAAACATTTCATAAATATGGAGAAGTCTGTTATCAATTTTGTCTCTTATGACACAACTTCATTAGTGTACTTATACAATCATCAATAAGAAATATTTTACGACATTCCAACACACACATACAACTTAATATAAATATTTGAATAAAATAGTCTTTTAGAAAAAGATTTCGGTGCGGAAGGATTTTGTTAAGAATCAACTTAAGAAAACGTTATTTATTATCAGTACAATATGGTGCATAAGGTATTTTTTCAAACAAAAGAGTTATTACCCTAATGTACATTCGCTCGTTTACTTCAAGACTGTCATAAGTCAAAAAATGCGATTTTTGAGTTAATGATGCAGATTTATTAGTAATATCATGTTTTATATTGTGTAAAAGTGTCATATTAATATCATGTATACTTTTTGAGAGAGAGGATAATATATTTTATTTTTTGTTTAAAGTTTGTGCAAAGAGTATATACTTCATAGAGATAGTGTGCTACTCACTGGTCTGTCGATAATTAGCGAATTCGCACACAACTCTCACTAAGAGAAAAATACATTAAACGCCCCTATTTATAAAAAACGTGACCGAATAAATAGCGATATGGATTAAAAACTTTAAACTCGTTTTCTGACAAATCGTGGTTTTTGAGTTATGTTAGTCTTGCAGTAAATGAGCGGTATATTCTTTACAACTTCAATTGATTGTTTTTTTTTTTTGTATAATGGGTCATAATTTTCGTATATTTAGTTAAATGCGATTTTCGTGTATAACTGGTCAAAATACTGGAACGATTAATCCTGATTTATTTAACAATATAATACAACTATTAGTTTATAGAAATATTTGACCATTATGGTTAAAGTGTACATGTATAATTATAACACCCCTTAAAAAATAAGCTCTATTTATCTGAAATTCCTTTTTCTTTCGTCACGAATACCAATACTAACATCATTCAATTCGGCACTTGATTGCTAAACTCTTATCGTTACGATTTCGTGTTTCAAAAACCCTTTAACAAACTCTACTACACTCAAACTAAATTGATTACATTTTTTATACATCATCCTTAATGTGTATTATACGAGTGGTCATTTCTACATTACACACACACACACACATGTAAAAAGAAAAAATTTCAAAATTGATTATCGTTTGTAGAAGATATGAGCGCGTGGGTAAAAACATAGTCACTGATATAATCATGAAAAATAAACTCCCATCTACAATTGTGATTTTCACAGGAATGTCAACATATTTTGAAACAGAAGAAAAATCTTGTACTATGCCATTTAATATCCAAAAAGTATTTCGTGACAATGAGCCTTAATTTTGTGATAACCAAAAAGTCCAAATTCATTGAATTTTTAATATATACACCAAGAAAAATTTGAAATGAAGTTGTGACTAATGAAATAAATTTAGTGCAATCACCCCAGAAAACAGAGTCGGTAGTAGCAACCGTATTTATAGTCAATCGAATATTTTGGTAATAGCTATCGAATTTTTTGGTAGTTATCACCGAAATTGTCCTAAGGTAATCGATGTTCTATTGTCGTATCATAATGTTTGCTGTTTCGATCGAATGATTGATATCTCAAACGAAAAATCCGATCGGGCACAAATACAGTTGATACTATCGATTTAGTTTCCTGGTTGATCGCTTTTGAGTTCTGACTTGAGATTAATCTTTGCACTCCTAAAGCTTTTTACTTACGTACACCCGGAAAACAGTATCAGTTGGAGCCACCGAATTTGTAGTCAATCGAATTCTGGCTGTTACGATAACTATCTTACTATGAAAATGAAAATTATTATACTATTATTTTTTATTTTTCGTCGCGAATGCTAAATATTCAGGTGTCTCATTTAATATTATATTCCACATAATTATTATAAAGTTTCACAAAATGTTATTGTAATTAAAAAACTTTTTTTTGTTTCTCAAGTATTGAACTGCAGTACTTAGATTAATAATCCTCTGTCCTACTGATTGCGCCACAATCACATTTAATTTGAATTGGCTTATTTGCTATTTAAACATTTTAGAATTTTATTTTTATTAAAAAAAAATCTTTTTGCATTTATCTTTTTCGGAATTTGAACTCGGAAACTCGAAGTAATTGGCTTATAATTGTTGAGTTATAAATTTGAATTTAAATATTTTATTATGGAAACAAACGCAGTCTTCAATTCGATTACCAATACCAATCATTAGTTGCTTCAACTATCTAACATACATTTTGGTTGGTTCTACAGAAACTCTTATCTAATGTTATATTTCATGGAGAAAACCGTATTAACAGTTACCACTTTTCATTACCGACAATTTTTTTTAATAAATTTGATATATGGTACCAACTTTTTTGTATTATCATGGTTGCTTTTACCGTATACAATTACTAACCGAACTTGATTTGAAAAGTTGATTTGAAATGCCAACTGTTGGATGATACGATGGTTTTTTAGTTCCTCTTCCCTCTTTTTAATTACCAGTACAGTATTTTTGCCGTATTAATCGAGTATTGGTAGTTCGGAATAAAATAACGTCCTAATAAATAAATTTTAATGACTTTGTCCGAATTCCAACCGATCTCCGGATCTTGGGTGACCATATACTGGACGACCTCTCGGTAATATCACGTGTGGGATTCGGTGATCTCATACGTTATCTTAACCGAACGGGGTGGGTCTAGTACTCCGGATACTAGTTCCTTACGGGTAGTGTGGTCTCTTCAAAACGGAGTCGCTTTTTGACTCTACTTGATGCTCACGAGTAGCGTGAGCTGCCACTTAAACCAACCAACCAACCATCCAACCAACCGATCTTTTTTATGGGTGTAGTGTACTGAATGAAATCCACCCGAGTGGGTTCATCGTATTTTAAATAAAAAAAATGCATTTACTCCAATATTTCATAGTAGATTAATGAAGAAGAGATGAACAAACAAATAATAATGAAAAACTATAGCAAGTAGCTTCAACAAATTCCTGCCTATTATGCATTTAAATACCCAAACAGGAACCATCTTAAAAAAATATACCTAAGTCCATATTGATTTTCACAGGCAGGTAGAGAATTGATAAAACTACATTAGGAAATTGTTTTCGTAAAATTTCACAACATTCCTGGGGGGTAGTCAGCGTTTCAAGACTCCGCAGCAAAATATCGAAAAACTTTCTTGTTAGCTAATATTCTTACGAGCTCTTTATCGTATATTTAGCTGTTTAGGACCACTCACCAGGGCCATTAAAATACAGATTATACAGTTTTATAAAATACCCTTGTTTGAAATATCGATTATTTTCAAGTAAAAATTTTGAGTTCTATATTTGAGGTCATAAAATAAATAATTTATTCAAAAAACATGAATGAATTATTGTATATCAGTGGTTAATTCATGAGTCCCAAGTATGGGAAAAAACTATACCAAATAACTTCTAAAAAGGTATGTATTCCGACCCGAACTCGCAGATTTTAATGTTGAAAAGGGACAAAAAAAAAAAAGATACACATAATTTTTGGCTGCCCAATCTCACGTTTAAGGGTTAAAAAGTAAGGTTAAACTTTCATTTGTTTTTGTATAAAAACTAGTCTATTATTTAGAAACACAAAAAATTTAATATCCATATTGCCTATATAGTGAACCAAGAGTTGCCACATTTTTTAAATATTTGAAATATAGGGAAAAAGGCTCTTCGTGAAAAGTTGCATAAAAACTGAACGGTTTCGAATATTAGTAAAAACTGAGCCATGATATGCATTACTTTTAGATTAATACAACTGAAATTTCTTAATAAAACGCCAGATCACTTGTTACTCAAAACACATTTTATTGAATAACGAAAACACTTAAAATCTTTGCGCATTGTTTGTACACCAGTAAATGTGTCTTCAAAAAACCTTTCATTTGATACCAAACTATATGTCTATAGTTACTTGTAATAGAACGAAATAAACCGAAAACAAAAACGAAAAATTTGTAACACCTCAACATAAGATTTGACAGCTAAATAAAACACGGGTCCCTTTAACTTTTATTCTCTACAACATATCCGAAGTTCATTAAGATCTGTCGGTCCAGGTCACCAGGTTATGAGTGAAATTTCATCGATTTCGGACAATGGAATCGGGGGTCAGTCGTTATTGGGTTATCAATACATAAAAGTGAAGCATAAGCAGAAATGTGAATTTGTATTAGAGAAATCTGTAATTTCTTGTTCAAACAAAGTGCGAACATTGTTATATGGGCCAATCTGCTTCGCGCTACAATTTTAGACTAATATGCAAAATGTTATATTGTATTTTGAATAATACTTGTAAATTAATTAAACCAACATTTTTAAAAAAATAATTATGATTTCTGTAATGGGGAATGAGGAGTCAATTGTTATAAAAGGACTTATCACAGGACTGGTATAATTTAATACTGAAATGGATTAAGCAGTGTCAATTGTCCTAAACTGTGACTGGTAAAGGGAGGACATACCACTTAACCAGAATGCTTATTAACAAGAAAAAGACAGTTGACTTTTGAATTTGACCCATTGGAAGCTGTTTAGTTTTCGTTTATTTTATACGACATGACCGTTTTGCGGCAGTCTTGTGGTATGTCCATCTTTGGTTAGTCCTTTGGCATGCCACCAAGTGGTTTAAAGCAGGGCAAATGACCCCCCAACTGTGACAAGCCAATGTTAAAGTTGCCAGTTGTTTACATAGGGTAGGGCTTATCAGAGGACTGGTTTCTGGCACCAAGGGACCGATCCTGTGGCACACGCAGAACCGGTCCCATTCCTCATAGGGATATTACAGAAAGGCAATTCTTATACTAAATAGTGATAAAAAAACAATATTCTAAAACAACCAAGGCAGAAAAATACAGTGTTGTCAAAGCTTGGGCTATGGCCTGTTATTATTAGAAGTTTCTGATAAAAATAAAAAATCTTAGCTTTCAGGATTGCGAAGGTTAATTTAATGTCACAAGCTCATCTCTGGTTTGTTGCATGTAACAGAGAATCTACAAAATAGCAAATATTCGTACATGTTTCTCAAAATAAGGAAAGTTATGTGTCTGGTGTTAGAGAGTATCTGAAACTAACATGCCATATGTATACAATATGTATTCCAATATTGTGTATTATTTTCCTAATGATTATTTTTGCACGCACACATTTATACTTCATTATGAGCACAAATATCCTGATATCCTTTCTTTTATGATATTTAAGCTCTTAATGATGGCCTTTTGTATGGCGTTTAATATGCTTTATGTTATGTTATTACTTAATATTGTATTAAATAATCCTTGATAAATTGTAACGAATCTTTATATTTCAGATATATTAAGTGTTTTTTTTTTTACATTATTTATTGAGGTGGTTGGTATTTATTAATAACTTTCATTGTAAAACAATGCGATATGCAATAGGCAGGTATTAAGAGATCAGTAGAACTATTTAATTTTATCTATTTGTATAAGATGAAAATGTTTTCTGTTTGGAAAATATATGAGGAAATCAGTAAAGTGTATGCCCAAATAAACGCCAATACACATTTTTCCTTATAACTTTTTTTTGTGATTGATTTAAATATTTTTTTTTTCATCAGACTGTGTTTAAAAGATGTGTCAGATAATAAAATTTTTTGATTTGTCAAAATTAATTGTATAGTTAGTTCACAATAAATAATCAAATGCAAGTGCGTGAAAAAGTTTTTTAAACTTTTCGAAATAACTCAAATTTTCCTTTCAAAAAAATCACAAAAAGTTATACGTATCCAGTCAGTTTGTTTTAAATGTGGTAGTACAGTTTAACAAGGACCTAACAATTGGCAAAAAACGTGAAACTGGTAAAACAAAGAAACCCCGGAACTCTTTCAAGTCCTAAAAGGTGAAAAAGGTTTTGATATCTAATCCAAAGATTTCTGGCCGCGAAGTAGCAAAGTACATTTAAAGTGCAGAAAGTTTCGAAAGAAATGCAAAGAAGAATACTGAAGCCGAAAAACGAGCAAAACTACAAAAAAATATTTTTTTTTTAAAATTCGAATGTTGTATTGTGGACGACTAAAGTTATGTATTTGCGTATTTTTCACAACTTTTCGGATGGGAGTTTTTGTAGCGGATAGTCTTAAAGACGTCCTATAGTAGTACCAATTAAAAAAGCTATCGAAATTGCCAAAAAATTCTCAAATCGGGAGGGATACCAGAAAGTTTAATTAAACAGTTAACTTTTATATAAGATGGTACAGAATATAAAAATTTTAATTAATTATATGTTTTAATTTAAACTATCGCTTAATTCCGTCTATATTAACGTAACTTTTTGTTGATTTATAGTGTCCGTGTCATTCAGAATAACTTACAATACTAGAATTCCGTTAACATATGAGAGATTTTTCAATTTTCGAAATAATTTAAAAATCTCTCATATAAAGGGTCCGCCAAATAACTTTTTTTTTGAAAATGCTATAAAAAAAACTACTGAATATTTTCTAAAATTTCTTTTTTTATTTGAAAGTACAATCCTTCCTGTTAATAATGAAAAATAATTTCAGTCAAATGGCTGCCTCGGCTGGCCATGCAGTAGCCTACACCATCGGTCCAATTTTTAAGCACATTATCGATTGTGTGCATCTGTATTTCACCAATGGCTTCACGAATATTGTCCTTTAAAGCGACAATTGTCTCTGGCTTGTTGGCGTAACTCTTATCTTTGACGGCACCCCACAAATAATAGTCCAATGGTGTCAAATCGCAGCTCTGGGGTGGCCAAACGACATCAGCTCTGCGGCTGATAATGCGATCTTCAAAAACATGGCGCAAAACATCGAGTGTAGCTTCGGCTGTGTGGCACGTAGCGCCGTCCTATTGAAACCGAATGTTGCCAATATCCTCCTCTTCAATTTTTGTGAACAAAAATTCGTTCAACATGGCCCGATAACGATCGCCATTGACTGTAACGGCCACTCCTTGCTCATTACCATGATTTTCAAAGTAATGTCGCAATATTTCCCAGCGTTGTTCAAGCGTATACACAACCATATTCTTTCAGCGGAAGGATAAAACTAATTATCTGTTAAATGAGACATGAGCTAAGTGTTACCATTCACGAAATAAGCACTATTTGAAAAAAAACGTTAGATGGCGGACCCTTTAAAAAATACGCCAATATAGTCCATACTGTTCCAGTAAAAAACGCTGCTTACATGCAAGCATGTTTGTTGCCATGATTTTTAAATGGCGAATTCCCACTTAGAAGCATTACTTTTGGCCAAAATAAGCGCGGATTTCAGCGCTTATAAAAAACAGTTATTTCATGGGTTTCAGTAAAATCATATTTCATGTTTACATTATTACGATTAAAAGTAATAATATCAATGTACATAATTTAGTTTACACGAAATTCTACTGATATTAGTTTTTTGTTGTTAAAATTTTCGACATATAACATAACTATTTTTTTTACCGCTCCACGTGCTATCTCTTCAGACCAGTTAAATGACTAATTTTTTTTTATTTCATACTCAAAAACACCAAACATAATCGGATATCACTCGGGAAAATTTTTACAGATCGTTTATAATCCACGATATAAAACTTTATGCATTACAACCTGCATCCTTATAACGGATTAGGGTAAGCTGCTTAAAAACTGCATCCTTGTTAGGGCAAAGAGTAAGCTAACAATTTTTGTTTATATATTTGTATACGAAAATTATTCGTTTCTTTTGCTGCTTCTCAATATCATGTAATAGTAAGCACTTGCAAAAAAAAAAAATATATTTTTTTTAGCTACAAGCGTTTTAAAATTGTTCAACTACTAAATTGTTCAACTACTAAAAGGCTGCATTGTCATATTTATTTTGTCCAAATTCCAAAAAACGAACTTTGGACAAAATATGACTTGTCTAACCCTGTGTGTACATTGAATTGACACGAAAACTTAATTTGGTGTCTAATAATCCAGCAGTATAATCATTTTTTTAAAGATTATATCAAATTCAAAAGATTTTTCAGTTTTAAGATATATTCTCAAGCAACTTTTAGCTTTTTACTCTAAGGAAGAGTATTTGAAATTAAAAATAATTTTATTTATAGGTACATACAGCTAATGTACCCGGTCTTGCCCTGGACTCAAATACTTTTAAAACAACACATATTAAAAACATACCCAGCTTTAACTTGACTTCCAAAGCATTAGAATACTCACATTTTTTGTTTTCATAGAAGTTATTGTTAACAACTGACAAAAATATTAGGTCAAAGTTATTTTCAAAAGCATTTGCATCACCATATAAATTAATTTGTATCTAAATTAATAACATCCTTAGTAGTGCTTTATCATAAGTTCATATATTCTTTCTTTTTATGTGGAAGTTGAGGTGGTTGGATTTGCAAACAAAAGGTTTTGAGATTGATTCCGGACCGGTAAGATAATATTTTTTTATTATTTTTGTAATTCTTTAGTATTCTTTTTTTATTTAGTTCAGTTTTTTCTGTGTATTTTAAGATAATTAAGTTATAAAGTTAAGTTTTCTTTGATCTTCTTTTATTTTATTCTTCTTAGTTTAAACGAACTTAAGATCATTTATTTATGAATTATTTATTTCTAATATTTCGTCTCCACATTGGGTAACTTCGTCAGGGAACAAATATTACAATTTGAAAAACGTGTTTTAATAATTAAAAACTTATAGAGGTTTTTTTTTAAAAAACCTGACGAAGTTACCCAATGTGGAGAAGTAATTTAAAAGCAACCAAAGAATTAGATTAGATTATATGGCACTATGCACCGCGACCAACTTAGGTCTTTTGTGCTGCCTAAAGTTACCCTAAAGATTCAAGCTACCTATAAAGCCAATAATCCTATTAGGCAAAATCTTCATAATGTCCGAAGGGGAGACAAAGCGATTGCCAAGAAACTTGGCACGCCTTTCACATAGCCTCGGACATTCGCAAAGAACATGCTCTGATGTCTCAGCTACCAGTTCGCAAAACCTACACTCATCCGTGTCCGAAAGACCCCTTTTGCGCAGGTGGTATCTGAGATTGCAGTGTCCAGTCAGGTAAGACACCAGGGTTCTCAAGTCACCCCTCCCGAGGGACAAGAGTCTCCTCGATCCTGCACTGGAAAAAGAAATTAATCTCTTAGCCTGTCGTTGGCCAAGAGAGTTTTCCCAATAGAGAGAGAATTCTGACTCCCTCCACGACCCGAGCTTCTCCCTAACATACCCCAAAGGTATACCAAAGAATTAACATCTTGACTTTAATCGTACAAAAATATTGCAAAAATTTTTCATTCAAAGTTGATAAATAATTATTTGAATATATCCATGTTTGTCCTTTTACAATGGGACTGTTTTAAAAGTTGTTTAAAAATATAAAAAACCTAGTTAGATTACAGTTTTTACAGTTTTTACAGTATTTTTATGTTATTTTCCATTTATAACGAGCTTTCAACCTCCGTATATTTACAAAAATTAAGAAAGTAAAATATATTAGCTAGGTTGATAGTAGTATAATGATCTGGCTAAAGATCTCATCAGAACCCGAACTTTTGAAAAAGCTAGATCCCCCATAATGGCAAAGGTTTAACAAAAAACCTATTAATCATCAATTTTGGTCCATTCTTTTATTTTTTTGGATAATTTTGGATATAGTCGCGATATTTGTTAATGAAGTCCAATTTTTTAATCAGCCTTTATCTCCGGAAAAAGGAACGTTTGATGTATCACCTTTAACTAGAACCTTGAAATTTGGCTCGCATCTTTAAAAAAAAAAAATAAAGCAAAGCATTTTTGTATATTCGGCGGTCTCAAGTCGAAAAAGAAATATATCCCCATATGGAAAGGGTTAAGTAGGGAAAGTATTAGGATATCTGAAAGGGAAAGGGGATATTCAAATTTAAAAGTCATTACTTTTTGTTGTATTTCCTATCAAATTACATTGCTTTCTCTGTTACACTATTTTTTTTTTTTTGCTGTTTTTCTTGCTCATTAAAATCGAATTCAGTATTGTAATTTATTTATTTTTTTTTGGGTTGTGGTAATTAATTATATACAATATTTATCCATTCAACTTTTCCAACGCATATATAAAAGCAATTATTCATTAAATATACATTTATCTTGAATTTTGTGGTTTAACATTTTACAGGTTGGATTTTGCGTTTGTAAATGATGACACATTCCTCTGCAATGCATCTTTTTTTTATTTAAATGCCGATAGTGTTGAAAGTATATATTCAGTCATTTACATTACACCTATCCCTCTATTAACAGATTTTGTTATTTTTCGTTTAAAGCGAGGGATGTGGAAATTTTCATGATGTATACGCTTTTTTATATTTTTTTTTTGTAGTAACCGTAAAAAATCGAAAATTGGTCTTCTGAGTATAAAAACTTGCTGGTAAGAAGCAAAATATGCAGTATTTTGTACAATATTTTAAAGGAGAAATTGTCGCCGATTTCGTAACGCTATTCGTAAAAAGCTGGACCTAAGTTGAACCAAATTGGGAATTTAACATTTTTAAATGGGAATATGTCAGGAACTATTAGAGACAACCTACACATGTAAGCATATTTTTTGTTAGTCTCTACTAGTGGACTACAAATATGTTCATGTTCTTAAAATCGGATTCGAAACAAAAGAATGCTCTAAATTTTATATGCGAAAAGTTTCTTTTTGGGTAGTATTATTGCCACTGATGGAGGGTTTGGAAGGTTCAAAATCAGAACTTAAGCTCGATATTACTTTTTTTTAGCATATTTCGGGTTTTTCCCATGAACCGAATTTTCGTCTTTTGTTTTCTTTCTCACGCGAAATAATTGGTTGATCGATTGCTAATAAGAGAAAAAAACGGGGCACGATATTTACATCAGCGTGGCCGAAATATTTAGTATCAGTGGTCGGTACTTTTGGTTTCAATTTTAAGGGTTAATTCCGTAGCACTGTGTAATTTTTAATTTAGAGATGCAATATGGGTCAACATTGAATTAAAAAAGAAATGACAAAAACAAAATTAAAGCCTAGTTTTTAACGTTAAATCATTACTTTATTTATTATACTTTTAGAAACGTTGTAATTTCAAATAAATATAGTTCGGACAACTATTTTACCGACGAATCCGTTTTACAATTAATTAATTGGAATTACAAGTTAATAAATTTAGTATTTTTTGACTAAATTTGCATGTAAGGTTCAGAATTTCTTCTTAACTTTAACTTTACTTCCTTTAAAATATTTTTGTGTATTATTTTTTATTATTATGGTTTAGGTTAAATATATACCTTTTTTCTATTTACCCGAGTTTTCATACAAATATTTTCGAATTCTATTTGCACGATTTCTCAGCAACGTATCTATCCTGTAAGTAGAGTGCTAGGTGCATTTAAAAATAAAAATTACTTATATTTTTTAAATTTTGTGTATTTTAAAACTCAGTCAAGCTTTAAATGCTTATATAACTAATGGTATAATTAATGGAAAACAGTTGACAAAATTATATGGACTCTCATATTGTCAGTCATAAGTTGACAGTACATGTAAGACACTCGTTCAAAATTTAAGATATGACCCAGTGTAGAAAAGCATTACCATATTTATATGGGCATGTAGCGCAAAATAATGCTATATTAGTAATGATGAAAATATGTGGTTACCTATATACTTACCAGTATGGACAAAAATATGGAGTATATAAATAAATTTTCAAAAAAAATATTTTGTTTTTTTTGAAATTTTTTTTTGTAATATGTGCCCAGGCCTGCAGGTTGTCAAGTAACCGCTGCACTATCTAAGCTTTCTCGACATGTTATACTTGAAAGATAAAAACATAAATGAATTACGTGCACAGAATGTCATTACCTTTCAGCTTACAAAAAATCAAAAATATATACTTATATATCTATTTACTAGAGTTGGAAAAATAATGTATTTAAAAATAGATAACCAAAAAATTTGTAAATCTTTACTTTATATTTAAATAAATGACAAAAATAAGTACTTTTTTTTTGCATTAAAATAATGGGAAAATTAACTAATTATGAATATTTATGTTAAAGCAATGCAGATAATAAGCTGATGTCATTACTGGCTCTATGAAATAACTCCCCAGGAAATAACCCACCAAAAACAAAAATGAAAAAAATGGGGATTTATTTCTTTATGAAATAATACCCCAATTTTAAAAATAAAATACCAACGAAATGAAATAAATCCCCAAACGGGAATGAAAAACCCCCCATTTTTAGGGTATTTATTTCATAATGAAATAAATCCCCAATTTGAAACGAAATAAGTCCCCAGTTTTAAACTCAAAATTATACATATAGATATAAGTTCATATATTTTTAATTCTCATAATTTGTGTACTTCCGAAACAGATATTTTTAAATATAAACCTGAATATAATCTTCAACTGTTTTGCGACAATAAGCGCTTACGGTGGCATGACATAACGTCCAATGACATAATGTCCATGGACGTTATGTCACTCGAAAAGTGTCATAATGTCCATGGACTTTATGACACTCTGCAATGTGACATTATGTCCACAAATGGAATGACATAAAGTCCATGGACATTATGCCACTTTTTGGGTGAAAACAGTGTGGAAACAGATCAGTACTTTTGAAGTTTCTTTTGTGTCGCACGCAGAAAAATCTTTATTTCGCGAAGCCGCCTGCCGTGTTCTACGGAGGAAAAAAACCCCTAAGAGCGGCCGAAGGCCGCCACCCAGAAGAACTTCTTTTTCAAATCAGATGTCGAATCCGTTGAAATCTTATATATTTAAGACATCAAGTAATTTTTAAAAACAAGTTTTGCTGTGGCGGCCTTCGACCGCTCTTAGGGGTTTTTTTCCTTCGTAGAACGCGGCAGGCGGCTTCGCGAAATAAACGATTTATAAATTATACGATTTATAAATTTAGTTTTATTTTGTGATATACTACTAAAGAATATTTAAAAAAATTGTATTGATATACTAAATATTATTAATCTTTTTATTTTAAAAAGTCTGGACGCTATACCACATTTGAAAGTGAGATAATATCCAAAAAAATAATGTCGTACGACATTTTCCAAATTGTCATAAAGTCCATGGACATTATGACACTTTTCGAGTTACATAACGTCCATGGACATTATGTCATTGGACGTTATGAATTGCCACTAGGGCTTACAGGCATTTCGCCTTACAGCCTGGCAGAAATAAAATCTAAAAATATAGTTAGTCGAAATTTTTTTATTACACAACCAAAACATTAATTTCACAAATTAATTTTCTACTCCAACAATCTATATAGAGAAAATTTTTTTTTTCACATCAATAACGAAATAACTCCCCAAAAATAATTACCGGGGAATTATGTCATTTTGAAATTTCGGGGACTTATTTCATTACGAAATAGATCCCCAAATAAAAGAAGGAAATAAATCCCCAAAAGTGGAAATAACTCCCCAAAATGTCGTTGTCTTCTATATACATTTTTGGGGATTTATTTTATTTCTGATTTGCGGAGTTATTTCCTGGGGTGTTATTTCATGGAGCCGTCATTACTGGTAGTGAGAAAAGCAATGACATATCATTACCGTTTCTACACTGGAGAATTAATTATTTCTTCTGATAATATTAAGCAAACTTGTCGGAAATTTTTCAAATCTATCCATTAAGGGTTGTCAATTATGACCATCGTTATATATTAAACAATATAAAAGATATATTAACGAACGAGTAAATTTATTGATGAAAATTAACATGTCATTGAAAGACAACATCATATTAATTATTATATGTAGGTGTATTGGCAGTGATATGTTGATAATCCGCCATTTAAAATCAGACAATTTTAATTAAAATAAGTTAATGGTAACTGATGGTGTATAGCGGTGTACACATGCTATTAACATTATTATTTAGCAGAAATTTTTAATTACAGTTTTAAAGATTTTCGGTGGCAAAAAATCTTTAAACGGTGACTTATTCCAACTAAAATTTGTGCAATGTCATAATGGCGAAAATTTCTTTGCTTATATCATTGTGGAAATGAGAAGTTAATTGAGTTCAAAGACCTATCCCGTGACTGGTTAACGCAAAACTACAGGAGTTAAACTAATATTATATAGTTTTGTATAATGTGCAACAGTTTTGTACAATTTAATATAGTTAAGTATGGCATCGTGTATATTAAGATACTATTTGAGATGCCAGTGTAATTTTTCGTAAAACGGCATATTTAATTATATTAAACATGCGTTTTTTATACAATAACATACGTTATTTTGTGAACAAGTCATACTTTCATAAGCAGTCCTTTATTTAAAAAAAAAGTGTACTTTTGCAATCAGTTTCAGAAAAATTTTACGTTTTTTTAATTAAAACATAAATACTTGTCCTACGTTCAAAAAATCGTAACGTTATTGTCGTTAGTTATTTTTACATAAACCCTCAAAGTTCAAAATAAGTTTCAATAAAGTTCAAAATAAAGTGATATATATTTTTTTTTTTTACCGCAGTCTTTAATAATTTCAACAATTTTTAATATTTGTTTTCACATCTGTTAACTCATTAATGGCACGTCATAGATCCGCTGGACATTTTTCAACCAAACTTTCCAGATATAAGGAACCATGCTTCATTAAGAAATTTTTGCATTTTTTTTTTTTTGCTTTAAAGCGGCCTTTAGTGGAAATATTGGCAGCCAAAGTTAAAACTTTGACCGCATATAAATCCTAGACGGCTGATGATATTTTAAAAAATTAAATTTTGTGTAATTTTGTGAACAAATCTTTATTCAAAAATATATGAAAAATACTTTTTTTTTTTCATTGATTGGAAAAATAAAGTGTTTTCTACCATTTTTCTAAAATTGTTATATGGCAACCCTGTGGATATAATTTTTTTAATTTTAGTATTATTTTAATAAAAACCAAACATTATTTATGTTTTGAGTGAAAACGGAATGAATATTTGAATATTTTAGACTTAGTGTTATTAAAAATTTATCGTTGGATAACTAGGTTATATGAATGTTTGATGTTTGCATGGGATTGTCATTTCTTTCAAAACGTGTTCTGATGATGGGAACCTATAAAATTCTCGAAATAGATCTATGAAGACATTTCTGAAAGTGGTCAATTAATAAACTTGAAAAAAAACTCTAAAGATTATTTGTTAAGACAATATCCTAATAAAGAAATATAGAGTAAGGCCTCGAAATTGAATAATTTTCATTTTCAGTGCACAACTAAAGGTCGAAAAAACACAATTTTTATTTTTAATAAAAAGTATATCAATCTTGTAAAAACAATAATATTAATTGTGTTCGTAAGTTTTAAAATAAACTATTATTGTGAAAATATAACCATTTTCAAAAGCTGGAAATTTTTCCAAGTCCGGGTTAACGGCGCTAAAATTTGTTTGGAAATTTTTTAAAATATTTCAAAGTATTTTTTCATGTAACTTAATCTAACCCAGAATTCGCCCGTCTCAAATTCGATAATTTGTTTTGTTCTAATGCACCCTAGTCTATAGTCTTACATAATAAATATTGTCAAATATTATTTTTTGACCTGACCGTCCGTTTTTAGTGCTTTGGTTTGATTTGTTGGAATACATTATATAAACATATTATGCACCGTTGAATGAATAAATAATTCTTCTTTAACAGTATGTAAAAAAAATATTCGAAATTATTTAAAATGTTGTGCAATGCGGTAAAAAAAACTCCAAAAATTTAATGCGTTTTATTTAGAAATAATCAATTGACTTTGAAGTTTTGTGTAAAAATAACTATTCACAATACCGATACGATTTTTGGAACGCATGACCAATCATTTACTTTTGAATTATGTGAGTCTAGCCAATTATATCAGATTGCAGATATAATTATTTATCATTTCAGCTATGTTTATATTTAAATATATATAATGCTATATATAAAAATATATGTAGTTATATATAAATATATACGCACTTAGATAATATTGGATATACTAAAATATCAGATAGAATTATATATGCTCATTAGGGCGGGTCGATTTAAAAATCGCTCAACGTTCAAGGAAAATCATATTCTAGGGATCAAAACAAGAAACTTTGCCGAAGGAACCATACCTCTAAAACGAATTCTGATGTCCCGACTTTTGACCCGTAGGGTGAAATTTTGAAAAATCCCACTTTGACCCATTTAGAGTGCCCCAATCGAATCCAACCCAATCGAATACATTTATACTCTATTTCTTCCGGAGAAGAAATAGAGACCCTAATCTAGAAAAGACTCCTCCTACTTTCTGAAATATCTCTATCCCGAGATTTGTACATTTTGCTAAAAAAAAACACGGCTAAAAAGGCCCTCTTTTAACTTAAATTTTATCCCCTAGAATGATGTTTTATGCAGTAATCTGCCAGCGCGTCTCCCGGAGAAGAAGTATCTCCAATAATCTTGGAGAGATTCCTCCTACTTTCTGAAATATCAAAGTGGGCTTTTTCAAAATTTGACAAAAGTCGGGACATCAGAATTCGTTTTAGGGGTATGGTTCATTCGGCAAAGTTTCTTATTTTGATCCCTAGAATACGATTTTCCTTGAACGTTGAGCGATTTTTGCCTCCATACAAATCGACCCGGCCTAATGGTCATATATGATCATATATAAACTTTTTTATAGGGGAAATCATAATATTTTTTGTATTATTTGCTCTTGTGCTTTGCTTTTACAAAACTACACCTTTTGCAATTGTAATTAAAAAAATATCAATTGAAATTCAGCATTTTCATTTGAAATTCAACTTTTCCAATTGAAATTTAGCTTCTCCATTTGAAATTCAGCAAATATCAATTGAAAATAAGAATATCCGTAGAAAATATAACTTGAAATTCAGAAAATATTAAGGGACATTTCATAAAACATCATTTGAAATTCAGAAAATATTAATTGAAATTCAGAAACTCATCAATTGTTATTCAGATAATATAAATATAAATTTAAAAATATCACTCGAAATTCAGAATACATCAATTGAAATTCAGAAAATATTTTATATCAATTTCGTTTAATATTTTCTGACTTTCAAATAATATTTTCTGAATTTCAATTTTGAAAACATGGCAATTAGTGCAAAAGAATTCAGTCCCTTGACTGCTACACAGCAGACATAAGACTGAAGGAATTTTATCGGTACCGGCTATGTGACAGTAGAAATGAAGACATAAGACTGCACTGGTTTAAAAGAACTGTGAGTTTTTTGTTGGATATAGACAAAATAAGCTAATTATAAAATTGATTTTTGTTGTGCATTTTTTAAGGTTTTTTTTTTTAACAGGTTGTAAGACACACTGTTTTGGAAAAGTGCAGTGATTGGTTCCGGACGGGCTATTTAGCAACTCGTGCATAATATGCCATACGCTGAATAAAAACTGACAGGTTACTTGCATATTACTTTTCGCATGCCCTGCGACATGTACCCCGTAGACCAGTGCAGTGGTACGTCTCAAAACTATTTCAGTCAAACTACCCCAGTTACAGAACACAATTCGCTTAATATGTGACTAGTTAGCCTTCAAAAATTGTTATCCAGTTCTAAGATACGTAAACCTACACCAGTCACGTGATAATTTTTTTCCCACTGGTTGTGTTGCATATCACATAAATCCTAAAATGGTCATACTTTGACACTACCTAATTCTAACTTGTCCCTTAGTATATTCATTTCAGTCTGTATGGTGATAGGTTACATTGGTCAAGTTATTCGACACGTCACACAGTGCTCCACAGGTAGCAAATTGTCACCTCCTATGACAAGCCCATGTTAAAAGTTCCGGTCACTTTCATATAACAGAACCGAAACTAGGACAGGTTCATAAACCCAAAGTTCTAGTCACATGACCATACCAGTGACTGGTCCATTTCCCGCAGGGTAATTCTTATATGGTTACCGGGTTCGGACAAGTAATATGTCTATAAATTAACATTCATTAAAAAAAATTATAAAAAAAAATTATTAGTCATACCTTTTTCAATTAAATAAATAACGTGGTTGCGCTAAGATTGGAATCTGTGGTCTCTGGGTGATAAGCGAGAACTCTGCCAATTGTGCTATCATCACATATAATAATGGGTTGCTTAAAATGAATTGTAGTGCTTCGAGTTTTCGTTTGCAATGTTTAAAATATATACATTACCCTCACGCTTACAAAAAATCATTAAGTAATGTATCTATAAATAGATTTTCAAAAATGTATTTTAATTGCTACTTTACGTTTATATGTCATGAATTATGTAATTGATGATTGGTAAGTCATTATTTTATGTTTTTAAATAATGTAAAAGGCGATGATGGATCATTACAATCATTACCATTAGTGTCCTAATATGGGTAGCTCATTACTTTATGCTTTCAAAATAATGCTGAATGTAAGGAGTATTCATTACAAAGTAATACATTATGTAACCCATTAGCGGTAACACAATACTTTTAGCTGAAAAATAATGATACAGGTAATGAGTACACATTACAAGGTAATGCATTACTTTTTCGCACCCATTGCCAAACGATTTTTCTATAATTTTAGCTTACACGCTTTTTTAAATGAAGTTTTAATTAAAAAAAATAAAATATTTATCAAAAATTTATCAAAAATTTAATACACATAAATAATATTTAGTATTGTTTGAAAGTATTAAACTTACAAATATGTACGAGTATGTTAAAGTGTTTGTATGAATGTAATTTTGGGTTAAACAAATTCCAAAATTTTCAATTAAAACTCTTGTCTGCATTCTACAATGTGTGCAATTTCTAACACTTGTGATGTTAAGACATGACTGAACATAATTTTCAACAGTTACTTTTTTTGTTTACTATTTTTATTTGGCTTGTCGGTATTGTATGCTGATGCCGGTGTATGCTGATACTTAATGGGTGGTCTTCATACATCATCATTTATCTTTATTTTGACCCTGAACTTGTTAGCTTAACACTTTGATAGAAGGTAGATGCAACATACAAGAACTTAAACATAGAAAGTTCTTGTGTTGCATAGCTGATGTTCATCCTTTTTATGGGCAATAGGGAGGCTTTCGATTTTTGATGATAAAAGAAAAAAATAAAATACTAATATCTTCTACAAAATTGAAAAGAATAACATTTGAAATAATTGTTATATTCTTTACACACAAAAAAATAATAATAACAAATTTCTATCACGAAAACGACCGATTCAATAACTTTAATTGCTGAAATTTTGCCCACAACAAAAATTGATAGTTCAATTAGAAATTGTTAGCACTTTAGTTGAATTATGTTTCAATTAAATAATACTCATTTGATTTAAAAGTGATCAATACTTTATAAAGTGTGATGGATAAAGTGATGTTGCCATACCAAATGTTTTTTACAGCTTAAATTTTATAACATTCACTCAAAAAAAGTTTACCAAATAATAAGTAATTTGAACCATATTTTAAAAAATACGCGAATGATTTGGCTCCAAAGAAAATTTAACTCATATTTGGTATGCAGTTTTCTTAACAACAAGTAAAATAACAATTTACTTCAATTAAGTTAATTTGTACTAAAATTTAGTAAATTATATTTTAAATTTTATGAAACTTTACTAAAATTTAACATATTTTTGAATTAAACTTATTATATATTTTTCTTAAATCTAGTAAAAACATAAAGGGTCCGCCAAATAACTTTTTTCTTTGAACTCCTGAACCAATTGGACTTTTTATGGCGTCATACCAAGGTCTTTATGCTAAATTCGTCTCAATGATGTCTCCGAAATGTTCAATTGTTGAGAACGACGGTGAATTGATGTTGATGGCGCTTCACGCACACTTTTTGCCACAGCAGCAATATTCTCGGGTGTACGCACTGTTTTTGGCTTTTCACGCTTTGGTTTATCGATGAGGATGCCAGTTTCTTTCACTGTTTTCACAAAATAACTAACATACGGACCATATTCGTTCAGCGGAAGGATAAAACTAATTATCTGTCAAATCAGACATGAGCTAAGTGTTACCATTCACGAAATAAGCACTAGTTGAAAAAAAAAACGTTAGATGGCGGACCCTTTATTAAAATCTAGTTAATTTTTCTTAAATTTTAAGATGCTTGAACTTGTGCCAAAGCAAAATTAACTTATTTTTAGTTCGTTAGTTATATTAGGTAGTTATAATTAAAACAAACAACAAAAAAGTGCTTGCTTTTCTGTTTTATTTTATGTGTAATTGGTAATTCTCAAGAGGTATATACTTTCAAAATTAAAGTGTGTTTTTTATAGAGTGACACAAGTGTAAATGATAATAAAACAATGAAATATATTTCTAATGTCAATGAAACGGGCTTTATTGATAAGAAAATTTTATGAAATTAATGTTTAAATGTGATTTCTGCCATATGGCCGCCACGGCTGGCGCGCAGAAGGCGCAATCTGTAAAACCAATTTTCAACAACTTTTCGCAGCCTTTGCGGCCGTATTTCGCCGATAACTCTTCGAATGTTGATTTCCAGGTGGTCAATTAATGCCACGTAATTGAGGTACGAAAAAATTTCGAATCATATTCCTACACAGAAAAAAAAATTGCGCCAAGTACACATTTTGTTGAATAAAAAAAATAATCAATTACTTTTTTAATTGATTCAATTAAAAAGTAATCAATATTTTAGTTTATTTAAAGTAATCAATATTATTCAAAATATTGATTACTTTTTAATTGAGTCAATTAAAAAAGTAATTGATTATGTTTTTTTTTATTGCGCCAAGTAAACATTACTTGGCGCAATTTAAGAAATATTTTTTTGTGTGTATACCGTTCACCATTGACAGTAACATTCTGACTATCATCGTTTTTGAAGACATATGGGCCAATAACTCCGCCAGCCCATAAATCGCAACAAACAGTAATTTTCTGTGGATGTAATGGTGTTTCGACAAAAGCTTGTGGATTCTCCTCACTCCAAATTCGACAATTCTGATTATTTACGTACCCATTCAACCAAAAATTGGCTTCATCGGCAAATAATATTTTGAATGAAAATTCAAAATCAATATCAATTTGTGCTTCAGCCTATTCGCCGAATTAGCGGCGCATACGATGGAAGTTTGGCTTTAATTCCTGCACAAGTTGAATCTTGAAAGCTTTTAACCCAAGACCCTTTCGTAAAATCTTCCGTAAAGTGGAAGGACACAATCCCTGTTACTCAGAACGGCGACGAATTGATTGCTTAGGATCATTTTCAATGCTTTCCTGTACAGCGGCTACAGCTTCCGAAAACGATCTATTATTCTTCAAATTATCCGCTCTGAAGGACGATTATGTAAGCCTTAAAATGGAAGAAGTCAATTCATAATGAAATTTCAAAGCAAACTAAACAAAAAGCAACTATCAGCTGTTAAATGGGTGGTCAAATAAAGCCACCTCACCTGCCAACTCACTCTACACTCCAAAAAAAAAAAACACGCTTTATAAGTCTTTATGTTTGCCAGCTATTAGTCAAGTAATCAATTTCATATTTTTCTTAAGTTAATGTTAGCAAAAATAAGTAGAAGATTGTTTTCGTTAATATGAACGCTTTAAATAAGAAATTTATTAGTTAGCTTTTACTTGACAAAACTAAAACACTTATATAATATGAACTATAAACCAAATAAGAATTTTATAGGTTTTAAAACTTGAATCTTCTTAAAGAGAATTTTTAAGAAGTTATTATACTCAATTTTAAATTTTTAAACTAAATTTAAGTAAGATGCGTATTTGGTTTTATTTTTTTCATAGACTTTTTAATTTCAAAATTTTTAGTTTAATAACTACATAAAATTTAAGATTTTTTCTAAAAAGAAATAAGTTCTGTAATATAGAAAGTGAAAATTATTCAAGTTCGAGGCCATACTCTATATTTCTTTATAATACATTTTCATTGCACAATTAAAGGTCGAAAAAACATAATTTTTATTTTTAATAAAAATTATATCAAACTTGTTTTCTACCTTGTTTGAACCAGGTTCAAGAAGGGAAAATTAAAGAAAATTCCTTATTGTTTTTGACTTGACTAAAAATTAATATGAACCAAAATCTAATAAACCTTGCATTATTCGTAAGCAACTTTATTTGCTTTGGAAAATTTTAAAAACTTAATTTTAGTAAGGCGTAAGCTTAATTTTTGTTGATACTTTTTTTTCACACAGAAATTAGCTTTTTTCTTTCTATTGAAACGTATGGAGTATGGCAAAAAAAAATCAAATTTTTTCAGAAATTAGCCCTTCTGTGGAGCCATGGCATTTTGATTTAATAATTTTGAATTTATTTTTAGAATTTCTTTATTTAAAAAAAATTTTAAATTTTTATTAAACGGAATTTAACTTCAAACTTGCATTATAAATTGTTTTAGAATAAATTAAATTGTTTTAGAATAAATTAATACTTAGACTTAAACCACTGAAATAAAATGATTGCATAAAGTAATAAACCTACTGAGAATTAATAAAAACAAATTAAAATGAATTTAAAATATTTAATACATAAACATTTATAAAAAAAACAAATAAATACGTAAATATTACAAAAAAACAACAACAATATATTTTGAGCAATAGTATAAAAAAATGTCAAGCAAGTTCTGAATTAGAGAAAATATTTAATAAATTTAATTAATTTTTAATTGACATCTTTTAAAATTTTCAATAAACCGATTTAAATGAAAAAAGTAATGAAATATTTTTTTCTGTGTTAGGTTATAAATTAAATTTCCAAAATTTCAATAAATTTTTGTGCGTCCCTAATGTACAAAAAATGTTAAATTTTTGGTTATGCCCTCTAAGTAATAGAAGTATAAAAAGAAAATACTAATTTCAAAGGCGGCTTTTAACTTATGCCAAGTATTTGTCTACAACGATTTTAACAATGAACAAAAAAAAAAAAGTCTGCCAAAAACATCATGTTCATGTTTTGTTTAAAATTCGTTTTCCAGGATGCATATTTAAATGTTCACTTCAATTCGTGCCAAGAATTTCGTTTTTCATTTTACATTAAAAAACAACGTCAGGGTTCATTTGCAAATAGAAATGGAAAAATAAAACAAAAACAAAAAAAGGTTAACAAACGCAATTAGAAAACATCTCTACTAACTTGTTTTGTAGTAGTTTAATATAATAACTTCCAGACGCACTTCAAACCGAAAAAGGAAATAACTTCCGGAACATGTTAAACATTCGCATGCTAGAAAATATATTATTTTGTATCCTAACAAATCACATTTTTATATTATTTTGGAGTTTATCCAACGAAATTCTGCCAACAACAGGATATTATTAATGCAATATTTTTAGTTCCTTAATGAACTGCATATTCATTATATTTCGAAAGATCTGAAGGGTGTGAGGATTTTTAAATTTGCATTAAAATTTTATTTTCACTAGTTTTTTAAAACATATTTTAAGTTAATTTTTTTATTTTATTTTTTTTTTGTACAATGGCATGTTTTTCGTACTATTTTCGGTCTATGATATTCTTTAAACCTAAATAATGTTTTTTTTTTAATAATCGTAAAATTAAAAAAAGTTAAAACAATGGCCTTTATATAAAACGCCACAGTCGTGATTAAAAGTCACGTGCGTAGCGCCTGATTAAAATAAGAAAAACATACAGTGGTACGATAGTGTAAAACTTCTTCAAAAAACATATATTAAATTTAAAGTTTCAAATTGCTTACATGAATAAAAAAACATTAATGAAGAATTTAACATGGTTGGCAAACAATAACGCTGAAATACCGGTAACGATTCAAGACCTTTTAAAAGAATTATTTTTAACCTTAAAATAACACTAACGAAATAATTTAAAATACCGATAACCCTAACGAAATAACTTTAAATACTGTTAACCTTAAAATATTATAATGAAATAATTCTAAAATATCGATAACGTTATATGTATCAGACATGGGCGGTGTCAAATACATTTCAAAATCATTCACTTGTGAAATTTGTCATATAATTAATAATTTCAGACCTACGCTCAGACTTGTTGGCTTAAACGCTTGCTTGGAACATTTTAAATTTTGTCAATTCCAGACATGAGTCTTAATACCAATATTTGTGTATTTAATTACAGGCCAAGTACATTTGTTGCTCTAATTACATGTAATTTGATGTAATTGAGTAATTGTCTTGTAATTAAATACCCAAATGTTGTTACTAATCCCCATGTTTGGTATTCAACATTTTACAAATTTTCTAAGGAAGCGTTTAAGCCTACAAGTGTGAGCGTAGGTCTGAAATTATTAATATTATTTCAAATTTTCACTAGTGAATGATTGTGAAATGTAATTGACGCCGCCCATGTCTGATATATATATTTTTTTTCTCTCAAACACATCATTACTAGTGCAAGTTTTTTTTTTGGAGTATGTCACAAACTGCAGCATTTGCAATGTTTTCAATTATTTTAAAATATTTCTATAAAAATGCCCTTTTTACCCATTTTACCTTCAAATTGCAGAGTAGAAGACTTTATACGTTTATATGTCAATTCACTTATTGCAAATTGTAAGGCAGTATTTCTTAAGTTAAGTTTAGCAGAAAAGGCCTAGTTTATGGGATGTCAGTTAAACTTCGTTTAGCTAAACTGACAACGAATTTTGTCCACTAATTTAATAACAAACCTTTGCCGGCACAAATTTTTCTAGTTCAGAATTTCGGTTTTTACTTAAATAAAGTAATATAAATAAAATTACAATTTCAGTTACAAACTGCGTTAAACTAAGATTAAAGATAATCCACATCCAGAAAACTACGCATAAGTGTAGTGTTATCTAGTTTATAATTTTAATATCTTTTTAGGCTCCATCTCGCAAAAATTTTTTACTATCATTACAATCAATGTATCCGAATTTAAGTTAACCTTGGATTAAAACTAAAAATATTGTTGTGATAATTTCAATGAAATTGGAGAACTGATGATGCAGAGGATATACGCAATGCAAAATTGATTTTCAGAAACATTGAATAAAAACTCAATTAGTTTATATAAAAAGTAATTTCGAATGTCTTTGTTTAAGCATCGTCAAATTGGAACAAACTGACTATTTACCCATTCCTGCCTATTGGGTATTTAAATACCCATAAAGGAGCCATCTTAAAAAAATTTATAGCTAAAGCCAGGTAAGAGTAGCATCAAATTGATTTTTACAGGTAGGTGGAGAAAGGATAAATATACTTTAGGAAAATGTTGGTGTAAAATTGGGGGTTGGTAATTATCTGTTCAATTGTCTGCAAATTTACATATTCTGAAAAATTAAAAGAAAGAATTGAAATTGCCTCTGAAAAATTGGAGAAGCGACACATCGGAAAACTTTATTGTTGGCTTATAGTGCTAGGTATTCTTTAAAGTGCAAAAAATTTGTAGCTGGGTAGGACCACTCACTTGGGCTACACTCAAAAAAAAAAAGTTAGTACAAAAGTTAGTAAAACGTCTTGTAAATCAGGTAAACTATTTTTTAGCAAATTTTTTGCTAAAATCGTGTTTTCAGCTAAAATTTTTTTATACTTATTCAGCACTTAACTGTTTTATACTAATGCTTTACTAATATACTAATGTTTTACTAATTGATTTTGCTAAAAAAAAATTGTGCTGATAAGCACATTAATAGTGTGGACGACAACCAGATTGAAAGATATACGCCGAATGAAGCAGATGTCGCGGCATGTCAAGATGTAGTAGAGATGAGGAAAATGATACTAAAAACAACTCTAATAAGACATATACAAAAATCAACCATGGAAGACTTTTGTATCTGTTTTTCATACATAAAACAAAATTGAGGATTAAAACAACTTAAATTTTGCGTTGTCACCGGCTTGTGAAAATAATTGTCTATTAATAAAATAAAAGACAAAAGAAAATATTTAAATTTAATATGTATTTCTATAATAAATGTTAATAGATTAATAATCTAGTGTGGTCAAATTGCAAACAAACATATACAGACATGTAGACAGAGTAAAGCGAAAGACAAAGACACACATCTTAGTATGATTCGTTATTCTTATTGCAAAAAAGGGTTGTTTTTTTCGTTTCGTTTGTTTTTGTTTATTTTTTCGTTTCGTTTCTATAATTATCTTCGGCAGTTGCGTCCTTTAAAAGAAAGCATCGTTTAGACTACCATTGATGTAAGTAGTTGAAAGAAAATGTTTGTTATGTTATATATATTTATTTCTATATATTTTCAGGTATTAAATTAATTCATGACATCAATGTGGGAAAATGAAAATTTTTATATTTCGTAATTATTGTAAATTATTTTTAAAAGAATCACAAAAATATGTTTTATGATTTTCAGCAAATATATTAACTAAATTACAATTTTTTTTACAATTTTTTTTGCGTTTTTTTCAGTCTACTAAAATTTAGCAAAAAATTTATTAATTTTTAGCAAGGCTTTTTTATTTCTAATCTACGAAGTCTTAGCAAAACTTTTGCTGAATCTACTAATTTTGTTGCTAAAAATCAGCTCGCTGATTTTCAGCAAAAGATTTTGCTGATATTATCAATTTTTTTGCTAGCACCCTCCTGACTAAAATTTTGCTGACTGAGCAAAATTTTTTGCTGACTTTACAAACTTTTGTTTTTGAGTGTACAGGTATGATTTCATGACATGACTATTAAAATACGTATTTTACAGTTTTATGAAGTACCCTTGCTTGAAATATTGACTATTTTCAAGTAAAAATAAAGAGTTTTACATGAAAGAGCATAACAAAATAATTTAATTAAAAAACCACAGAGGAATTATTTTATATCAGTGGTTAATTCATAAGTCCCAAGTATGGGAAATCGAAAAGAAAATTATATCAAATGACTTCCAAAACTTTATGTAAAGAATGTGTGAAATTTCATCGATATTGGACAGTGGAATCGGGGGTCAGACATTAATGGGTTAATAAAAGTTTAGATGCTATTAATTGTGCTAAGAAAAATATTAAAGATGCCAACAACAAAGAAATTATTGAAAAATTTAATAAACTTTTCAACCGAAATAGTGTCCTAACTTTGACTGAAATAAAAAAAAAAAACTTTTTTATAAGAATGAAAAGGATTCATACATTCAACTCTAATCCCCATCGAAAGTACATGTTTTCAACTATGCTACAGTTACATCTACAGTTGTGGAAATCGCATTTTCAGTAACCTCAACTATTTTATGTGACAATAGTAGATCCTTTCAAAATCAAAATTTAATAAAGGTAAATTGAAAAAAACTTTAGTATTTAACTTTTTATTTTTTACACATTTTGCTTTGCTTTTTTACCATTTCTTGTGATATTTTTAATGTTTTTTCGTACCATTTTGCCTGCCATTTTTAACTTTTTTCGTGCCAAAAATAACATGCCCTCATCATTACTTTAAAATTATCAAAAAAAAAAGTTCATAAGCTCCAATTTTGGTAATCATAAATACACACAAAAATACATATCGTTCATTCTATGATAGAGCACTAAAGTCTTAGCATTTTTCTAACTCATGTCATCCGACTTTCTTCATATTGTGAATAGGAATACTCTATGGACCAATATATAGATATTGCCTTTTTTAGGTCTTTATAATTTTAAAAACTCGCGAACTTCTTTATGGTTTTTATCAACATTTTAAAACCAGTTTACGTTGATGACCTACAAAATAATTTGCAGTTCGGTTTAAACCGAAGCCGAAACCGCGGTTTCTCAAGCCTTAAATCCGAAAACCTCTACCTCCTGAAATTATTACCAAATTAGGTATGGAAGGTAAGTGTCATATAGATATGTCATCATATAAGTTTTGGGTCATTAGCTCTAACTGTTGTGGAAATATTTAATTTTAAATATGAAAAAAATATGAAAAAATCTAAAATCTATCCATATCTCTTTAACGGTTAAAGCTACGTGGTTTATTGATACCTCATTTTAAAGCCACTATTGTCATGCTTTAAATAAAATAAGTGAAGGTAAAATGCGCATTATTGCCAATATTTAAACGGTTTAAGCTGCAAGAGTCATTGATGCTTTAAAAATACTTAAATCGTGGTTTTTGCTTCACAAAAATAATTCACTTCTTGACGTTAAAATACATTTTTTTTTTTAAAATCCTTGGTTTAAATCGCTGTATTTTAATCGCTAGTTTAAAAAATTTTTTTTAAAAAAATATATGTTAATTACATTATAAATTATTTTTCTATACCGTCAACTAATCTTTGTTATCGGCTTTTTAGTAAATTTAGTTTACATCTTTATTCATATCTCGGGATACCCCATAGGGATTTGGACACGACATAGGGAAGTAATTTATATTTAACATATATATTTTTAAAACCAAAAAAAAAAAAAAACGGTTTTTTAAATTACAGCTTTTTGAGCTGCGGTTTTTAAATACAACGCATTTTGTCATGGGGAAGTGAATAATTTGTGTCCTCCAGTAAAACAATAATTTAAGTAGCTTTAAGTAGCTTAAGCCGATAAAAAGACATGGATTATTAAGTACGACTACTTTTAAAATTTTTTTGAATATTTCTCATATTTTGAAATGCGATATTTGAAGATCTACTAGGATTAGCTGTTCTTCATTTGGACGAGGTTATAGTTCTATGATGTACATCTTCTATACCAAGTTTGGTTGAAATCAGAAGGGGTGGAGGAAATCGATTGGTTGATTTTATAAGTTTTCAATCATATATAAAAACCCGTTTCCTGGATCCGCGCCTGCGCGGGGCTGGTTCTTTGAGACTGGTCGTATGTATTTTGTTCCGACTGTGTTTACAGAGATGTGTGCAAGTTTTAATTCAACCAATGAATCTTTTCATTAAATAACCCCCAGTTTTTATAAAGCGAATGCAATAATTCCCCCAGACGAATGTGTGTATTTTGTTATTGTTTATAAAGCGAACGAAATAACTCCTTCAGATTAATGGAGGAATTATTTCGTTCGTTTTATAAAAACAGGTAGTAAATGGAATTTCTCATGAAACATTTCGAGGTCTAAAAACCGAAAACTAAAAACACATTGGAATTTTTTATATTATACTACATTTATACCAAAAACTAGTAGTCTTCAAAAACTATAATTAAACTTTAGTTGTCAAATTCCATACAAATTTTAAATCAAAAACTAGAAATTTTCAAAAAAATACTAGTTTTTGGTTGTAGATAAATGAGGCATCATATTCCACTGTTTATTTAAAAAACTCCTTTTTTGCTTCTAAAGCTTTGAAACAAAAAATGTATATATAAAAAAAAAAACGACTAACTAAATGTTCATGAGACAGTATTTTAACGCGCTTAACTAATTTGTGCACACAATAAGCCATTATTAAATCGGTGAACTTCTTTAAAAACGATAACGATGACAAACGTAACAAATGATGCCAATGTTGAGAAAATGAGAACAATATTTGCCAGCATGTAAGCGAAAAGTTTAAAATAACAAAAACTATATCCATTGATAAAATGTTTAAACCTTTGACGACCAATGGTTAGTATATGACCCACTTTTACTATTTGTTATTTTAGGAAAACCTGCAGGACTATATTACCAAACTTGTTGATATCGACACTAGAGAGATGTAGCTTTTTGGCGATACGTATAAATTGTTGCCTGCAAGGTCAAGCGAAAGTCAAAATTTACTTTATTAATAATTTTTAATGTTATTTTTTTAACGTTTTAGATGTCAAAAATTCAGTTTAAAGTTAATACAAAAATGGTAACTATTTTTGGATTAGGCATAATTTAAGACAAAATACAAATTACTAAGACGACAAAAATAGTTATGTGATGAGGTCTTTAGACAGATCAAAATACTAGTATCAACCTAGCTAATATATTTGATTTTCTTTATTTTTGTAAATATACGGAGGTTGAAAGCTAGCTGAAAATAACATTAAAATAATCTCGTTTTATATAAAAACAAAAAAATAATAAAACACAAAATTAAACACAAATATCAAAATCTCAACCCATTCATATTTTAGATTGGGGGTAGCAGTAAAGCAACAAGAGCACCACACAATTTATTTATAGCCTTAGGTCCAAGTCAACACGAAGTTTTGTCAACAAATTTTCAGAGGTTTAACTTCGGTCGTCAAAGTATTAAACAAGGAAAAATTTTTTTTAACCCTCTAACGGGCAAGTCCGCTTCCAGGCGGGGTATTTTAAATTGGTCATTAATGTGTCAAATGAGAGTTTTATAAAAAGAAATTAGTCTATATCGATAGGAAATTAATTAACAAAATATTTTGTAAAAGTGTTAAAGTTAAAATTTCGTAAAGTTTCAAAAAATAAATATTTTGAATTGAGCACAATTTTCGAAAACCTTGAAAACATATTTATATTTACTAGACACCTTCGACACTAAACACACAGCAATACTTAAGCTTAAGCTTTTATTTTGGTCCAAAGACATGCAGGACTCCTATAGAATACCTGCTGAAAAAGATATAGTCAGTTTTAGAAACGTATGGACGGATTTTTATGAAAATTTTCAGAAAGTTAATATTAACTAGTAGTAGCAGTGCCATTAAGTTTACTCAATATGTATTGAAGTTAAGATACACAAAGAGAATTAATTTGATGAGTTTTAATGAAAAATTTTCACTAAACTAATGAAGTTTGCTTTAAACTATAGAAATTTGATTCATGATGTTAAAGAAATGTTCCATTTATTAAACAGCATGAAAAAGCTTCATAGTTTTAATGAAATTATTTTTAATAAAACGTTTTCATTAGTCGTATGAAATTTTTAATAAATTATATGAAAATTTCCTTGAAATTTTATGACAAACTGCATTAATTTAATGAAAAGTTTCAATGGACGAGTTCCGGTGACAATTCATAAATCTAATGCAACAAATCATTGATATCATGAAGATAGTTCTCTCAGTGTACGTTTTCGCTCTATTCCGAATTTTTCAAAAAGGAAAATCGCCATATATTCTTAGGGAAATGCGCAAAATGTGTAATTTGTAGCTATAACTTGGTGGAGGAATATTTATGCTCAAATTTATATATATTTTTTTTTAGAAATCTTAAGGTTAAGAAGAAGAATAAACGCTTTTCTCTAAAAATTATAAACACTATTAATTTTTAAATTAGACAAGACTAGTTTCTGCCTTTTCATGGACAGGCTCAACAGTGGTTTTCCATTTAAATTGTATTATTATTTGTGTCTTATAATTGTCAGATTGTCTCTATATGATAAATTTTTCAACACCCTGCGGCTGTAAGAATCAAACCTGCGCTCATCTTACATTACAAACGTAACAATGTCAAGTCATGACCGTTTAGCGACCACACCCAACTGTGGCCACGAATCTAATGCAGCTAAATTGCAGTTTTCTTTTCTATTAGCTTTTTCTTGTATTGTATATTATACTGAGAAGTGACAACACTAACAACAGAAATATACTATTTTTAGATTTTTGTTTATTTTTCTAATCTCCTCCGTCTCTTGACGCATGGTTTTTACGCTCATTTCATTTCATTAATTATTTTTTGAGATTCGCCCTAAACCGATTTTGGCTCATATCGTCTAAAGTAGTCAACGAATTTGGTAGAAGAACATATTGTTTATTTTTCTTGCCGAACACGTGGCATACATTTTGTTACAAAAAAGCTTAGGCCGGTTTAAGGGTTAACTGCTTGCTAATGTTGTAGTTGTTGTTGCAACTAACTGATCATTATCTTAACGCGTTCCCTAGACACACTTTGCGTTAAATTGTTTGTAGTCCTAGGACAAGGAACATATTTAGTGTAGAAAAAAAACAAAAATTTTTTGGGGCACATTATGTATTGTTGACAAAGCATGAAAATTGGCTTTTTAGCCTATTAAATGGTAGTTAGTAGTTACAAACTGCAGCAACTACAAGACAAAACATCGAAAGCAATAAGTTTTGTAGCATGTAATAACATGAATTTTAACATGTAACTAAAGTGTAGTGCTTGCAATGAAGGATTCCTTAATGAAAATCTTCCAATGCAATGCAATTCATAAAAATACGAAATTATTATTAAAACTACAAAAAATATACAAATTTTTATGTATATTAGGAAAGGTTTGTTAATTTTCACATTTTGTATTATTTTCATGCATTAATTATTATCAGTGTTGGGAAACCTTCCTCGTTAGCTTAAACAGCAGGAGTGCTTTACATAGGGTATGAGTTTGTTTAATAAAGGAATATTTGTTGCATTTTCAACATCATCATTGTAAGCATATTTCCCACTTAAGCACGGATTTGTGGTATGGTTAAGTGTTTAAAGACAAACCTAAAAATATCAACTGCAACTGCAACAGTTTATGGCACAATATAAATTTTAAAGAGCAGGAACTTACCTCTTGATAGTAGTGATGCTGGTGTCGGTATTGCTACACTTTAACTTTGTCTAAATTAACGACGGAATGTGCAACAAATTGATTGTTTAACTTGGTTTAACTTTGACTATATTGCACCAAAGATCATTGCAATAACAAACAACTAAAATATGCTACTTTTCACTACAACGGTCCAGTTAAAAAAAAGTGTTTGTTGTCATAGAAATATAACTCTAAATATAGTAGAGAAACCTACTAAAAATTAGTCAAATAAAAACTGCTAATATTAGCAGATTTTTTCCCTAAATATTAGTAAGATAAGGACAGCAAAAATAAAACTGTTAATTTTCAAAATTTTAGTTGTATTCTAGTTGAAGTTTAGTTAATTACAAATAGCAACAGTGATTTATAGCCAATTTTTATTAGTTTTAGTAAAAAATTTTACTAATTTTTTTCTATTAGTGTATACGAATTAAAAGTGGAACAACTTATATAACAACTTTGTGCTCATTATTAGTAGTATACTATTTTTAATAATATAAATTAATTTGAAAAATGCTAGAAATTTGACTGTAACAATCCATTTTTTCATCAGATATGTTCTAAAAATTGCTTGTTAGAAGCATATAATGAATCATACTGTATATGCGACCTGCTCCACGAAAAGGGACCTCTGCGCCGAAAAATATTTTTTACTTTTTGAATGATTCTTATAGGAAAAAAAAAACGCTCTTTCAAATGCCGCAAACCGCAAGTTTCTATGTCTTTTAGTTTTTTTTACAAATCGCCTGTAAAGATGAACATAATTAATGAAAAAATTGAAAAATGTGATATAAACAGATAATATATATAATATTTGAAATTTAAAAAAAGTTCCATATCAAAGGTACTCCACATAAGGTATCCCTGAACCGCATTATTTTTATTTTATTTTATTTCAGCTGAGAAATCACCAACGTATTCTCTGTACAAAAAATTTCAATGATTAGTTACACATTGTTCATTTTTTACACATAATAATAAATTATTTTAAAAATACCTCTGCAAACGTCGCATAAGTCATCGGAGGGTTTCATAATGGTGATATATGGTACATAAAGGTTCCAGATTTTCCTGAATGACTGATTACTCAATTTTCTATCTTCTGGTTGAAGTAAAGATATGTACGTTCGATACAAAGAGGATTTTGTTTCAGATGAGGGGAGTTCATTACTTTATAATCTTTGAAACGAGGCATACGTCCGGGTAATGGAATCGCTAATTGATCTGCCGTACTTTTTATAAAATCTACTACTTTAGTGATTTCTTCCGGGTGCAGTGCGGCTTGATTAGTGCAGGGTTTGTTCTTCGATGCGTGAACTCGCATCACAACACCATGGCGATCGAAATGTGCGAGTAAACTCTTATATGAAAGTAAAAAAGTACGTGACCTTTTGAGCTGTCTTGAGTTGACTTACGTCCATACTTGATTTTCGCCAATATATCTTTATAGGCGTCATTGAAATCGTCATGCCCTTTACCAGACTGAATTTGGCTTAAAATAGATAAATCTTGTTCATCTATCTGTAATTCCAAAAAGTTATTTCTTGCAAAAATAATTCGTTCTTCCGGAATTACAGTATTGCATCCATTCGTACAGCAAGGTTTTTCTTTAAACTACGATAAAGTTTGCTCTTCCTCAATATCTTGAAGAGATAATGCAGCGCTTCTAAAACTTCTGGCGATGAAAATGCATCCGACTCATCACTGACTATAGGTAAACATTCTTCCAAACAGTTGAAGTATTGTTCTTCAACACTCTTAAATTCGTCTTCCAGAATATTTTCTTACGTTAATTAAGATTTATTTTAACCTGAAATTAATTAAATAATAGATAAATTAAATAATAATAAATAATAAGAAATAATTTTCATAGAGGCAACACTGCATAGTAAACATCGTACAAAGTACCAGAGAGTCGAAATACATCGCCAGATGATCAGGTTGAAGGAAGAGTTGCATAACCATGCGCAAAACACGGAAAAACGAAGCGCTTTTTTTAAACGCGTTTTTCTCAATAACTTCTTTTCGGCGCAGAGGTCCCTTTTCGTGGAGCAAGTCACATATATTATATGGTTCATTACACAGTGCAACAAATGAAGACTTTTGGAAAAATGGTTTTTGTAAGCTATTTCGAAAATGTCTATGCTTCCGAAATAGCTTACAAAGACCACTATGTACTTTATAAATATGTAGTCGTTTTTGACTAGCCTACACTTTTATTGCATTTTTATTTACTTTCTTCAATAACAAAAAAAGTAAACAAAAATGCAATAAAAGTGTAATCTAGTCAAAAACGACTATTTATAAGGTACAAAGTGTTATTTATAAGCTATTTCGGATGCCTAAACACATTCAGATTGTATTGATGTGTTCACAAAAGTTGTTCAGATTTACAATGGCTACAATTTTAATTAATTATGAGTTCTGTAAGTTATGCTGAAAAAAGCAAAAAAAATAAAATAATTTTCTCCCATATTTTTTTCAGAAAAGTGCAGGAAAAAATGATTTTATGCACACAAAATGTTTATAAAATTTGTTCAGTAGACTCTTCACTACATTATTGCCAAATATAGTTAAGCAATATCATCAAGTCTTAATTAGCTGTAGGCCAACAAATGAGGACACCTTTTTTTGAATGGTGCACTGATTTTCAAAATCTTTTGACGTCCATAAAAAAAAAATTGGTAGTCAAACTGGCCAAACCGAGTACAGGGTTTTATTACCACTATTATTTTCAAACCACTATTTTTTTTGTGTCTCCGCGGTCAGTCTCACTTCTCATAGTTTTTATTTTATAATCATAAAATAACCTATATCTCGGAATATAATGGACCAAAAACCGTTACTCCTTATATATTAGGTAATCTATATTAACTACACTAATAGGATTTTTCCTTCATAGTATTGATGAATCGATTTCATTAAAATGTTATCATTGATTTAGTGACAAAGTTCATCACCGCATGAAAACTCATTAATATTTTGAATTATTTCATAAAACTTTTTATGATTTTTTCATAACATCATAAAAAAATTCATTAAATCAATGAATATTTTTCGATATGCAAAAAAAAATTTAAACAGCCAATATTACAAATGACATAAATTTTCTTGTTAAACAAAATTAACCAAAACTTTGAAATAAATTGATTTGAGGTAGGCGCATATCATTTAGGCCTGGTAACTTATCTCAAAATAACCAAAGCTTAGGGCTTAACCATAGTTATGGATGTCAAATTTATATGGAAATATCTGTGGTTAATGTGGATATTTCTTTAGAAAAGTTACTTGCCCTTAAGGCCGAATCATAATTAGATTGAGTGAGTTGTTGGTATGAAACGAAAATTAAGTTTTTTTTTAGTTTAAATAATTGCATTTCCAAATTTTCGTTTCATACCAACCCCTGACTTAAGTCAATTAAGCCAATTCAGACTTAAGTGTATAAAGTGTTAATGTGAAATGATAATTGACTACAAAATTCATAAAAAAAATTCTTAAGTCGACATTAGTGCTTTTGTAAAAAGTCAATATTCATATATGTAATGAACGCAAAGTTGAGCTCAGATCCGAAACGACATTTTTAGCAGAAATTTTCAGTTGATTCAGCTAAAAATTCTGTTGATTTCTCTAAATTCTTAGTTAATTTAAGTACATCTGTCAACTTAAATTTAGTTCTTCTAAAATTTAGATCACCTAAATTTAGCAGACTTTGATTCTCTACATTATTGAAGGCTCTGCTGGAGCAAATTTAGGTACTATTTTCTGTTGTAGTAGCTGGATTTTCAAATATTTGTACCAGATTTTTTATTATTATAAAACGCCGCCGACTTATTAAACTTTTTGGATAGATAAAGGAATATCTGAACTTTTTTAAAAATTAAAAGAGTTTGCCGATTTTTGATAAATTGAGTTTTCTATTGCACTATTAAATAAATTTTAATTTTTTTTTAATTTTCCACTACAAAATCGATTGATACAGATTTCCAACACATTTGTATCATTGTCCAAATTCAGTTAAATTTTTATAATTAATAAACTAAAAATACTTGCAAAATTTGTCAACCACGCTTTCTTTGACCACTTTTTGTAAAATTGTAAGCGTTTCGTATTTTTTTTATTAATTTAGCAAATACTGTAAGTTTGACATTTATACGACATACTTTTTCCCGTAGCGGGGTAGTTGACTTTGAGAGCCTCATATTTAGCATTTTTTTTTTTTTTGTTAGCTCTGGTGTTGCAACAACAATAGCTTATTTGTTATTGTCTTCCTTTGAAATGTAGTGCAACTTTTCGTACTTTATTTGGCATTTAGTTCTTTTTAATAATAACATCGATTGGTTTTGTGTTAAAAAAGGCTGCTTATCTTTGTTTAAATATAAACAAAAAAAGTAAAACAAAAATCTTCAGTTTATACATAAATTGTATCATTATTTACTCTCTACTATGTGCACTAGAGATTGGCACGTGAGCAGAGTTTAGCGTGTTTCACGTGACACACTTTAGTGTGTATGAAAACTATTTTTACTCACGTGAGCGTGAGTGAGTGTTAGTTGAAAAAAATTCTTAGTGGGTGAGTGTACGTAAGCCTAACTTTTGCGTGAGTGAGTGTGCGTGATTTGAATTTTCCAAAACAGAATTTTTTTCTTTAAATAAATATTTTTTTTTAATTTGTTGCGTCGATTTACAGCTTTTGGGTTTTTAAATGACAAAGTTTCATAATTATAAAAATTACTTTTAGAGTTTTTATTTTAAATTTTATTAGAAATTTTTCTAATCAGGTTTTCAAGGTCATGGGGTTAAAGTGCAAATAAAAGATTGTTCCATTTTTTTTTTAATTTGGAGAAGTTTTGAGTTAAACTTTCAAAATTTACATACATTTTTACATTTAAATTTTTGTTTCGGTTATATTTTGTTTCGTGAATTTCTGTTATTCAAGTGAATTACCCGTGATCACGCGTGAGTGTGAGTGAGTGTGCGTAGTAAAAAAATGTTCGTGAATGATTGTGGATTAGTGGAATTTTTAAAATTCACTCACATTGCCATCTCTTATTTGTACCTTTTATGGATTTTTTTAACTTTGAGATTTAAAGATTTGCCTTCAAAACTGTAACAAGAAAAACGCGTCGTTAATGTCGCAGTCACCGTTTGCTTTTGTTTTCAGTTTGTATTGAACATTTTCGAAATTAACGAATTGTTAGCAATTTTCAATTTGTTAAACAAGTTTAAATGATGCCATATCACGATACTTAGCTGGTGGCAGGAATAGCTATAAATGGAGCGCGAAACTAAAGCATTTAATTGTATATTTATGTAAATTAGTTTGTTAGGAAATGGAAACTATTTTGTAAGCTAAACTCAAAAAAATAAGTTTGTAGAAAAGTTAGTAAAACATCTTTTAAATCAGGTATACTATTTTTCAGCAAAATTTTTTGCTAAAATTATGTTTTAAACTAAAATTTTAGTTATACTTATTCAGAGCTTAACTGTTTTGAACTAATGTCTTACTAATATTTTACTAATGTTTTACTACTTCATTTTGCTAAAAAAATGTGTTGATTAGCACATTAACCAGACTGAAAGATATACGCAGTCGCGGCATGTCACGATGTAGTATTGACGAGAAAAATTATACTAATTATACTCTAGTAAGACATAATATAAAAAAATCAACCATGGAAGATTTTTGTATATGTTTTTCATTCATAAAACTAAATTGCGGATTAAAACAACTTAATCTATTAATTAAATAAAAGACAAAATAAAATATTTAAATTTAATAAAGATTAAATGTGTATTTGTAAACTAAATGTTCATATATATTAATAATCTCGTGTGGTCAAATTGCAAACAAAGACATACATCTTAGGTAGATTTTTCTGTTTCCTATTTCTTATTGCAAAAAAGGGTTGTATATGTTATATTTTGCTAGTTTTTCATTTCGTTTCTATAATTCTCTGCGGCATTTGCGTTTCTTTAAAAGATAGCATCATTTAGACATTAATTGATGTAAGTAGTTCAAAGACTATTTCGTTTATGTTATTTATAATTATTTCTATTGTTTTTAGATATTACATTAATTCATATCGTCAATTTGGGAGTATGAACATTTTTATATTTTGTAACGTATTGTAAATTATTTTAAACAGAATCACAAAAATATGTTTTATGATTTTCAGCAAATAAATTAACTAAAGTAAAATTTTTCTACAAATTTTTTGAGTTTTTTTCAGTTTACTAATATTCAGCAAAAATTTTATTAATTTTTAGCAAGGGTTTTTTAATTTCTAATCTACTAAGTGTTAGCAAAACTCGCTCATTTTCAGAAAAAGATTTTGCTGACATTAGCAATTTTTTTGCAAGCTACCTCCTGACTAATTTGCTGACTCAGCAAAAATTTTTGCTTACTTTACTAACTTTTTTAGTTGAGTGTAATAGGGAGTTTACAGCGAAATTAATTCATATTTTTAGTCCTCCTCGTATACATATGCATTTTTTGACAGTAAAAAGTTTAACTTGACGACTTACTTTGTGAGTTTAACACAACAAGGTGGCGTCGATAGTGATCCGACATAAGATAAATAAGGAAAATGTCGAAGTTAAAAAAACTATTGTCAACAGCACCAACATTTTTTTGACGTCTGATTTCGTATGTATGTTTTTTTAGCGTTGCCAATTGAAATTATGTAAATCAGAACACAGAGTTGCAGACAATTAGTAGTATATATACAGAGTTGTTTAGAAATATTAAGCAGAGGAATATTTGGATTAACTGTTAAGCAAAAAGTTCAAAACTGCTTTAATCGACTTATTTAGTGTTGAGTAAACGCAATACATTTTTAAGGAATTTCCGCAAAAATTGTTCCTTAGTACACTCAAATAAAAAACTCTGTTAATATAAATCAATTCTTTTTAACTAAATATTTTTTTTTTCAGAAATAGTAACTATAAATTGATTTTTAAATTATTTAATAATTTTACAAACACCACATGACAACAAGCCCAAAAAAATATATTCTTTTCTAAAAAAAATCTCATAAAAAAGTGAAAATTACCACCACTGTTGCACCAGCATGTTAAGCTTCACAAACTTTATGATTTATGGCATGTGAAATATTTAAAACAAAAACGTTTTTTTTTTGTATGAATATAAAGTCGTAGTCTAAGAGAACAACAACATAATATGCTAGAAAAAACTTTTAAAACCGGAAGTTTATGCATTGTATCACATGTGTGTGAAAACTTTTACCAGAAAAATAAGAGAACAAATTTTTTTTTTAATGAACTAAAGTATGCATTTAGGCAACAAAACAATAAAGTCAGGAAAATCTTTGGTGGTCGTTGAGTTGCTTAAGCTACGTTTTATTTTTAAATAGAACTTCTGTACTCTTGCATGGGTATATATTTCTGAAAAGATTCATATTCATGTTAAAAGTTTCATTTAAGAATGATGGTATTAACAGATTTTTGTGACAAAACCAGGATTTATATATATTGCATTATGTATAAACAATTAAAGCTTATATAGTTTTCAATAATAATATTTTTCACTTTTATATAACATATATGGGAATAAATTATTAGATCGATTATACGTGGTGTACGGTTATAACGAACTTTTTATTTGGAACCTTTTACGACTTTTCATAAAAATGTTTACGCTTAAAATCGAGATTCTAAAATAAAAATTCTTCTGTTAATCTTAACATTTTTGCTTCATAATTACAAATTTAATTGAAAGAATTAAAAACTATATAAAACGTAATTTAAGGGAATAGTTAATTGTTCCAGAATTAAAAAACGAAAATTAGGAGAATTTTAGAAAATTTTAAGAATTTTGTTTCATAGGTTTATACAATCCTACTAATTAAACAAAAAAGGCATTGCCATTGAGTGACATTAAAATGTTTGTCTCTAGACACTGATTGTTCGAAATGTTGTACTGCCAATGACAAATTCCCATATATGTAAAATATATACATTAGGGTGCCCCTTAAAAGTGATTTTCTATACATCCCTCAGTTTTAATGCGAATGGTTCCAAATGGAAGATATCGATTTTTTTTTTTTGGAGAGCGAATACAGAATTTCAGCGACAAATGGCCGAAAAAGTCGTATAATTCAAAATTTATGAAAAATTTTAGTTTGCATTTCATTTGTTCATTTAATACACTGCATTACAAAACTATAATTGCACATTAATATCACTAAATTTCGTAAGTTAAGAAAAGTAGAGCAGTTTAGCCTGCATAAGAAACTAATGGAAAATTAATAAAATTTAACAAAAAAACAATTCATTTATTTTACTTTTTAAAAAGGAATAAAAAAATAAATTAGTGTTTAATAACTATAAATACACTTAACTTAATAAATAAAAATTTTAGAAAAATACTTTAAAGTAGCAGTTTTAATAATGCGAGAGACATTCTTTTTTTTTTGAATCAACTCAAAAATTCGATCAGACATACTTTATTAGAATTTCTTCCGTTTAAGATCTCCACGCATCAATAACTGCTTCTTTTACATTAAACACGCTTTCATATTGACGGTTTTCTGCGTAACATCGGCGGGTTAATACTTCCAAATATCTGGAGAAAATGCGAGCCTTCCAATACTCTTATGTTTTTTGATGTTTTTCGTGGCTATTTTCAATAAAGGGCACCAATTTTTTTTTAATACTGTAATCCACTTAGAAGAATTCATTCTGCCTCCGAAATTTATTTTTGAGAAATATCGTAGTTACTTACGTTGGCTGCTCCAATATCTGGTAAAACCATCCGGACCATCAAGATCGAACCTGTTCTCATCACAAATAATCAAATTTATTTAAAGCTCTGCCTATTTTAGATGCTCTTGATTTTGTAAAACTTCGGGTTCTGATGAGATCTATAGCCAGATCAAAATACTAGTATCAACCTAGCTAATATATTTGATTTGCTTTATTTTTGTAAATATACGGAAGCTCGTTATTAATTAAAAATTAATAAAAAAAAAAAAAAAATGTTTAATCAGTGCTACCAACAACAGCAATTATTGACTTACCTTTTCCCAGTTGGTTTGTAAATTCTTTTTAGCCAATTCAAGCCTAGCAGTTTTTTGTCGGGGTAATAACCTTGGCACAGACACCAGCTTTTGAAAAGTAATTCTCTGGGAATCGTTTAAGAGCCAACTTATGGTTGATTTGGGCACAATTACTTTACATTCATCGATTATCTGATTGCGACTCTTCATTGAGTTGCAGTTACAGTTGATTATTTTACGCTGGTCCCGATCACAAATGTTTTTTTTCTGGACGCCTGTTTTATTTTACCATAAGCACTCGGAATATCCAAAATTTGTAACAACCACATGTGAATGGTTTCAGACAATTTCCAGAAAACTTAAGCCACTTTTAAATAGGCTGATTAAAATGGTTTTTTTTTCAAAATCACAATTTGCAGTGTATTTTTAAAATAATGAGCAAAAAAAACGACACTTTCAAATTTACCTCTTCTGAAAACTTTGTAAAAACATTCTCGTAGTCTCCTAGCAAAGAACATCAAGACTAAAGAGGAACCAAGGTACTCAAAATCAACTTCTATTAAATTGTATATGCCAACTGGTTTTAAGAGAAACTGTTTTTTAATGTTTTTTTTTTAATAATAAACAATATGTTGTTTTAATTCTGCAAAAATTTATGCAAAAAGATGGAAAAAACAAAACACGTGTATTGAATATCTACCAAAAGTAGACCTTGCACATACCAAACAAGTTTTCAATTTATTTTTGATCAATGGTAACAATCTTTAACTTCGAGCTCATATATTAGTTCTTGTTTAGTGATAAAACTAGTTTATATATATGACTGATGTTTTCAAAACCTGTTCTGATGATGGGTACCTAGAAAAATCCCGAAATAGATCTATCAACACATTCCTGAAAGTGGTCAATTAATAAATTTGAAAACAAAAACTCTTTGCTCTCTGGCAATTCTTCCCTAACTACGTAAGCGCCATCTATCGAATATACAAAGAATATATCATAGATATGGCATCACTTACAACATATGGGAAAACAGTGGACATTAGAGTGAGGTAAGTTTCTAAAAATAGAATTGTTGTGGTGTTGGAGTTGTACTTCTGAGATTATGTATGCAAGAACAAAAACACCGTGTATTGAATAAAACTAGTGTTAATGACAACAAAACTCGACCTGACGATCGATCAGAGGGCTAAAGCGCTCTGTGTAACGTGTAGTGCGAGTGCATGTGGCATTAGGTGATTGCACAGAAAATTTCATATAGACGCAATCGAACAAATAAAAACATAACAAATATTACATTATTCAAAAAAACAGGGTCACTGACGAAGGTTCAATACCAGAAACTGCGCAGTCTGATTCAGAAAAAATTGAAAATTTGCAATGTAGTTATGATTTTTAGAAAATACACTCATTCTTTTCTACCACGCCTTTCACACTGTATAGATTATTTGTTAGGACAATTTCCTGATAAAGAAATATAGAGTAGGGCCTCGAACTTTAATAATTTTCATTTTAAATTTTTCTTATTTTTATTAAATTATAATTCTTACTTTATAAAAATATAAATTGACATATTTCAATTAGAATTTTAAAAAAATTTAAATAATTTTAAAAAAAAGTTTTTGAATTTTTATAAAATGTGTTAATGACATTCGATGAAGTCAGAGCTCCATATTTGAATAACTTTCAGTGTGTTTAAGGAATAAATGAAATACAAAATTTTCGGAATTTTTAATAAAAATACACTTGAAGTTAAATAAATAAAACCAACCAACTGATTTTCCCCTCCCCTTCCAAATTCTGCTCAAATATAGTCTTTTGTGTAACTAAGGCTGACACCAATTTTTGACTCACAAGAATCCTTTGTATGGATTCTTAAAAATTTTAAAAATCGTTAACACGGTACTAAAACGACTTAACAATATTAATAATATAATGAAAAAAAAAAAAAAGTATTGCTTTTACTTAAATCGCTGAGGTCGTAAATTAAAGATGACATAATTACCTTTAATATTATAAAGGGTCCGCCAAATAATTTTTTTTTTTAACTCCTGAACCAATTGGACTTTGTATGGCGTCATACCAAGGACTTTATGCAAAATTCGTCTCAATGATGTCTCCGAATTGTTCAATTGTTGAGAACGACGGTGAATTGATGCTGATGGCGCTTCACGCACACTTTCTGCCACAGCAGCAATATTCTCGGGTGTACGCACTGTTTTTGGCTTTTCACGCTTTGGTTTATCGATGAGGATGCCAGTTTCTTTCACTACGGACCATATTCGTTCAGCGGAAGGATAAAACTAATTATATGTCAAATCAGACATGAGCTAAGTGTTACCATTCACGAAATAAGCACTAGTTGAAAAAAACGTTAGATGGCGGACCCTTTATGTGACATAATTTTTCAAAAGTTCAAAGGTCAAATTTGGTTGACATAAAGTTCGCTGGCGATTACTTAAAAAAGTTGTGTTTTTTTAACAATTTTTAAAAACTATATGTCAATGTTGAATCCTTTCTATATACTGTCAGTAAGTGGCATGGTCTAGAACGTATTGTTTTCCGATTTATTGAGGAAAATTGGAAATTGGTTATGAATGACGCAAGACACTTTTCCCACAAATTTGAGCAATTTTTAGGCCAAAATTCGGCACATGTTAAAGTTTTCCAAAAAAATTAAAAAATCGTCTTTTTTTGCGGCACTGCTTAATGTTTTCCAAAGACAAAAAACTCGATTTGTTCCGTTTGGAAGCATTACCAATAAAACTAAGGATGCAATAAACGGAAATCAACAAATCGCATTTTAAGGAACAGCCTAACATGCTAGTATTTTTGCCAGTAAAATTCTTTTTTTAAAGTGAATACAGTACATGCTTATTACTTTATGTTTCAGGCTCCATCCACCATTATGGCGGAAGTAAGGTGCATTGTTTTAACGACAATACCAGTACTACGTTCGTTGGCTTTTTCGTGCACAATATGGCATTCGTATGAGTATTTCCTACAGTTAACATCAGTTAAGTTTCATCAACCTTTACGCTAACAGTGTGTTAATGTGTTTGTATTACAATTTACGATTGTATTGTATATAAATCCACACATGCATATTCGAGTGTCCTAAAAAATAAACTATAATTTTTTAATACATATCTTCAACTTGTTCCATTTGGTATCAAAAGTTGTATCTGAATTCGTTTGGAGTTAAAACCGAAAAATTTTTTTTGTTTTTGAGAAGTTATTAATTTTGCAAATTGGCTTTCAAGGGGCCACCATAGCTAAAGTGTGTTTGTATATAATTTTATGTAAAACAATTGTTGTTTGACTGTTATTTTAATTTTTCCTCATTAATATTGTAAAGTAAATGTGTAATTTATGTAAGTGACATTATATTTTTTTTTTCAAATAAATTTACATAAGTTTGCATGTAAATCTGATTTAATCCATCTGGTGCTCATAAATCTTTAAAATTCAATCCCTCAAAATGTGGTTCTACTAGTGTGTTAATATATTTAACCTCGATATAAAAAAATTAAAAAAATGGAAAACATTCTGTACTAGTTCTGAATTTTTTGTGTAATAGTATATAACTTAATTTATATAAAAAAAAACCAAATTTTGATTCTGTTTATTACTAATCACCTTGGATATTTTTTAAATTACTTTGATAGATTCAGTGCATTAATCGGAGTCGCCTTAATATAAAGGAGATTATTTTGACTTATTGATCTCGGACTTATTGATCCGTCCTCTAACAATATGATTTTTCTCTATTTTTATAAATTGTTTATAAGAAATTAATTTGAATTTCATTTATTTTGAAAAGGTATGAGCTTGCCAAAACAAACCAGCAAAACCACACATTACCAAATAATGGGTAAAGTAATGTATCGCCATAGGACTCCGTGCATTACAATGCACCTTATTTCACTCATGAAATTTACAGGCGATGAGCGTACAAGTAATAAGTTGACTCATGACCTAGTATGGGATAAAGTAACTGGTTATATTACCGAGTTCGGAAAAGTAATGTGAATATAAACAGATTTTCATAAAATAAAATATATAAAATTATTCGTTCCCAGTAATTGATTTATTATCCGCCTAACGGCGGATAATAAATCATACAGTCATTTTTATGATAATGTATGATTTATTATCTGCTTGTGGGAAGCAGAGCTGAATGCTACCGGACGCGTCATAGGTTGCGGATAATGATACGTGCCGTAGATATGCGGTGTAGCTGCCATTGGCGGCCACGGACAGTCAGCGGGTTATAGAGAGAGTCTCGGAGAGACATAGGTGGCACTGTGTTCTTAATAAATTCCGAGCGCCTGTGAGGCTCTAACCGACGTGGTGAGTAACTGGCGCCATCAAAAAACCAGTAAGGCCAAACTTCAGAAGGCAACGGGAAACCACTGAAGATTTTTTAAATTCCCATGTTAATTACTACATTATGAATAACGAAAATAACCAATGGCCCTCAGTCTCCGGCAATTCGAGGGTGCTAAGAATCTCCGGAGGTAAAACCAAACATGTTTTGAAAATTGGAACGTGGAATGTTCGTAGTTTGTATGAAGATGGAAAACTAGAAAATACGGTAAAGGAAATGCAAAGATTAAAAATTGATATACTTGGCGTTAGGGAAACCTGGTTGAAGCAATCAGGACAAAAAGAATTTAATGGTGTTAAACTGTTCCACTGCGGAAACGACACTCCACAGCACAGACGTAGTGTTGGGCTATTCGTCTTTCAAGAAATCTCCAAAAGTGTGACAGAATTCGTTCCTCTTTCTGATAGAGTTGTGCTGCTAAAACTGCATTCCAAGCCCGTTAATTTTAATGTTATACAGGTTTATGCCCCAACATCAGATAGCAGTGATAATGACATCGAAACTTTCTACTTGGAAATAAATAAAGTTTTAAAAGCAACCAAACCACATGATATAACCATTGTTATGGGAGATTTTAACGCCAAAGTCGGAAATGTTGCTACTCCAGATATAACTGGAAGGTTTGGACTAGGGGACAGAAATGATAGAGGCAGCCGCCTAATACAGTTTTGTCAAGAAGAAAAATTTAAAGTTACTAACACCATTGTTGCCTTCCCCCAAGGCGTTTATATACGTGGAAATCTCAGCAGGACTCAGCTGACACCATAGTAAGAAATCAAATTGATTATATTTTAATAAATCAACGTTTTGGCTCTTCTATTAAAAACGCATCGACTTATCCTGGGGCCGATGTTCCATCAGACCACAATTTACTTGTGGCTAATATTAAATTAAAACTATCTTCAGTAAAACGACAATCTAAACCAAAAGGTCTAAATCTAGATAAACTTAAAAACGATAGAATCAAACAAAATCTTTCTATAAATATAAATCAAGAACTTTCTAATCTGATAAATACTAATGATAATCCTATTAGTCTTTGGGACCAGGCAACAAAGGCTATGAACGATGCGGCAAAGCAAAGCCTGTGTTTTAAAAGGCGCCGTGCAAAAGAAATGTGGATAACGGAAGAAGTTCTTGAAGAAGACATAGAAATATAAATGATGAAGAATATAATCGTCTTAATAAAATAATACGTTCAAAATTACGCAATGCAAAACTTACATGGATTAGAACCCAATGCGAAGATATAGAACAATTGCAGAGAGTACATGATGATCTAAATTTACACAAAAAACTAAAAGAACTATGCAACAATCATAAAAACGTTAATTCAACCATTCTTTTAAATAAAGAAAATCAAATAGTAACCGAAAGTAATGAGAAAATAAAAATATGGGAACAATACATTAATGAGCTTTTTAATGATTCCACAAAGTCTATTACTCCCGAAGACCTTAATGCTACAACATTTTCTGAAGACAGTGAGCTTCAAATTACAAAATCAGAAATCATAACTGCCATAAAATCGTCAAAAAATAACAAAGCTGTTGGTTGCGATGAACTTCCATCTGAAATTGTAAAGCTAATTGACGATAACGGCATTGATGTCTTATTAAACGTTTTTAACCACATCTACAATAGTGGCGAATATCCAGATAGTTGGTTAAAATCTACATTTGTGGCACTCCCAAAGAAAGCCAATGCTAGAATTTGCAAAGATTTTAGATTAATAAGCTTAATGAGCCACACGCTTAAAATATTTTTAAAGGTGATACACCAAAGAATATATAACCAATGCGAAAACGCAATGGGTCGTACACAATTCGGATTTAAACACGCCATGGGTACTCGTGAAGCCTTATTCAGTGTCCATGTTCTTGTTCAAAACTGTAAGGATGCCAGGAAGGATGTTTTCATGTGCTTTATATATTATGAAAAAGCTTTTGATAGAGTACAACACAATAAGCTAATTGATATTTTGAAAACATTGGGCATCGATCACAAAATAATTAGATGCATCCAAAACCTTTATTGGAATCAGACGGCAGAAGTCCGTGTAGGAGATATTGTTACTCGCAATATCCCAATAAATAGAGGCGTTAGATAGGGTTGTATCTTATAACCCTTATTATTTAATGTTTATTCAGAGCAAATATTTGGCGAAGCTATTCATGACATAGAACTGGGCAACAAAGTAAATGGTCAATATATAAACAATATTAGATATGCTGATGACACGACTTTAATTGCTGATAATTTACAAGATCTACAACATCTTCTCGATCAAGTCTGTCATTACAGTAATCAATATGGTCTCGATATAAACATTTCAAAGACTAAATTTATGATCGTTAGTAGAGGAAATAATACACCCTACGCAAGTTCATCTATGAATATAGATAACAAGCAAATAGAAAGGGGACTGACAGCTGGGACTGTGATAAGGAAGTGAAATGTCGCATAGAAATGGCCAGAAGTGCTTTCTGCAGGTTCAGAAAGATTTTAAGTAGCCGCGATATCAACATCAACCTAAGAATTAGGTTTACAAAATGTTACGTTTGGTCAGTCTTGCTGTATGGTGTAGAAACATGGACACTTAAAGTTGATACCATGAACAGACTCGAAGCATTTGAAATGTGGTGTTATCGAAGAATCTTAAGTATAAAATGGACCGATAGAGTAAGAAACGAGGAAGTATTACAGGCTTTGAACAAAGACCGTGAGCTCTTAAAAAACATCAAGCGTCAAAAAACAGCATAACTCGGTCATATAATAAGAGGACCAAAATATGAATTGCTACAGCTCATTATCCAAGGAAAGATTGAAGGAAGACGTGGAATCGGTCGCAAGCAGTTATCATGGCTCAGAAATATAAGAAATTGGACTGGGTTACGAACAATGAATGATCTTATAAAGACTGCTAGAAATAGAGATGATTTTTTAACTATAATTAATAATATTAATTAAATGTACATTATCAAAATGTATTTAGAATACTTATGTAATATTTTAGAATATTTAAGTAATTCTCGAAAAAATATGTAACATGTAAAAAAAAAAAAAAAAAATCCAGAAGTGGATATGCAAATAAAGAAGAAGAAAGTAATTGGGAAACTTTCGCTTGGGTCGAAAGCGCGGCACTTCCTCTAGCGCTGATCTTCACACGATTTTTTTTTTTGTGTTTTTCTTACATTTATTAATAATTAGTGTTTTCTATTTGTAATAGTAATCTTTTAATTATGATCTCAAACCTGACAATTCAAAACGAAATGCAATTTTATAAGATCAACAATACATGCAATATTCTCAAGCCAGACATATTACTAAAAATGTATTTAATTAAATAAATAACGTGGTCGCGCTGTGATTCGAACATAGGGTATCTGGTTGTTAGGTGAGAGCTCTACCAACTGAGCTATCGTTATATATAATAATGGGTTGCACAAATTGTAAATGAATTGTTGTCCTTCGAGTTTTCGCTAGTTTTGTTAAAAACATATACAGTGGTGTACAAAACATTTGCAACTGAAATCATGGTTTAGGTAATTATATTTTTTTTTTTATCAAAAGGTTTGTGGTATAAGTTTTTTTTCTTTTTTTTATTAAATTTAGCTATAGCTTATTATTTTACGAATACAAAAAAGTTACTCATCACTTCTCAAAAATAAAAAAAAAGTAGTTTTAACAAAATAAGTCGATAGTGCAGTGTTCAAAACATTTGCTACTCTTAAAGTAATTAACATGAAATACAAACAATGGTTTTAACGCTCAGTATTTTGTAGCGTAGCCATTATTTTTTATAACTTCTGAAAATCTCTATGGCATTAAGGCAATGAGCTTTTTAATATAATCGTCAGAAATTTCATTCCAACTTCTCCAACTCGACAAAAAGTTTATCACCATTTCGGAATACTTTATTGCCGATATTCCGTTTTACAATCATCCACATGTTCTCAATCGGGTTGAGATCGGGAGATTGAGCCGGCCACGACATGATATTAATTTCATTTTCCTGCAGCCAAACTTTTACAACCCCCGCCGTGTGTTTTGGGTCGTTGTCGTGCTGGAAGGTCCATGAGAGTAGCATATCCCATTCAGCATACGGAAGCATAACTGAACTCAAAAGATCTTTATAGATTGTGGACGTCATTGTGCTAGTAATGCGGTGAATTGGGCCAATCCCATTTCCTGAAAAACACAACCACACCATAATATTTCCACCTCCGTGCTTCACTGTTTCGGTTGTGTATCTGGGATTAAACTTTTCGCCTCGTGGTCTTCGAACATTGGCTCTTTCATATGATCCCCTGAGGTTGAATTTAGACACATCTGACCACAATACATTTTTCCTTTGCTGTTGAGTGCAGTTCAAATGGGTGCGTGCAAAGTCAAGCCGAGCTTTTCTGTTTTTTTCTGACACAAACGTTTTTTTTGTACATCTATAACTTCTAAAACTGAATCTCATATTAAAAAGGAATGCGATTACCATTATATTCTAGCATTTGTTAGTATAAATTGTTTCTTTAAGAGTAAGAATAATGAGAGTTGCACATGTTTTGAACATCTGCATTTTGAATACATTTATTATTATTATTAATTTTTTTGTTGTTTTAATTTAACGGAATTAATTTTTTTTATTTGTTTAACATAAAACAATGTATGAAGAATATGTAAAAATAAATTTTAGTAACTAAGTGTGATTTGAAGAAAATAAATCAATGAAAACAACAAATGCGATCTCAGTTCCAAATGTTTTGACCAATACTGTAGCTTACCCTCAGGCGTACAAAAAAACAAACAAACTAATGTGTCTAAATATAAATTAAAAAAAAACATTTTAAGTATTTTAATATTACTTTACCTTATATTTCGTGCATTATGCAATTGATGATCGGTAAGTCATTATTTTTTTGGTTTGAAATAATGTTGAAGGTATTGATATATAATTACAAGGTAACCCATGAGTGTTCAATTATATGTAACTCATTACATTACGTTTCAAAATAATGTTGAAAGTAAGGAGTATACATTACAAAGTAATGCATTATGTAACCAACTATTAGTAACTTATTACTCTATGCTTCGAAATAATGCTGAAGGTGAAGATTATTCATTACAAAGTAATGCATTATGTTGACCATAATCGGCAACTCATTACTTTTTATTGGAAAGGAATGATGCAGGTAAGGAGTATATATTACAAGATAGTGCATTACCCATTACCAAAGTTTTTCTGGGAATAATTAACTTTAACTTCAACGGATTTACTATTGATAACACACAGTCACGAAATTAGAAAAACTCGATTTGTTTTGAACCGCGATATATATTTTTAACAGATTTTGTCTAGCTGATTCCAAATCTGTTTTCCAAATTTTGGTATCCCGTCAAAATTTTTCTAAAACCGCTATTAAAAACGCGAAAATTGCGACCAGCTTAAGAAATTTTTATTACGGTGGTGGATACATTGAGCTTTATTCTCTATAATGCGTTAACATACGTTTATTATGAGTTGGTAAAAATTGCATTTGAGAAATAATCCATAAAAAAATTACCAACTATTACATTTTTAAAAGAAGCCAAGCTCATGCTTTAAGTTATTTTAGGGTCACTTTTCTTTTTTTAATTTCGGAGAAAACGTAAAAAGTATGACACCAACTTTGCTTAAATTGCATTTCAGAATAATAATTCTTTGTTCTCAATTTCATATAAAAAAAAAATATTTTTTTTTGGAGAAGGCATTTGAAAATTACCATTTGCGGCGGTTTTCCCAAAACTGTGACGTGATGGATGGAAATTTGGATGCATAACATAAACACAAAAACCATTTTTCAAGTCCTTCAATTCAGAAAAAAAATCTTTCTCTTTTTTACTTTTTTAAAAAACTCTTGAATATTTTTTATAGCTTTATTTTTATTAGTTTTTAATAAAAAAAATTTGCATAAATGTTTCTAAATATTTTTCTAATACGACGTGTTTACTCCACTTGTGCATTTTATACTGACTTATACTTTATACTGATATAAAAAATACACAAATACTGAAACTCAAACATCGCATTACAGCGACAGCGTTTTGATTTTCAAAATAATATTTGTAGACTTTAGTAAATTCAGCAAAAAATATTAGTTAAAAATTTTGTATATTATCTAGTCAAAATAGTAAAATTTTTAACTAATATCTTAATTTGAACTAAAAATTAGTGTAAGATTTGCAAAGTTGGATTACTAACGACTTTACTTATATTTCTATTAAATTTTTCTACGAGTGTAGAGGAGAAAAAATAAGGGACACGTTGTTTTTTTAGCTGCCCAATCTCACGTTTAAGGGTTAAAAGATGGGCTCAAAAATACTAACGATTTGTATGGAAACATTTCGGAAATTAACGAAATTTAGATTTATTTTTTAACAGTAAGTACCCGAAAAAACACACATTTGTATACCAATATTGCCTATGTAGTAACTTAGGTTTGCCATTTATTTTAAATATTGACAATATAGGGGGGAAAATATCTCCTTAAATTCTCTTCGCATAGAAAGCGAACTGTTATGGATATCGGAAAAGGCTTAGACATCGATTGAATTAGCGTAAACCATCTATAATTCGTTAACAAAACGACAGTTTTAATGTCACTAAAACCACATTTTTTTTAATAACAAAAATTCTTTAAAGTTATCGGACATTTTCAAAGACTCATTCATATGGTACCCCATTTAACTAAAAATTCTTTAAAGCGACACGAAATATCCCGAAAAGCAAAAAATACATTCGATTTTGACACCACTTATTAGGCCTAATTTTTTTCTGCTTTATCGCATATCTGAATTTTATTAAGATCGGAGGGAACCCTAATGTACATCCTTTTCTCATATAACGTGGTTATTTCGTTCCACAAAAAACTCCGCGTTGTACAAAAATTGTGTTACATGAATTTGGATGTATTTGCTTTAAAATTTCAAATGTGTGATCTTAATATACAAGATAATTCGTGTTACACCAAAACCGCGTTATACAAGGAATGGGTGTAATTTAATATTAGCTCAGTGAGATAACAAGTAAGTTCATAGTGACTATTTTTATTATATTTGTGTAACACATTATTATTATTAACAATTATAAAATCAATTTAATTATTATTTGTAATTGAGATGTCATTAATGATTGTTTGAAATTGAACATATCAGGTATTTCATACCAAACGGCCAATAACTACATACAGATTACACTACGCTCAGGGAAAAAGTTTCATCATATTTATAAAAAACTTCATAAATATGAAGAAAAATTTTATTGATTTTCGTGCAATGCACAGTGGGATCTATCACAAATATTTGGGAAATAATTCAGACATTTATTAGTGCCTGATCATATTGGCATGAAACTTCACTCATACATAACCAACATAAGTTCAAGCTTAACTTTCAAAGAAGAGTCGGGTCGACTATATACATCAGGATATGATCAATAAGACTAGTAGTAGGACACCTCCGGTATTTACAAATTTTTAAAACTTGCCAAATTTATATTTATCAATCGATTTTCAAAAATTAAACATTTTTGTAATAATAATCTGTAACCAAATAACAATTTTATGTGCCAAATTTCAACCGAATCGGATACAATTTTCAGATATCCATCAAAAAAAAATATTTTGTTTTTTGTAAATGTGAAACTTTTATTGTGCAATAAAATATTTGTTAATGAACGTATTGTAATGCAATTTTATACTAAGCTGTACCTTACTATTGTTTTTATTAGGGCCAAAGAAAATCCCAGAATTCCCAATAAACTTAAACGAATTTTTCAATATGGGATTTTTTAAGAAAAAGTTGATTAAAGTTGAAATTTGAGTAAAGCATTGGTCGATTTCGGAGGGGTCTGGGGTGAGATCAATAACCGAGAGTATAATTTACATAAAACGCAATTATATTTAGTATTTTTTCAGAAAAATATAAATACTATATGCGTTTTTTTATTTAGAAATGTCAAAACATTTATTACTATTATAAGTTAGTATATTTACGAACTTTATGCGTATAAATTTTATTTAACAAAATAATACTACTTTTAGGCATGCTGTGTTTTATTGTAAACACATAATTGGTAAAAATAAAAGTGCGCGCAAAATATATAAAAGTGTGCGCAAAATAATTTTACACATTTTGTGTTTTCAGAAAAATATAAATACTATATGCGTTTTTTATATTTAGAAATGTCAAACATTTATAACTATTATAAGTTAGTATATTTACGAACTTTATGCGTATAAATTTTATTTAACAAAATAATACTAGTTTTAGGCATGCTGTGTTTAATTGTAAACACATAAGTGGTAAAAATAAAAGTGCGCGCAAAATATATAAAAGTGTGCGCAAAATAATTTTACACATTTTGTGTTTAAATTTATTTATTGTACAATAATAAGTAGTCATTACCATGTTTTTTCTGGGATGGCCTACAAATATCGGTGTGCATTGACATTACCGGAATAACTAAATACCGTTACCGAAATAACTTAAAAACCGTTATCCCTTAACGTTACCGAAATAACTAAAATACCGTTACTGAAATAAGGAAAATACCGTTAACGCTATAATCCGTTACCGAAGTAACTGAAATATCGTTACCATAAAATACCGTTACCGAAATAAAAGAAAATAGCGTTACATTTACCAATAAAAAAAGGTTTTGTAGTGTAATACAAAATTTTTGAAAGTACACAAATTTGCACTGATCGTATAAACAATTAATATTTTTCTAGAGAGTTGGTTTCAAATGTTCTCTATATATTTATTTATCTAATGTAATCTTAATTAAACTATCTAGTCTTATTTAGCTCTTGAAAATATAAGTAATCATATTTATAAAAGCGGAAAATGATTTTAAAAGTCTTTAAACATTGTTCGATATTTGTTTTAATATATGTTGCATACTTCACTTACAAATTAGTTCGATGCAATTACTTGGAAGATAATTATCCAAAAAGTGTTATAGAGGATGCAAACTTGGATACAGTAAGTTTTAAATAATTTTTTTTTTTTTGATAATTTGTGTGACTAACATAGAAGTATATCATTTATGCAAAACAAAAATCCTTTTCATGCATGTCGTTTAAATATGAGGGTGGATCAATAAGTCTGTGACTATTCAAACATACATCGTAGGTACATGAAATGCAACAATGCTCCCTTCAAGTACCATCTGTTGATATACTTTTGTCAAATTTTGAGCAAGTTCCGTTATTAACTTTGCGTTTAACAGTTGTTCAAATCATACAACCTCGTGGATTTTTGTAAAAATTAATAGAAGTAAATTTCGTGACGCTAAACGTTCTGGACGGCGAATTAAGGTCAATGCACCTCAAATTGTAGAAACAATTCATGATATAGCGTTGGCCTATCGGAGAGTGAAAGTTCATGAGATTGTTGTACTGTATCCTTGAATTTAAATGTTGAGTTGGGTCATATGCACTTGCTTTCAATTGACCATAAACGCAATCATGTAACAACTTCAAATGATTGTTTTGAGTTATTTAACTGCTATTCGAATGAGTCTTGCAACTGTGGATGAAACATGGCTCCATTACAAAATAGCGGAGGCCAAGCAGTAGTCAAAACAATGGGCTTCCCAGGGTTAATCGGCTCCGAAGAAGGTCAGGGTGGTTTTTGGCGGCAAGCAAGGTCATGGCGACAGTTTTTTTGGGATGCATGCCGCCTAATCCAAATCGATTACCTTCAAAAGGGAAAAACAATAAACGGCGAATATTATGCAAACTTATTGGACCGATCAAAATATTAAAGAAACTTTGAACGTATTGAGCAACGTTGAAAAATAAAAACTTTTTATACTATAAAAAAAAACACCGAAGTGAAGTTAGCCCACTTTAACTGGACCACTTTTTTAAAAAATCAAATATGTACCAAAACCTATAAAATAATTAAAAAAAAGAAAAAAATAGTGAAATCTGTCAAATATATTTAAAAAAATTGAATTAAAATGACATTTAAAGCTGCCATGGCTCTGTATATTTAGGAATAAACTAAAACCCGCTTTCTTAATATTTTCGAAATAGTTGCTGATTTAGCATATGCTTTTAAACCCTAAACGAACTTCTTCTATCAAGTTTTTATAGCTTTGAAATAAAATTGCATTAAAAACTGTGAAAAAAATAGCTATTCTCTTGAAAACTACCTCTTCTGAAGGAGACCCCCATGGTTCAGTTTGATATCCTTGCATCCCGATTTGGTCCTTGAAATTTTTTTCAGAAATCTGCGACGTATTTTTTTATAACATATATAAAAACTGGAGTGAGGATATTTTCGTAAGATTTTTAAGTTTTTTTTTTTGAAATTTACCTCTTTTGAAGGGTACCCCCACGGTTCAATTTGATATCCTTGTATCCTGATTTCGTCCTTGAAATTTTTTTCTCAAATCTGGGATGTGTCTTTTGATAACATATATAAAAACTGGAGTGAGGATATTTTCCTAAATATTTTAACTTTTTTTTTTTTTAAATTCCCCTCTTTTGAAGGATATCCCCATGGTTCAGTTTGATATCCTTGCATCTTGATTTCGTCCTTGAAATTTTTTTCTCATCTTTCTGATTTCTTTTGTAGTAACATACTTATATAAAAACTGGAGTGAGGAAATTTTCCTAAGATTTTTTAGTTTTTTTTTTAAATTTAGCTCTTTTGAATGATACCCCCATGGTTCAGTTTGATATCCTTGCATCCTTATTTCGTCCTTAAAATTTTTTTCGCAAATCTGCGACGAATTTTTTGATAACATGTATAAAAACTCGAGTGAGGATATTTTCCTAAATATTTCAACTTTTTTTTTAATTCCCGTCTTTTGAAAGATACCCCCATTTTTAAGTTTGATATCCTTGCATCTATAGTAATTAAATGTTCTAAAGTCCCAAAACTTATTTAACAAATTGTGAAAAGCAATCTGATGTAGGCGTGTCCCTATCCGGATTTCATTCCTGCCTAAGGAAATCTTCAGGGGACTTTGTTATTAGAATTTCTAGAGATATTTGTTATGTTAAATCACAAACTCAATGAGAATTTCTTGTCCTCGTCTAGGAGCGAGATTCAAAATTTAAAATATCAAAGAAAAAACAAAAACAACAACAACAACAAAAAATTGTCACAATTGGCTTAGTCATCTTCCAAATACTACTCTGTTTTTTTGACAGACCTAGCAATGTAGTGACGTTTATTCAAGAAAATCAACAATAGAAAATCATATGTTTTCTATTAGTGTCAGTTACATTTAAATTTGCACAAGCACCTGCATATTTGTTATTTAAATTTATTTTCATCGGGATAAACATTAATTGCATTTATAGTAATTAAATGTGCTAAAGTCCCAAAACTTATTTAACAAATTGTGAAAAGCAATCTCATGTAGGCGTGTCCCTATCCGGATTTCATTCCTGCCCAAGGAAATCTTCAGGGGACTTTGTTATTAGAATTTCTAGAGATATTTGTTATGTTAAATCACAAACTCAATGAGAATTTCTTGTCCTCGTCTAGGAGCGAGATTCAAAATTTAAAATATCAAAGAAAAAACAAAAACAACAACAAAAAATTGTCACAATTGGCTTTGTCATCTTCCAAATACTACTTGCATCCTGATTTGCTCCTTAAAATTTTTTTCACAAATCTGCGACGTATTTTTTGATAACATGTCTAAAAACTGGAGTGAGGATATTTTCCTAAATATTTTGCATTTTTTTTGAAATTTCCTTCTTGTGAAGGATCCACTCATGGTTCAGTTTGATGTCTTTGTATTCTGATTTCGTCCTGGATTTTTTTTTACATCTTGCTTATATAGTATTTAATAACATATTGTTACGATTTAGCCTTTTATAAATCGTGTTTTGTTTAATTCCCGTTGAATAAACAATTTTACGGATTCTTTTATTTGCAAAATAAAACACTTTTTATTTAATTTAACTTTAGATTTATTAAATAACCGTTTCACACTAAATTAATTAGCTTGTAGCTTAAGGTTGATAGTTATCGCTTCACGTTTCGATTACAACTTAACGACTTCGACGATTTAATTACGACTGACTCATTTATTCGCGGCGCACTGGTATTTATACCAGTTGGCATCACTTCTAGAAAAAGCTCGACTGATCTGGCAATTACTGGTTACAGAATAGTAGCAATTTTGAATTTAACGGAAAATAGTGATTGTTTGACTGTATTTCATAGTGTTGCCATCTTGCTGTTTTATATTTAGCAACAAGAATCCCCAAATTCGTAACACTGCCGCCCACTTAAGCCTGTTCGTCCCGAATAGGCACACTATCTCCCTTTCCGTAATTTGCTAGTCGTTCAAGATGGACCACCTTCATTTTAGATCTTGGGCTGTTGTACTTCTGGATCCTGTAGACAACATCGTTCAACTTCTTGATCACTCGGTAAGGCCCATCCCAATGCGTCTGTAGTTTAGGAGATAATCCTTTCTTTCGTTGTGGGTTGAAAAGTAGAACCAGCTGACCTTCAGTGAATCCCTCAGAGTTTGCGGCTCGGTCGTATCTGGCTTTCATCTTATCACTGGTCATTTTAATTCGACCGCGCACAAAGTCATGTAATTCATTCAAATTTTCTTGCGCTCGAGAAGAGTTTTCCTCGTTCCCATCTAACGGTGTAGGCTTAAAGCCAAATTCCAAATCTCCAGGCAGTCTCAATTCGGTTCCAAAAATAATTTTTGCTGGTGTTCTAGAGGTAGAGTCATGCACAGCCGACCTATATGCTAATAAAAATTTTTGTATGTGCTCGTCCCAGTCTTTCTGATGGGCGCTCACCACTTTTCGCAAGTATTCTTCCAGAGTGCGATTAAATCTCTCGACCATGCCATCAGACTGTGGATGAAGTGGCGTTGTCCGGGTTTTTCTTATGCCATATAGCTCACACATTTCCTTAAACACGCCGGATTCGAAATTTCTACCTTGGTCAGAATGCAATTCTATTGGAACACCATAACGGCACACCCAGTTGTTCACAAATACTTCCACTACCGTTTTTGCTTCTTGGTTGGGGATGGCGTATACCTCTGGCCATTTGCTAAAGTAATCCATTACTACTAGCACATATCGGTTTCCAGCGTTGCTTACAGGAAATGGGCCTGCAACATCCATCGCTATCCTCTCAAATGGCGCACCTGAGTTGTATTGCTGAAGTAGTCCTCGACTTCTCCTTACTGGACCTTTGGCCGCGATGCATTCTGTGCAGTTTGCTATCCAATCGGCTACAGCTTGTTGACATCCAACCCAATAAAACCGCTGTTTTAATTTTTTTTAGGGTTTTTGTTATGCCTAGATGACCTCCACTGGGACCATTATGGAACTCTTTCAATACTTCATTCATCTTAGAGGACGGCACGACTATTAAATTAGATGAAGATTTGCCGTCTGCACTCTCCCACGTGCGATATAAGCAACCATTTACCAGTTTCAAACTATTCCATTGTGCCCAATAAGATTTCAAAAGTGGTCCCTCTGCTGATATTTCATTGCGGGTAGGTCTTCTGTCTTCCTCTTTAGCCACTACAATTTTTGACAGGATTGGGTCATTCCTTTGCGCTGTTGACCAGTCTTCTTCCGATTCTATTTGCATTAGCCGAATATCAACTACACATTCTTTCTTTTCGGCTTTAACGCAATGTCTGCACTCCAAGTTACAGGGTCGCCGCGAGAGGGCATCCGCATTGCTGTGTTTTGTACCTCCCCTGTGCTCGATATTAAAATCGTAGCTCTGCAGGCGTTCAATCCAGCGCGCAAGTTGTCCTTCAGGATTTTTAAATTGTAACAGCCATCTAAGTGCAGCATGGTCAGTCCTCAGCGTAAAATGTTGGCCATACAAATACTTGTGGTAATGTTTTATGCACTCTATTACTGCCAGCAGCTCGCGTCGCGTAACACAATAGTTCCTCTCAGGCTTCGAAAGTATTCGGCTGTAATAGCCAATAACTTTTTCTGTCCCGTTGACCACCTGTGAAAGCACGCCTCCTATTCCGTAGCCGCTCGCATCGCTATCTAGCACAAATTTTTCTCCAGCGATGGGATATGTCAGAACTGGTGCCGTAGACAACAATTCTTTTAGCTTTTGGAACGCACTTTCCTGTGCTTCACCCCACTGGTACGGTCTCGACTTTTTGGTCAGTTCATGTAAGCTGGCGGCTATGCTGGCAAAATTTGGTACGAATCGTCGGTAGTAAGTGCAAAGACCCAGAAAACTTCGCAATTCATGAAGATTTTTCGGGCGAGGCCAGTCCTTTACAGCTCGTATTTTATCTTCATCAGTAGAAATGCCGTCTGCTGTTACAAGATGACCCAGATATTTTACCTCTTTCTGGAACAGTGTGCATTTCTTTATGCCAAGTTTTAGTCCTGCCGATGATATACGTTTAAAGACTTCAACCAGGTTTTTGAGATGTTCATCAAAAGTCTTTCCCATGACAATTATGTCATCAAGATACACCAAGCATGTTGTCCAGTGAAGTCCCTTTAATACACGTTCCATAAGGCGTTCAAATGTGGCCGGAGCATTGCAGAGTCCGAATGGCATAACTTTAAACTGCCACAAACCTTCACTTGTACTAAAGGCGGTTTTCTCTTTGTCTTTATCTGCAATCTCCACCTGCCAGTAACCACTTTGCAAGTCTAAGGTGGAAAACCATTTGGCTCCGGCAAGCGTATCCAAGGTGTCATCGATCCTAGGTAGTGGATAGCTGTCTTTCTTGGTGACGTCATTTAATTTTCTATAATCGACACAAAATCTGGTACCGCCATCTTTCTTTTTCACCAAGACCACTGGCGAGCTCCAAGGACTCGAAGATGGTTCGATTACGCCGTTCTGCTCCATTTCGTTTACTATCTCTTTCACCTCATTTCGTTTTGCGAGGGGTACACTTCTGGGCGCTTGTTTTATTGGTCTTGCTTCGCCGGTGTTTATTTCGTGCTTTACAATTGCTGTTCTACCTTGATTTTGGCTTTTTTAAGGCAAAAACAGATGCATGCTTTTTAAGTAGCTGTTTCGCCTTATTCTTGTCAGGCGCTGCTAAACCGGCTATCCATTTTCCCATATGTTCGTCTAGTATTTCACGTTCTCTTGCGGATATTTTAACAGGTTCGGGCTTCACTTCGCTATTTATTACTGCCTCTGCTGGAGCACATTGAGCTATTTCGATGTTTTGTTTGACGACTTTTTCATGGCTAGATAGATTTAGCACTCTCACGGGAACTCTTCCATCTTTGCAAGTTTTGACGAGAGCTTTTGCTGTTAATAAGTCACTCTTTATTTCAGTTGGTTCTACCACCCACAAACGGTTATCCTCACAATCTCCCTCCACACGGGCCCATACCAAATTTTCGGATTGTGGTGGTAATTTTTGGTTCTCAATGGCTACTAGCTTTCTTACTTGGGCCTTACTTTCATAACCAACATCGAGGGGTATTTCAATATTACGCCAAATCATTGTTTGTTGTCCCATGTGCAGATTAATGTTATGTCTTATCATGAAATCTGCACCAATGATGACTTCGTCCACAATATCGGCAACGATAAATTCATGATACGCAACGATGTTGGCCATAGCTACCTTCACATTAATTTTTCCATGAACAGTGGCAGACTCTCCCGTAGCTGTACGCAATCTTATATTGCTCAATTGCTCGATTCTCCGCTTTACTAAATCGGTCCTTATAATGGAATGTGATGCTCCGGTGTCTATAGTAAAAATGCGCTTTTCTCCGTTGATGTAGCCACAAGCAGTAAGGTTGCTGTTTTTCTGTTGCATTACTGATATGGAGATCGTGGGGCCCTCGTTTGTGGGAGCCAGCTCATGCCCCTCTGTGCTGGCTCGTTTTAGTTTAACGGTGACTCGTGTGATGATGCATTGTTAGACCGCTTATTGTTTCTCGGTGGAGAAGCAGATCTGGATCTTTTACGTGGCGCTTTGCAATTTCGCTGAAAATGGCCGACTTTTCCGCAGTTATAGCATTTACCTCGGGCTTTATTTTGATTCTGCGCAAATGCCTCATTAATCGCCTCCTTGATGTCCTTAATGAGACTACTCTCTTTTTCGTCGGCAACCTCGATTTTTCGAGCTCTGCAAAATTGTGGCTTCGAAATTACTTTAGCAGTCTCTTGAGCTAACGCAAAGGAAACAGTTTCTGCAAAAGATAACTTTTGCGTAGCACAGACCGCATGCTTGACATCGAAATCACGAATGCCATTCACAAATGCCTCTATTTTAAACTGATCCAAAAACGGGTGATTTTCGCCAGGATAAGTCAGCTGCACCAAACGCTCAATTTCCATTGCAAAGTCTTGAAGAGACTCATTGGCTTTTTGTACTCTGCCTCGCAGCTCCATACGGTATATCTCTTTCTTATGTTCACCACCATACTTACGTTGTAGTGCCGCCATAATGTCACCATGATTGTTTCTGCAGCTAATAGGGACAGTTTCGAGAACTTCTGCTGCGGTGCCTTTTAAAGCAAGAATCAACTGTATTGCTTTTTCTTCATCGCTCCAACCATTTTTGCTGGCAACCGTATCAAACTGGAACTGGAATACTGTAAATGGTGTACTGCCATCAAAACTGGGAGTCTTTGTCTTACAAGAAGTTTCTGATATTACTCGCACCGGTCCGCCTTGGATTTGCAGATTGTTAATTTTTGCCTCTATATCAATTTCTAGATTGTTCATTTTATTCTTTAAGTCAGCCAGCTCTTCATCGAATTTGCATTCAATGGAATCTACTCTTTTATTTATTACCTCAGAAATCTCCAGTAATTTATCGTTTGTGGTTCTAGAAATTTCATGAACTTCAGCTAAAAGTTTCTCGTTGCTGGCTCTAGAAGTTTCCTGAACTTCTGCGAGTTTCTCGTTGGTGGCTCTAGAAGTTTCTTGAACTTCCGATAGAAGTTTCTCGTTGGTGGCTCTAGAAGTTTCTTGAATTTTCGTCATTTGCTCCATCATTGCAGCAAACATTGCATTAAAGTCTGTATTGCTTGGTGCAGTGAGGGTGGATACTTCCATTACCTTTTCTTCCTCAAAATCGTGCGCTCCGATGTCAATGCCACGCCGCTTGAATTCATCTATAAGCCTTTTTTGCAGCTCCGCTTTATTACCTGCTGTCGGAAGATCTAGCTTATTTAACTCCTTTTTGAGTTGCTCAACTTTCAGCTCCTCAAATTTCATGATTGTCCTTTTTTTTTTTTTTTTTTTTTTTTTTTTTTTTTTTTTTTTTTTTATTTAAAGTTTATTGCAAATTTCACTTCTGACACCAATTGTTACGATTTAGCCTTTTATAAATCGTGTTTTGTTTAATTCCCGTTGAATAAACAATTTTACGGATTCTTTTATTTGCAAAATAAAACACTTTTTATTTAATTTAACTTTAGATTTATTAAATAACCGTTTCACACTAAATTAATTAGCTTGTAGCTTAAGGTTGATAGTTATCGCTTCACGTTTCGATTACAACTTAACGACTTCGACGATTTAATTACGACTGACTCATTTATTCGCGGCGCACTGGTATTTATACCAGTTGGCATCACTTCTAGAAAAAGCTCGACTGATCTGGCAATTACTGGTTACAGAATAGTAGCAATTTTGAATTTAACGGAAAATAGTGATTGTTTGACTGTATTTCATAGTGTTGCCATCTTGCTGTTTTATATTTAGCAACAAGAATCCCCAAATTCGTAACAATATATAAAAACTAGAATGAGCAAATTTTCATAAGAATTTATATATTTTTTTTTAACCGACCCCCTTTTGGCTGAAAAGGGCTCCACAAGCCCCGCTCGTGCATATATTTTATTTTTTTTTTTAATTTTTGTTATTATTTAGTTTGTTAATTCTTTTTATCCTTTTTTTTTTTGTTTAAGTTAAGTTTGTAATTTAAATAAAAAAAGTGGGCCAACTTCACTCTACTGTGTACTGTAGTGAAGTTAGCCCACTTTTTTATTCTAAAAAAGTGGGATATTAAAATGGGCTAACTTCACTCTAGTAAAAAAACTGTATTCATTCAAAAAGTTGCGAACTTACTGAACCACCATCGTACCACTTAAATTAAGATTTCATCCATCTTTCTGTTACATTAATTAACAATTAGTGTGCGGACACGAAATTATCATATTGTGATCATAATTATCATATATATGATTCTGGCTGATCATATTATTGTTAGCGGGGACGATTTTATCGCCATTTAGGATCATAATATGATTGCATAACATCCCAGACCGCCAAATACAATCGGCACAGTATGGCAAAGCGTCGGCGACGGTCGGTTATGCGTTGGCAGAATGTAAGATTAATAATCTTGAGAGTATTTTCCTGTTACTTGATAACAATGGCCAACCGTTGGTTTGAACGTTGGTAATTCAAAAAATTGGCAACTAAATTAGTTTTAAGAAATATGTATAATAAAACACTTTTGAAAAGCAGCAATACAGTTCATACTTAGAATTATATTTAAATGTGTAAAATATAACAAAATAATTAAAAAAAAAAATTGCTTCAAAATGGTTGTAATATTGGTAAAAACAATATTTTCAAAGAATTTTGAGGGCAAAACATATGCTTTGCAAACAATATAGTGTTTTCCAAGTACTGAATTATTTGCACCTTGGTAATTTTTAGCACGGCGGGTTTTACAAAAATAGCAGTGGTTTGCCAGTACTATTTTTTTGTACGGTTGGCAATTTATACCTCGGATGTTGCTCTTAAACTGTCATAATATGATGCTCTTTTCTCTTCGTGAATGTTATCATCTTGAACCTGACAATACAAAAATTAAAAATTATTTTATGATTTTCATTTCAATTAATTTTCAGGCTCAACTTATTCAGAAATATCAGTATCCGGTAGAGACGCATTATGTTACCACAGAAGATAATTATATATTACGTTTACATCGTATACCAAAATCGAAAGCACCACCAGTATTTCTAATGCATGGCCTGTTAGACAGTTCATCAGGTTGGATATTAACGGGACCCGCAAAGGCATTAGGTGATACAGCTCATTATAATTTCCATAACATAACTGCAATAATATTTGCTTATTTCTAATTACCAGGATATTATCTGTTCGATAATGGTTATGATGTGTGGATGGGTAATGGTCGTGGTAATCGTTATTCTCGTAATCACACTCTACTCAACCCAGACACTGATCCAGAATTTTGGAAATTTAGTTGGCATGAAATTGGTTTCTTTGATTTGCCAGCCAGCATTGATTATGTCTTGCAGCAAACTGGTTTTAAAAAAATTGGATATTTTGGCTATTCACAGGGAACGGAAGCATTTTGGGTCTTTTGTTCCATGCATCCTGAGTACAATGATAAAATTACCATTATGCATGCCTTAACACCGGCTCCATTTAGAAAACATATAAGAACACCACTCCTAGGAGTGCTTCAATTTTCCATTGCAGTACTCAGACATCACATTTTTGAATTATTTCGTCACACTAATAGCGTATATAAAATATGTCATTCATCCAGATTATCCGAAACAATATGTATTGGAGTATTGAATTTAATAATAGGAAGTGACGATGGACAAACAAATGCGGTATGTTAATAGAATTAAATAATACTGAAAGAAAACTAACGATAATAATTGTTGTAAAAAGCTTCATTAATTTTCATCCAAAGATAAGTTTCGTAATTTTGAGGAAATATTTAATTATCGATTAATACTTAATAGTTAGTTCAGGAGTTAAAAAGCTTGCGACCGATCAAAAATATATATTTTTAAAAAAAGCTTGTAATTAACATAAAATAAACAGATCAAAATAAATAAGCTCATTGCAAAACATATAGGTTAGGATGTCCCTTAAATGTATTTTCTATGTTCCCATCATCAGAATACGAAAGAAGTGACAATCCCATGCAAAACATCAAACATTCATATAAACTAGTTTGATCACTAAATGATAACTAATATATAAGCTCGAAGTTAAAGAGGAAACTACAGGGTTTTTTTTTATTCTTCTTTTTATTTTTACCCCTTTTTGTTTTATTTAAAAAGAAGATGTGAAGGGGAAGTAAACTAAGACCGTACTCTGTCTTTTTTACAAGTTTGATATAATTCTTATTAAAAATGAAAGTAGTGTTTTTGCAATCTTTAACTTCAACTAATATATGTAGTTCTCATTTAGTGGAATAACTAGGTTATATTCTGAATATGGGAACCGGGAAAATTCCCGAAATATATCTGTCAACACTGTAAAGCTAAACTTCTATCAGCACTGTAAAGTTAAACTATCAACGCCGTAAAGTTAAACTTTTAACTGTTAAAAATTGCATGTGTAACGAAGAAGTTAAAATAGGTGATTTGACGTAAATCAAGTAGATTAATTATGCTGTCTAAACTCCCTATAAGTTTCGTAGGGGGAAAAATATTTTAATAATTCATAACTATAAAGTAATTATAAAAGTATTACGGCTTTATCCAGAAAATTATAAAATAAAAGTTTTAATCCTTCATACACAGAAAAAACTAAAAACGTCTTTCAATTAAAAAATTTATTGAATCAATTAATATTTTAATTGATTTTGCACTTATCACGGCCATAAAAATATTAATTAAAACTTTTATTAAAAAGTAAAAAAGTTATAAATAACTTCTACAACAAAAAAAAAATATAATTCTCGCAAAGAAGTGTGTTAATGATACGTTGGTGTGTGTGTGTTTGTTAATTCCCGCCTAGCAATTGGAAGATTGTTTTTTGATAATCACCAAAACGAGTCTTTTTCGAGTACTTTTGGTGATCAATAACTGATTAATCATTTACACGGTTATAAAGGGACTCGAAAATGTTTCGCGCTTATGAGTAAAAAGTGCTTGTTTTGAAACGCAACAACAAACTATATAGCACTCGCAAATCAATCTTCTAGGTGTTTAAAATGTAATTGTTTTTTTCGTTATATAAGATCACAATTTGCTCTTCTAGAAGATTGAAAACTGCTTGATCGCAAATAGATAATGCAGGTGTTTTAAATGTGATTAGTTTTGTTTGTTTTGCTATCGTATTTGGAGCAGAGAGATGATTAAACACTGCTTGTTTGTTGCTTTTTTTTTCTTAAGAATTACGGGATAATTTTTGCGTTTTCTTGAGTAAATGGCAACAAGTTGGATATTTGTCTAGTTATAAAAGTTTCATTGAAGTGTAAGCAATGATGTAATGAATGAATGAAAATGTACAAATTTTATTTTTAAGTTTTGTTTCCTGTCGAAATGACAATAGTAGTTGTGTTATGTTAGGTGTAGTCTTATATTTGTGTTAATTTAAAAAAATACTTTATGTATTAGTTTTTTATTAAAAATAAATCTTAATTTAAATTGAATATTATTCTTTTATTTCTTTTAAGAAAATAAAAAGTGACTCACAGCTTATTTCGTGTGTTAAACTGTTAAGAACATATTTGTTAATATTTTTAACATTAACTTAAATATTAAGTCCAAATGGGTATTTTTTTAAAGATATATTATTATACCCTCCATCCCATAGTGCAGGAGGGTATATTCACTTTGTCAAATGTTTGTAATTCTTTTAAAAAAATTCTGGGACCCCATAAACTATATATATTCTTGATCAGCATGGATAGAGAAGTCGATATAGCCATGTCCGTCTGTCCGTCTGTCCGTCTGTCCGTCCGTCTGTCTGTGGAAACACAAAATACTCCTCCAATACAGAAGAGGTACTGCTAATTTTCAGTCAAATTGTTTGTTGATATCATGAGCAGTTTTCTAGTGAAAATTATCAAAATCGGTTAAGGCGTTCAAAAGTTATGAGTGAAAATGTGGGAAGACCTCTAAAATTTTTTTTTTTTTTATTTCATCATACATACATACATACGTACATTCAATGCTTATACACAAGAATATACGCAAGCAGGGATGGCTGTCAATATCGCTGAATTACCGTCCACGATTCTAACACCTTTCAACTGACTATCGTTATCGCTTAAATACCGTTACCGATATTCTTGAAATACCGTTATCCGTAAAATACCGTTACCTTAAAATACCGTTACCGAAATAATCTAACAAGATCTGAACAAAAAAACTTCTGTAAATAGATATATTTTCCCAAAGTGTGATCATAAACTAGACAGTCATTTAAACTCGGGCATAATGCGGTTAAAAATTGTGGTGTGCATTAACATTACCTGTATAACTAAAATAACGTTATCCTTAAAATGCCGTTAGCAAAATAATTGAAAAATCTTTTTCCCTAAAATAAAGTTACCGAAATATCTAAAATATCGTTACCGCTAAAATACCGTTAGCGAAATAAATAAAATACCGTTAACGCTAAAATACCGTTAACGCTAAAATCCCGTTACCGAAATAACTGAAGTATAGTTTCCCCTAAAATACCGTTACCGAAATAAAAGAAAATAGCGTTACTACGGCCAATAACCACATAGAATCGGTTACCATCCATGGTCATGATCAACACTTAAAAACAAAAAAAAACCCACAAAATATTGTTGTTGTTTTTTTGTTTTGTTTTGTAATACAGTATCTATGTACGGCCCTATGCTCCTTATAGGAACGACGGGAATATATATATATATGTATGTACGTATGAATTAGTAGCAATCGCATGCAGAGTTGCCAGGTTTGACGATTTGTCGTCATTTTGATGATATTTAATACCCAAAATAACTAAATGACTATTTGACGACTTTTGCTTCCAAAATGACGATTTTTTGACAATAATTTAATATGTCAGCAAGATCTACTTATTTATCATTCTCATAAAATCGCCGGCTCGATTATTAAATTTATATTATTTCGTTAAAAATTGAAAGCAAAAACATTGTTTTTTGATCGATAGCTAGCTTTTATATGCTAATATGATGTGAAATACAATTTTGCAAAAATGCAAATCCTAGAATTGAATAAAACTTAATCCAAACCGCATTTATTTTTTTATAAATTCATTACGGGTTTAGCTTAATTTAGTTTCTGTGTTTATATGTTTAGAACATTTCTTTAAATTTTTATACAATTTAATTGGAGTTAGATTTAAATAAAAATAAAAAAATTTTCATGTTAAAACACAAGGCATGGACTTTTTTTTGCGAAACAAACAGATTTCTAGCCCGAATATATTTCATGTTGAAAGATGATATATATACAACTTTAAATGAAACAAAATATATCCAAAAATAAATCCGGTGCTTAAAAAACAGGCCTAATAATATAAATAAAGTGCCAAAATTTAATAATTAAAAATATAACATTAAGTTTGTTCGATAACACAAAAATTTGTACAAGTTTTTACTGGAAGGTGTTCGTTTAGACAAATACGCAGTAAAAACTGGTAAAAAGAGAGAGTAAAGTGACAGTTTGATGCCAAAGAACTTACAAGTTTTTACTGGATACATTTTTGCCAGAAAGAATTTGTAAGATGAAAAAAACATATGACTAAAAATAAAAAAATATGCTTCTATTTTTAGTAAACAAAAATTAAATTAAATTTTAATTGTTTATGGATTGAAAGTGAAAATGATTAAATAATTAACTATGGAAGAAGTTAAAAAACATTTAAATTATTTTTGGTCGATAATTTCAATTAACTTTTTCCTTTTCCATAATGACCAGTTGTTTTTTTTTTTTAATATTTAAAACAAGCTGTTTTATCTAATTTAATAATTCCTACAAATTTTCTGTTCGTTTACTTTTTTGTAAATTTGTCTTACTATTTGTAATTTTGTTACTGAGTAGTTTTTACTGAACTTTACAGGAAAAGTAATCGAACAGACTTATTGTTAAAGAATTTCCAAATTTTGTAAAAGAATTTAATATTTAAAAAGTTGTGCCACTGAAATGTTGTTCACAGAATTATGCAGATATAAGTGTTTAACAGTTCAAGTGGTAAAATTAGTTTGATTTAAAGTTGTATTTATTTGATCTTTCAACATTATATTTTTGTTATTTTATTAATTAATAATCATATAATTACAAGTTATATACTATTACCCTAACCGAGCACTAGCTACTATGGCCTTCGGCGCGTTGTAGCGAAAACAGATCAGTGCCTCTGGTGGGAATCGAACCCACGACCCCCGCACTGATAAGCCAGCACGCTACCAACTAGCCTACTGGGGCACACTGTTTCAACATTTTATAAATATGAATATCGTTGTAAAATATAATGATTTTCGAAGTTTAAACCAAAGAGAAGTGTCAAAAATCGTGTTATATTACAACGATAACACGTTAACATTTGAAATGTGAATAACATTATTGTATTTTATTTTTTATTAAAACTTTATCCCTCTTCTAACAAATATATTTTATTTTGACGATTTTTTCAAAATATGATGACGATTTTGACGATTTTTTCTAGAAAGTTTGTCGTTTTTATGCTTTGCAAACCTGGCAACACTGGTTATAAGTGCAAATGCGAGAAGCCCTCGAAAAATTGTTAAGCTAATTTATAAAGTATGCTTTTGTTTTCCATATACCAGGCTTGCCATATACCTTTTTTTGTTAACCCCAACAAATCAAAAAATCACCAATAAGAAAAAGGTAGAACCAAATAGTTTAGTTAAAATTCTTTATTTATTTGACTGCATTAACCGGAGTTGCCAGACACATTAATCGTTATCAGATCAAAAAAATATCCAGCAACAAAATCCCCGAATCCAACAATGTAAATTCATAACTTTTTTTCGTACACTATTTTTACTTATTTTCATTCTCAACCTTTAATAAATTTGCAAGGAAACTCTTACATTCTAATTACATTTATTAAAAACCCCATTCAATTTAAAGGACATTCACTTTCAGAACTTTTTTATTTAAGACATATAAGGTGCATACTTCATCTTAAAATCTTTTGATTATATGCATTTGTTTTCCTTAAAAGCCCTAATTTTTATTTGATACATACAAAAATAATCTAAATTAAAGTATTGATGTGTAAAAACCAATCGAATTTTGGGAAAATTTCTTTGGGTTCTTATTCTAGGAGTCGTAAACGAGAATTGCACAAGCAACTGAGCTGAAAAACAATAATTTGAAATACCAGTTTCTTTAATTTTTTGTATCTCGAAAACACCCTAAACAGTCGAAAGATTTTCTTTTATAATTTTTGACAAACTTAGTTTCATCACACTTTCCGTTTTACTTATGTGATGTATAGTATAAACACATGTGTTGTAATGTAAACTGGCATTTCATAATTATTTCATTATGTATGTCTCCGCAAGTGTATTTTTGTTCCCTTAAATTTATCTAAAATTCTGATTATTTGAAACTGTTTTTATGCGTTTGTATTCATTGCATCTCTTCTAACGATCCAAAAATATATTTTAGTAACTTTCTTTCATTATTATATAGGCAAAGAGACAAACAACAGGCGAATTTTACAACAGTTTTTTTAACATCATAAGGAACTATACAAATATATATATTTTTCACTACACGTTCTTCTTTAGGTAATCAGAATAACCTTTGAATACCCACTGCAGAATTTCAGATTCATTTTAGTAAACTTTAATTAAACATTTTTTTCTTCTGAAACATCCCAAAGACATTAATCAATCAGTCATATTTTGTTTTACTTATAAAAACAACATTATTTTTGTTATTTTTACAAAGAATATAGATATTAATATTGTTTACACTTTCCCTGGTTTATGAAAACACCGAGATGGAGGGTATCCAAAAATTCGTCACAGCCGAATTTAATCTTTTCTAATACCAAATTCGGCACATCGGACTTTAATGCTTCCACTTGTTTTTTATTATATTTACAAGAAAAAAGTTACAAAAGAATCAAATCTTTAAAAAAATGCCCATTTTGAATAAATATTTAAGTTAATGTTAAAAATATAAACAAATATGTTCTCTAAAGTTTAACACACGAAATAAGCTGTGAGTCACTGTATATTTTCAAATGACTAGAAAAAGACTCCGAAACAGACTGATAAGGGACTCAAAAAAGACTCCCAAACAGACTGATAAATGGCTCTAAAAAGACTCCTTAACATAATGATAAGTGACTCAAAAAAGACTCGTAGCTTATTCGAAGAAGACTCATAAATGACCATAAAACGATTCGAAAAAGACTATAAAATGACCCAAAACTAACAAAAAAAACAGTATCATAAATGAGTCATCAAGAAGAGTCGCGGCTAGGGTACCATTTTCTACCGACAAATGTATCATTTATGATCAGAAAATGAGAGCATATTCCAGCTTTTTAGTCGCGCAGAAGTATCATAAAAGACTCGAATATGATTAAAATTTTCAAAAAATGCTGGGTGGGTTCTGCGTCTGTTTGTATGTTTGAGTGTATGCTTGTTTTGTTTGTAATCTTCAAATGCATTTGGTATTCTAAACTGAAAATTTTCTATTTAAGCTACACTGTATGAAAAAATAATTTGAGAATTTCGTCTAAAAGTCAATTAATATATTAATTGATTCAATTAAATATTTGTTTAGCAACAAATTTAATTCAAATCAAATCCTCTGTTAGATATTTTAGTTTGATAATTTTTTCTGTGTACACTGAATCCCTAAAGATTAAAAAATATGTATTATTGGCTCCAAGTGCAACTATAAAGCTCCTTCTTGTCTAATTACCTGGCGTGCTGGCTTTGCTTTTAAAACTCATCTTTCATCGCCTTAGAGCTTTCTTTTTATAAATTTAAAAAATCACTTTATATTTTTTTAGACAACATATCCAACAATGTTAGGTCATCTTCCTTGCGGTTCCAGTTTCGAACAACTTGATCACTATCTCCAGCTAGTAAAATCAAATGGATTTCGGCAATATGATTATGGTAGAACAGATAATATTAAACGTTATGGTAAACCCGTGCCACCACTATATCAACTAGAAAAAATCACGGTTCCTGTAGGTTTATATTATACACGCAACGATTATCTAGCCAGTGTGGAGGATGTTAAACAATTGGCTAAAATGTTACCAAATGTTGTTGAAGATCATCTTTATCCTTATAAAAAATGGAACCACGGAACTTTACTACATGGCATCAATGTAAGAGAATTAGCATATAAGAGAATGTTATTAATTATGAAAAATTATCCATATGAATAAATTTTGAAAGTAATGAATATGTTCTTAAACTATTTCCTACACACAAAAAATTAAACTTTTAAATAATTGAAAAGCTTCATTAAATAAAAGTTTTTTTTTTTATTTCACTATGACAGAGTGAAGGAACATTGCAGCAAATTTGGCTAGAGCTAAGTTTTAAACGATTTGGCGAAAAACAGTTTAAATATATCTGACTAAATTCTAGATTTATGCCTTCTGGCCGATTTACAAAAATAGTTTATTTTCTATTCTTAATTTATTTATTTATTTAAGTCTATGGATACAATATCCTTACAGACTAGCATATAAAAATTAAGATATTTAAAATAAATTATTTAACAAAATTTTAAATTGGGAGTGAAACCCACTTATGTCTAACTTATTACAATAAATATGAAATATTCTCATAGATCTATTTAGTGGTTCATTTAATGCATATTCAGTTGAGTGTATATCAATATGAAAAAATTTGCTTATATTTCTAAAACTTCTTGGTGGAACATATATTGAAATTAACTCTAATAACTCAGGAGAATCAATAACACCATAAATAATAACATGTAAAAAAGTTAAATTAGCAATAAGAGAACGAGTGTCCAGAGTTTTTAAAGAAATAAACTCACATTTATCTGCGTAAGAAGGGCTAGAAAAAGAAGGAATGTTTAAAGGCGCCACGAAATAACCCCCAATGAAATAACACCCAAATGACAAAATGAAATAACCCCCAATGAAATAAATCCAAAAAAAAAAATGAAATAAGTCCCAACAAAAAAAAATGAAATAATACCCAAAAGAAATGAAATATTCCCCAAAGGTGAAAATGAAATAAAAAAATGTTTCGTAATGAAATAACTCCCAAAGGAAGAAATGAAATAACCCCCAATGAAATAAGCTCCAAAGAAATGAAATATGTCCCAAATTTTTTTTATTTTTTGTTTTTATATATTTGATTATATACATTCTATATATTTGGTAAAAATTCATAAAAAAGCTTGGATAGTGTCATCAAATTCCTGCCGGCAAACTGGACATTTAAATTTCTGCAAATCTTTCTCAAATCGCGCGATTTTTGAAACCAAACCAAATTTTAGCCTGCGGCGCTTTTTTCAACATGTTACTTACCAAAATTATGAATTTAAAATTTTTAATTTCTTACAGAAGAATAAATTTTAAATTCCCCCAAAAAATATGAAATAACCCCCAAAATAATTGCATATGAAATAATCTCCAAAGAATTTAAATGTTGGGCTTTATTTCATTGGGGGTTGCTTCATAATGAAATAATCTCCAAGCCGTAAGATGAAATAATCCCCCAAAAAAAAAGAAAAAACCCCCAAACAATTTTACACAATTTTTTTGGGGGTTATTTCATTTTTGGCCGTTGGGGGTTATTTCATTGGGGGTTATTTCGTAGCGCCATGTTTAAATGATTCCGATAGTTAAAACATGGTAGGGCAAACTTGACGAACTTTCTTTGAATTCTCTCAATACGACCAATATGAAGAGCCGCATTTGGACTCCAAATATATGAAGAATATTCCAATCGGCAATAAATCGGCAAAATATGCGAAATTTTCAGCTGTTGGTAATTTAGGTTTAAAAAAACTTAAAAGAAATATAAAGAAAAGTTTTTTCATCTTAAACTATTATAATATGTGATTATATATGGTGTCATGCATAGTCATACAGTATTAGATGTTTCTTATAGGGCAGGCGCGGTTTCAAGTAAATGATATTTTTTAATACAAAAATGTAAAAAAGATTAAAAAATTAATTAAAAATACTCTAAGTTCCCGCCAAAACCTTTTCCTGGATCCGCGACTGCTAAAGGTAACATTTAAAATGATATATATTTTTATTTGAGTTCGTCACGAAAATTCGATTTTGGGATATCATAAATTTTTTAAGGTTTCTTTTGCATGAATTAAAAAAGATGGCGTTATTTTTTTTTTTTAATTTTAACTTCTTCTATATGAGCGCGGGGCCCGAAAACGCAAAACGCTTATTAGGGGCCCCTTTTACTATATAGCATAAAGAAATTTATTTATATGAAATTTTAAGTCGCTATTCGATTCTACGCAAAAATTATTTAAAACAAACTTTTTTTTCCAGTTTTCAAGTTGCCTAAACGCAATAGAGTGGACACTGTCTTTTCAAAAACTTTTAAAAATGCATTTTATAATAACACACAATAAAAATATAGTACCAAATGAGTAGAACGGTACAAAAATGTTCGATATATCGCGAAAGTGTTATTAAGGCATCACTTAAAAAAAAAAAAATTAAATTTTTTTTACACACAATGAAAAGTATATTGAGCTTCGATAAATGCTACAAATATTTTCGACATATCGCGACCAGTTAAGAAGTTGGTAATCAATAAAATAATACAGTTTAGTGAAGACAACGTTCTGAAAACTTAATAACTTTTAACTGGGGTATCATAAAGCGAACATTTTAGCACCATTTTTCTCTTAAAAGTCTTTTTTGATTGTTTCATAAAAAAATACTTTATAAGTATTTGAATAAATTTTATTTTTCCACACCACTCTAAACTTTAAAACGGGAAAAAACATTTTTTTTTTTAAATAATTTTTAGTGTAGAATCGAAAAGTCAATTCATATTTCATATAAATACAGCTCTGTTTGATCTGTATGAGAAGGGACCTTAATTCAACGTTTTTGACCGCAGCGCACATGTGGAAGGAGTTGAAATTTTGAGAAAATAATAACGCCATTTTTTTATTGGTGCAAAAACATTTTATAAAGTCATGATATCAGAAAAATTAAAAATTTTATACTTTTCTGACGATATATAATATTTATATATGGAAATACATACATACACTCAAAAAAATAAGTTAGTAGAAAAGTTAGTAAAACGTCTTGTAAATCAGGTATACTATTTTTTAGCAAAATTTTTTGCTAAAATCGTGTTTTCAGCTAAAATTTTTGTTATACTTATTCAGCACTTAACTGTTTTATACTAATGCTTTACTAATATACTAATGTTTTACTAATTAATTTTGCTTAAAAAACATTGTGCTGATAAGCACATTAATAGTGTGGACGGTAACCAGATTGAAAGATATACGCAGAATGAAGTAGATGTCGCGGCATGTCAAGATGTAGTAGAGAAGAGGAAAATGATACTAAAAAGTACAACTCTAATAAGACATATAAAAAAATCAACAATGGAAGTTTTTCTATCTCTTTTTCATACATAAAACAAAATTGAGGATTAAAACAACTTAAATTTTGCATTGTCACCGGCTTGTGAAAATAATTGTCTATTAATTAAATAAAAGACAAAATAAAATATTTATTTATTTAAACTTTTATATTATATATAACTTACAGACTAATAATAGTGTGGTCCAATTGCAAACAACCATATACAGAAATGTAGACAGAGTAAAGCGAAAGACAAAGACACACATCTTAGTTAGATTTTTATGGTTCCTTTTTCTTATTGCAAAAAAGGGTTGTTTTTTTCGTTTGGTTTGTTTTTGTTTATTTTTTTGTTTCGTTTCGTTTCTATAATTATCTTCGGCAGAAGCGTCATTTAAACGATAGCATCATTTAGGCAACCATTGATGTAAGTAATTGAAAGAAAATTTTTGTTATGTTATATATATTTATTTCTATATATTTTCAGATATTAAATTAATTCATGTCGTCAATGTGGGAAAATGAAAATTTTTATATTTCGTTATTATAGTAAATTATTTTTAAAAGAATCACAAAAATATGTTTTATGATTTTCAGCAAATAAATTAACTAAATTACAATTTTTCTACAAATTTTTTTAGTTTTTTTCAGTCTACTAAAATTCAGCAAAAAATTTATTAATTTTTACCAACGCTTTTTTATTTCTAATCTACTAAGTGTTAGCAAAACTTTTGCTGAATCTTCAAATTCTGTTGCTAAAAATCAGCTCGCTGATTTTCAGCAAAAGATTTTGCTGACATTAGCAACTTTTTTGCAAGCATCCTCCTGACTAAAATTTTGCTGACTCAGCAAAATTTTTTGCTAACTTTACAAACTTTTTTTTTTGAGTGTATATAAAAATAGATATTAAACATTAGGGTGTCCCAAATAAGCAAAATAGGAATACCACTTAATCGATGCGTGTTAAAGAGCTGAAATATGAGAAAAGTAAGTAAAAATTTTATAAGTGGATCTTCAGTTCCCTACCAGCGATACTATTTTAACTCTCCACCCCACACCCCCCTTGAAACCACGCCTGATTCATATATATATGCATTATTTAAAAGTATGACTTGTTCTTTATTTGTTTGAGATTTTGTTTTATGTAAAAGTTATTTTTCGTCTTTGGTTACTTATAATCTCGGCATTCCAATGAAACTATATAATATTTTCTTTTTATCGTAAGAAACTTTTGACGGCACAAAATATAGGAGTCCTATATTTTTCCGCTTTTTGAAAAATTAACCCAAATGGGGTAAAAATACTACTTTTCTAATTAATATTTGTGTTATGTTTTGTAAAATTGACCCAAACGGCTTAAACACAAGCTACAATTAAGTTATGCATTAATCTGCTAGAGAATCTTCCAAAGAAGAGATTGATACCATAATCTTGGATAAGCTCCTCCTACTTCCTGAGATATGTCCATCCCGGACAGGTTACTTTCACAAAATACGGCAAAAAGGCCTGTTTTGAAATTAAAAATTAACCTCTTAAACCCCATCCACAAATATGATTAATGCATTAATCTGCTAGAGAATTTTCCAAAGAAGAGATTGATACCATAATCTTGGATAAGCTCCTCCTACTTACAGAGATATGTCCATCCCGGACATATTTGGTGTAATGGGTTAATAAAATGTCCACTTTATTGATAACCAGAAAATATTATATCATAGAAATTAAAAGACACATGTTTAAAATTCCATTTTTCCGGCCCATTGAACGTTTAAATGATCACAAATACTATAAATAAATGTTATACAATTATTTATACAACAAATTTCACCATTAATGCAAACAATTTATAACAAAATTTTTTAATTTATGATCTTATATGATGGATAAACAAATGGAGATCAAAGCAATTGACTAAATGTTGCCAAGAATATAAACATTTTAATAATTTTTTTATTTTTTTTTTTTTTTTTGTATGTATCGTTGATCTTTTAAAATTGCATTTCATTTTGATTTGTAACACTGAGAGAATTGTCTGCATGAAATCTAGGAGTTTTGGCATTAGATCTATGAAATGTCACTGGAACTCGTCCATTGAAACTTTTCATTAAGTTAATGCAGTTTTTCATAAAATTTTATAAAAAATTTCATTACAATTATTAAAAATTACATACGACTAATGAAAAAGTTTCTTTAAAATTAGTTTCAGGAAGCTTTTTTTATGAAGCTTTTTCATAAAGTTTAAGTTTAAGTTTTAAAGTTTAAAAAAGCTAGTTCTAAGAAGATAACAAACAATTAGTATTATTTTACATTAGTATTATCGGTAAATGTTACACAGGCCAGGTCTTTGTTCGTATTTCGATATCTCGCTTTCTTTTCGAGATACTTGCCAGTTTTATAAAATTGCGTTTTTTTAAAGGCCGATATCTCCGAAATTAAACGAGATAGGGCAAGATGGGCAACAACTTGGCTCCACAGAAGTATTACTAATACAAATAGGCTAGTGCCGGACGCTTTCAACTCCACGGATTATTAAAAGATATTTAAATGTATGTAATCATTAATTTTGTATATTTGTTAAATTATAGATTATTAAGTTTAAGGTTTTAAATAATTTTATTGTATTATTGTTTTAGTTTTTCCTGAAAATGAACAGCGAAGCTGTGCGAAATATCGAAAATATAATAAATATTAAAAAATAATGCATGAAAAATTTGAAGTTAGCTCGAGCTGAAGAAAGAAAACTACAAAATGAACGTGCAAATATTAACCAGCAAATTTAAACTGAATGTTTATTCGACACAGGTAAGATTTCTAATCAAATTATGATATTCGAAAATATTTAAGAATATGTCGCGTGCAACCGAAAATCTGCTTGCGTACCACTACTGACACGTATGTCAGAGTTTTGCCAACCCTAGTTTAGGCAACCAATAAAAATTTGAATGCGCAAACCTTTTTAATTTAACCATTATTTAAAATTACAAACCGTGTTATTATAAAGTCATTTTGTGTCGTATTATATTTTATATTTTTTCAACCGGTTTTGGGGGGATATGTAACCCTCACTCCCCCTTGATCTACGCCTGTTCAAATATAAAGGAGGGCTCAATAATAAGCATATATTTTTTAAAGAATTAAAATGTATGCGCAAATCGAGATATGGGCATTTTAACTCAAGACATAAAAAAATTGCCTTTGGCAATTACACGAAATCAATATACATACCATTTTAAAAAGTATATTTTAATCTTAAAAAATAAATACAAGTTATAGTCAATTTTGTAACGATAGTTTAGTCTAATTTTATCGTTTTCTTATATTTTCATAAATTAAAATTTCGGAAACCGAAAAGATCCGGAATCGACTTCCTGTCGCGTAGTCTAGTCTAGTTATGATGAATATCATTTAATTTGGAAATGGTCGATACGAAAATTCCATTTTTCTGATTAAGTTGACATGTTTTCACTCACATACTGCCCAGCAAAACTTTGGTAATGGGTGCGATAAAGTAATGCATTACCTTGTAATGTGTACTCCTTACCTGTATCATTATTTTTCAACAAGAAGTAATGAGTTACCGATAATTGAACACTCATGGATTACCTTGTAATGATACCTCATTACATTTTACATTACTTCAATACATAAAATAATGACTTACCGATCATCAATTATATAATGCATCAATTACATTACGTAAAGTAATTATTAATATATATTTTTGAAACTCTATTTATAGACACATTACTTTGTGATTTTTTGTAAGCATGAGGGCAAGGTGTATATTTTTGATATCACGAACGGAAACACGAAGCACAACAAGTCATTTACATTTTAAGCAATAAAATATTATATGTATCGATAGCTCAGTGGGTAGAGTTCTCACCTAACTAATTGTTAAATACCAGAGACCCCAGGTTCGAATCCCAGCATGACCACGTAATTTATTTAATAAAAAAAAAAGTTATTTATTTAAATAAAAAAATATCTGTAAAAAAATTTTTGTATGCATTTTTTTCGCACAACGCATTACAGAGAAAATTCCGTTTTTCAGTCGCACTAGCCGTATGTGGAATTGTCTCCCTGCGGAAGTCTTCCCTGCAAATTACAATTTAGAAAAATTCAAGTCAAATGTCCATAAACACTACTCCCTCTTTCCTCCTCCCCATAACCTATTTTCCTGATATCAACTCAATGCAATGCATTAGTAGGGGCATCCCTGAGTGTTGGTTCAACGTAAAAAAAAAAAAAAAAATATAACCATATTAGTAACCAGTTACTTTACCCCTACAAGATAATGAGTTCACCCATTTCTTTTAGGCTCATCGCCTATAAAATTCATCAGTGATGTAAGGTGTAATGTAATGCGTGAAGCCCTATGGCGATACATTACTTTACCCATGATGTCGTTTTGCTGGGTGATTTAGACCAAGGACAAATTGAGGTTCAATATGCAAGATTTTAATATGTCATAAGATTTTAATAACGTAACGCAGCAAAAATATCCTCGATTTGGTAAGCAGTAACTACAATTGTGAATAAATCAATTGGGAAAGTATATTGCTGTGCTTTCCTTAATGCATTCTACTAACTAATGCATACAAGGAAGCAGTAAAGAATGCATACAATGAACCATTACTGTTGTCAATATGCAAAAAAAGCGCTCCTCAATTCCTACGAAGGCACGAATTTATTGCTTAAAAGAGCAAATGAAAGAAGCTCTTTTCATCTGCCAAAAAGAGACATACCAAGTGGGGCATCGGTAACAAAAATCACGCCTTCTGGAATTGTTTCGGAAGTGCTCGGTAATTAAATAATTACTTCCAGACTTGCACTATTTTTTGCTGGGAAATAAGCCAAATTGCTCAAAGTTCGAGACTAGAATATTTTGTGATAAATAAACAATTAACAATTTGTGATAAATAAACAATTAACGGTGTATTAATTTTTGGTAAAACAACTTTTAACTGTTTTACATTTCATTAAATAATGTTTATTATAAAGCAATTAATTTTTGTAATTGTTATATTTTGTGTTTTAATATCTAGATTAACATACGTACATATATAATACTACATTAGTTTGAACATTTTAAGCAATAATTGACATTTAACATTTGTCGTTGTCAGTCTAAAAACTTGTTTTAAAACGAAAGTTTGCGTTTTTGTTAACAACTAAACATGTTTCATAAACAATTTAAACTGGATTTAAATATAATTTTTATATACAGTTTATATCTGACGTGTACTGCAGTACGAAGCAAATATTTAGAAGATAATTATCCAAAAAGTGTTTTAGAGGATTCGAAATTGGATACGGTAAGTAAATGTGAAAAATCACATTTTTTTTCGTCTTGTGTTAAAACGTTATATCTCTTAAAATTTATTGTAAAAACTATTCCGATTCCAAAAAATCTTTTCGAAATCTATTCAAAGTCCTAAACCGATTTAGATCAGAATTTCAATATTTCGAATTCCTCTTTAAAAAATTATTGCAAAAAAAAACTTAGCCTTAAAAAAAAAATTATTTTGTTAAAAGATTCAGATTTTCAAATAAAAACCACAATTCACAGTGGAGTGTATCACAAATATTTTGTAAATAATTCAGCCATGTCTTACTGGTTAATCAGATTGTTATGAAACACAGGCATTATCAACTTAATGTCAAGCATAAGTTTCATAGAATGGACCAGTAGATCCATCAGGCAATGATGAATTACACTCCAAAGTTGGACACCGCGGGTATTCAAAAATTTTGAGAGCTTTCCAAGTTTATATCTATCAACCTATGTTCAAAAATTATATATTACAAGTCCGCTTATAATTCTAAACAATAAATACGTTTACTCATGTGGGATATTTCTTAAAGCGCAAAAGTTATCCGCATTTGAAAACAAAATTTTACATTTTTGCAATGACCTGGTCCGTTTTTTTTTTTTTTTGGCAATTTAAATGTCAAATCAAGTCCCATTGCTTTGAAAGTTATTGGTGATATTAACAGAAAGTTATTAAATTTAACTAAAAAACTTTAATGGTGTTTAAATAAATCTAAAACCATTATCAGTATTGTACCTGATTCGGCCTTTATTTCTGTAATTTTCTAAAAATTTTTTCAATCTAATGGGTAAGTCTTTCTAACTAGGATTTCCACTTCGCTAAAATTCGAATAAGTTAACAACGGGTAAACCACAAGAAATCTATTGTTTGAAAACATGTCTGAAATTTAAATATATTGGGAAATTTTTTAAACGCTATAAAAAAAATAAAAAAATAGGCTTTGCAACAAAAACAACCCATGTTAGTTAAAGATTGCGCACTTTTTCCGCGTTTTAACAATTAGAGTTGCATTTTTGGACCAAACTTACTGTACAACATTTTTTGAAGTGTTCATATCGGAAATGTTTCATGTCCATATCGGCAAAAACGTTAAAATATTTTTATTTCAAAACTAAGACTTTATAACTAAACAAAAAAAAAATTCTGGTCATTTAGTGAATATATTTGCCAAATTTCAAGGCTCTAGCTTTTTTAGATTGGGAGATACACGAACGCGCCTTTATGAGATAAAGGCTGATTAAGCAAATCGAACTTTGTTAACAAATATAGCGACTACATAGCCCAGATAAATAGTGATGTGACGACTTTTTTCAACTACCAAAATTCTAATGAACACATTTAACCTATTTTTTTTACCAAGCATAGATTCCGTGCGACGTTTTTGACAAAACTTGGTAGGAAGATACGTCGCTTCCCAAGTATGCATTTGTAGTAAATTTTATAGCCTAGTCTAGTGGTGGTATAATAAATTAAAATTGGAACTTTAAAGCTTTCTACTAACATAAGGGGTTAATACATTTAAAAAACTTTAATTTTTATATACTAGCATGTCAAAAATCTATAAAAAAATTGCACAAAATTTTGATTGTTATTTTTGCACTATTTTTTAAGAATTTATTTAAAATTTCGGCAGTTTTTGGAAATTGTTATTAAGCAACTCTAATCGCTTAAATTTATATGTGGCTTTGCTGTTTGCGAGAAAATAGCACATTTTTGATATTAAAACTAAAAACTTATTAATTATTCACATACTTCCATTTTTACAAAGATTCGATTAGTAATTTTTTCTAAAAATTACATTTTGAATGAACAGTTTTCATGTGTCTTTATCGATACCACTAATTAGCGTTTATTAACCCGGTCTTTCTTATATTTCTAAAATATTTTGAAAAATGTGCTATCAAAAAAGCACAAAATAGTTATTTTTTCAAATCATTCTATGGCAACCATGGAATCACAAATTTAACCATGTTAGTACCCAAGACTTCAGGGTTTAATATGCCATTTACAGCGTTGTTATATCGCCTTCGTATCAAAAGTTATAGGCTCTTAAGTATTGGTGTGTCTTTAAAGACACGTTGGTAAAAAATGGGTTAAACAAAAATATTTTTACTGCTTTACCATATTTTTTATATTTCTTTACACTCTAGTGTATAGGGGTAGTGAAAGGCTTAAAAATCATTTGTGAGAATTGCTGCATGATATCAACAAAATTTTTGCATAAAATGATTGAAATTGTACTGAAATTCATCCATTGAAACATTTTATTAAATTAATGCAAGTTTTCATAAAATTCTATGAAAGCTTTTCGTTTATTTTGTAAAGAAATGTGTCATTGATTTACAGAAAAATTTCATAATTTTTCATCTAACAAAATTCTCTCTGTGTATATTAGAGATGTCACGAATAGTGCATTCGTCACTTTACTGAATATTCGGTTTAAACCGAATAGTTCTTTCAATTATTTTCATATAAAAATGCACTGTACTTTAGATATAGACAAAATTAAATAGAGCCATAATACTTTTTAGGTAAAAAATCATCTCAAATTATTACAAAATGTCGTGTTTGGCATTTCAAAGAAAAATATTTTGTTAAAAATTTGATTTTCTCAACTTTTAGATATAAAATACAGTTTTTTGAGCTATTTAAACGAGTAATGGTACGGTATTCGGTCGAATATTAAAAAAGTCCCGAATAGTAAACAAATATTCGTGACATCTCTACTAAATAAATTTTTTACACGCGAATAAATACTATAGTCCCTAACGAAGCCGAGTTTTCAATTTTTTGATTTGCATTTAACTAGTACGAGTGTAAACTCAAAAATTAATAAACACCCAAAAAAATCGTTGTTTTTTTAATTTTCAAAAAAAAAAAAAACAAAACTACACCGAAAAAATTTCTCAGTTACTATTAACAAAAATTTTAACTAAGTCTTGGGTGGAAAACCAAATTAATTGAAAGTAACTAACAGCTTCTTCAACTATTAAAACAATTATACGAGTAGCTCAGTAAAAAACAAAGAATTTTTTAATTATTTTGAAACAACCGTTTTATTTGGTTACTAATAACCGATTTAGATAATAAATATATAAATAACAACCAATGACATTTTAATTTTCATTTGTTTTCTATCTATATATGTAAGAGAGTGGTATGAGTGAGTGACTGAGTCACTGACTGACTTATTGACTGCTGAACATCGACCTACAACCTTGAAAGTTTGTATATATGTACCTCCTGGAAAGGAGACTTCCACTAATACGGGGTTTTCCAATATTCCACTGGAAAGTGCCAAAATGTGGAAAAAGTGTCTTCAAAAAAAATATCTTTTTCCAAAAAAAAAGAACTTTTTTTCAAAAAAACGTACTTTTTCCAAAAAATAAGTACTTATTTTCAAATAAAGTACTTCACCCAAAAAAAGTACATGTTCTAAAAAAAAATACTTTTCCCAAAAAAGAAATATGTTTCAAAAAGGTACTATTTACAAAAAAGCCCTTTTCCAAAAAAAAAAAAAATCCCATCCAAAAGTACCAATTGGAAATACTTTTTCCCAAAAAAAGTAATTTTTCCAAAAAAGTACATTACTTTTTCCAAAAAAAAAAAAACTTTCAAAAAAATTTAGCCATTCTAAAAACCCTTTAAAATTTATTTTTAAAAAATTAGTTTTAGCATTTGTATCAAAAATGTGGGTCATTTTAGATTCCAGGCTAAAGTAGGTTATTGATACCCGATGAAGTCAGAATTCCATATCTGATAATCCTGAGTATATTAAATAAATAAACAAATAAATTTACTAAGAAATAAATTTTTTCGAAATTCCAAATTTTGGGAATTTTTAATTGTATTACACTGTTTTTTCCAAAATAAGCCATTTTCGGCCGTCTTGCGATACGGGTTAAAGTTTTAATAAAAAAAATTGATTTTTTCCATTTGGAACAATTGCAATAAAACTGGGGTAACAGTCAGAAACATTCTTTATTGTAGGTTTCTATTTAAATTTTTTTTTAAAGCTAACGTGTCTTTTAAAACACATTGGTACAAAATTGGTTAACAGATTTTAGTTTTTTTTTTTGTTTACTTGTTTTTAATTCAAAAATTTTCTCTTAAGGCTCAACTAATTAGCAAGTACAATTATCCCATTGAAACTCATTATGTCACCACCGAAGACAAGTATATTTTACGAATGCATCGTATACCAAAACCTAATGCACCACCTGTAATTCTTATGCATGGGCTGTTAGATAGTTCAGCAACATGGATTTCTATGGGACCTGACAAGGCACCAGGTAAGTGGTCATAGGACCATATATGAAAAGTCATTTAACAATATACGCTTTCTTTTCTTTCTTCTCTTTTGAACAGGATATTATCTTTCTGATAATGGCTATGATGTTTGGATGGGCAATGCTCGGGGTAATCGTTATTCACGTAATCATTCTGTACTGAATCCGGATAAAGATATTGAATTTTGGAAATTTAGTTGGAATGAAATCGGTTTCTATGATTTACCCGCTTTTATTGATTATGTTTTGGCACAAACTGGTTATAAGAAAACTGGATATTTTGGTCATTCTCAGGGTACAACATCATTTTTTGTTTTATGTTCTATGCGTCCGGAATATAATGATAAAATCACCATGATGCATGCCTTAGCACCAGTTGCGTATATGACTCACGTAAAATCACCACTCTTAAGAGTGGCACCAAATTTGATTGAAGCTTCTAAAAATCTTATAATGGAATTTTTGCCTCACACGGATAAATTATACAATATGTGTTTATCATCAAAATTTACTGAAGAAACATGTACTGGGGTTTATTATCAAATAATGGGAAAAGACGTTAAACAAACTAATGCGGTAAGTTTAATTAGAAACCGACTGATATTCGTAGACGATCATGAACTGATACCTAGTAGCTACAAATAAATTATTTAACAACTTGAGTTTACAATGACAAATGTCTTCTGAACAATAAAGTCGTTTGACATGACCATCCCAAGTTGCAAAACAAAAAATTAAATATCAAGTGTAAGGTATCATCTTATGACCATTGTCATATTTATATATATATTTACCTCAATCCAATTTCAGACCATGTTACCAGTTATTTTTGGTCATTTACCAGCCGGCTGCAATATTAAACAAATAGAACATTATTTACAACTTGTCGCATCAGGCCGATTTTGTCAGTATGATTATGGGAAAAAAGAGAATTCAAAACGCTATGACAAACCAGAGCCACCAGAATATCCTTTGGAAAAAATTACCGTTCCAGTGGGTCTGTATTATGCATATAATGATTTTCTTTCCAGTGAGGTGGATGTTAAAAGACTGGCTAAACGCTTACCAAATGTAGTGGAAGATAGTCTTTATCCTTACCAGAAATGGAATCATGTGACAATGTTATGGGGTATAGATGCCAGAGAGTTGGCCCATAAGAGAATGTTAGAAGTTATGAAAAATTATCCATATGAACAAAAAAATTAATCGTGTTTATGTTAACGTGTATATTCTACGCGTTTTTACCTAAAACTTAATTGTCTAAATACTAGAGGCGACCGAACACTTCGGCCAAAAAAGCGATATTTGGTCGGTGGTTGATATTCGGAGGATTGGTCCACATTACCAATTTTGATATTGGAAACATATTTGTTTAGTTGTTTTAATTAGATTTTGAGTAAAAAATATAAGGAAAAACCCGTAGTTCAGATGGAAAGTTAAATAATCGGACGTCGAAGGTTTTTCTGATTTGGCAGAATGTTCTACTGCCGAATATGGAATTAATTGCTTAACTACGGACTTTTCTTAAAATTTTACACTGAAAATCGCATCGTATAAGCCCAACAAGCATTTCTTCAGTTGGCAAATTTGTCCATAACGCTTTAAAATTCCGAATAGCGACAAAAAGCATTTTTTAGCCGAAGTCTTCGCTCGGACACTAATAAATACTCGATATAGTCATCGTTAATGTTCACAATTTTCTATATTTATGTCAGATTTTTAATATTCTTGCAAGAATTTTAATATGTTATAGCACTCTTTAATGTATATTTATATAAAAAAAAAATAAAAAAAATCACAACCAGAAATATTTTTTAACCATTGAAAACGACTTAACCAACGGTTCCTAAGAATATTCCAAGGAATTCACAAAGAGTTCCGACAAAATGATTTTTTAAAACAAATTTAAACAAAAATCACAATATTTTTCACAATTTTATATGTAATTCAAATAACTCAAAATTGAATTAAACCATGATTTAAGTATAAACGTTAGGATTGAAGGGTGTTTGGTCGCTATAACAACTTATTTGAGAATAAGAACATTTGGTTCGGTAGAAATGACTTGAATTCACACTAAATGTTAAAAGTTGTAAAATATTTTAAAATTTGTTTATATTTTTTTTTTTTTTGTTATTGCTAAAAAATTAATGTAATTTTCATTTAAATATCAATATCAATATCACTTTATCATTGCGGTTTTAAGGGCTTAACATGTGATCACTTAATTCAATAAGTGTAGTGAACGTTTGTGTCGTTTATGCCGACGTTTCTTGATTTTAAAATGTTATTGTTCTCAGAAACGTCACCAACGGCAGTCCTTGGTAATTAGTGAATAAAGTAAACTTTTTCTGTTTTTCAAGAAAGTTTTTTATTCAAAAACTGCTATAAAAAAAAAGAATTTAACAAATTTTTCAAAAATTGCATACAATTTTTCAATATTTTGTGGACAATAACAAAATTGTGAAGAAATTTTATTGCATTAAATATGAATCTCGATTAAAATTAATTAGTTTTTCTCGGAGTTCATCTTATTCGGGTTAGGGTTTTTTTTATGTTTTTTTTTTTATTAAAGAATTTTGTTTTTTTTTTAATCTTTTAAAGTTGCATTTTATTATGAATTATCAGGTTTGAGATCATAATGAAAATGTTACTATTATAAATAGACAAGCGCGGTTCCAGGGGGAGAGACAATGGGAAATTCAGCACCCCCCAAAATAATATTTTTCAATACAAAAATGTAAAAAAGATTAAAAAAACTAATTAAAAATACTCTAAGTTCCCTCCCCAAAACCATTTCCTAGATCCGCTCCTGTAAATAGAAAACACTAGTTGTTAAAAAATGTAAGAGAACGAAGAAAAAATCTTTCGACCTAAGCGTCATTTTTAGAATCATTCTAATCCAGCACTCACAAGAAAATAAAAATTCAAGTTTTGTGTGTTTCGTTACTTTTGCTTTTTTTTTAATATGAAAAAAAAAAATATTTTTTGGGGCCGTGAATCCTGGAAGGTGTCTGCAAAAGTTTGTCGAAACCGCTAGACTAAGCGAAATGAGATAGAGAGCTAATATTCGAAATATTGTTTGTAATATGAAACACAAATCTTCTTATAAACCAGTCCAAATAGCAAAAAGTAACAACTAAAAATTTGTTAAAAATTATGCTACAGAATAAACTGCTAAATTTAACAGATTTGTTTTTGCTAAATATAATTTTGGTGAAAAAAGTTTTCGAGGTGAAATATTCAATACTATTCACCTGTATGTCTCTGGTTACAAAATTTCCAACTTTTCTTGTAGTAAACAAAAGTGGAGGTAAAAAAAATATCGAGGTGAAAAAAGTTTGAGGTGAAAAAAAAATTTCGAGGTGAAAATAGTTTGAGGTGAAAAAAAAATTTGGTGAAAAAAGTACTTGAGGTGAATATTCAACACTATTCATCTCTATATGTCTGGTTACAAAATGGACAAGTCACGTAATTTAGTGAAATTCGGCAATTTGTATTAAACATTTTGAGGCTGCCTTACATTTTCACTCATTACTTTTGAGGCCCTAGACCGATTTAACTCATTTGGAACACCACACTTTTAAAGAAGCTACCAAACAGTCTGTGTACAAATGAGCATCCTCGGTTTCGTCGTTATTGCATTTTATTTTTACCCATTTCAACATTTTATTTTCATCCATATTAAAAAAATACCAAAAATTAGCTAAAAAAGAGTCAACTTCAAGAGCCTATAAAAACAAAACAAGAAAGAAACGATTTTAAAACCCTTTGAAGGTTTTAGTCTACTAATGGTATACTTTCATTTTCCAGAAATTTGTTGTACAGTGTTATTAGTAAACAAAAAAGAAATCATAAGAAAATTTTAAACTTTCAACGTTTTATTGCATTTTTTTTTTTGCGAATTCTGCCCATCTGAAATCAGCAATCTACAATTTTTAGAAAAAAATTCCATTGATTTAAGCAAAATATACGGTTATTTGCCTTGTACTAAATTAAAAATAAAAACAGCAAAAATGTTGTTGATATTACAGTTTATGTTTGCTGTTTTAGTCAACAAGTAGTTAGTAAAAGTGTTTGCTAATTTCAGAAGAGTAAATTACTAGTTTTAATAAACTAACTAAAATTTTGTTGATTTTGCAACATTTGTATTTTTTCTGTTCTTATTTCATTAAAATCAACAAAAATGGTAATTTCAGCAGTATTTTCTGCTACGTCAGTTTTAACTAATTTTAAGTTTCTTTTTCTTCTATTTTTACATGTTTATTTCTATGAGTGCAACAGATATCTAAGCATGTTAAGTGCATCCTCGTTAATCGTTTATCTTTAACGGCGCAAAAACTATGGTGGTATTAAGCCTCAAACCGGTCTAAGTTTGTTTTTACAATGAAATTTAAAAAAAAAAATTCGACGAAAAGTAAGCAATATGTTCGTCTACATAATTTGTTTTCGATGCCTACTTTAGATAATATGAGCCAAAATAGATTTAGCACGAATCTCAGATATTAATTCATAAATATAAACAAGTTTAGGCATAAACTAATCGTCTTGCCAAGATATAACTACAGTCCAAAAAATACACTGTTTGGGCTTTTACTTAGTAAGAAATGGCCATTTTCGTTTTTTAAAACAAGGCGAAATGAGCGAAAATGCATCTTAACTTCAATGTATATTGATCAAACCTAAAGGCAACTAAATATAATATTAATGAAAATCCGTCCATACGTTTTCAAGTCAACACAATGTCCTTTTAAGGTATCCTATTGGAGTCCTTGGACAAAAATAAAAGATTTTATTAAAAGCTTAAGCTTCAATCTTATTTTGTGTTTATTATCAACGGTTTCTTAGCCTTCCGAAATTAAATGGCACTACTCTTGACGTATCTAAATCGGCAAACATTTTGGGGGTAATCAAAGATTGGATTTGAACTAGATTGGGAACATTGTCGAACGGGTCAGCAAGGCATATGCAACTCTGCACTCGTGTCGAAAGTTTATGGGCGGAAAATGTGGTATAAAAATACAGCTGTATCACTGGCTGTACACCGCGATGGTAAGGCCTGTGGTAACTTATGGTTGCCACGTTTGGTGGTTAGTGTTGAAACGTGCTATTTATACTAGGAAACCGACTAGTGTAAATAGAACATCTTTATTAAGCTTAACAGGGCAATGGGGAAAACTTTCACTGCTGCATTAGAGGTGCTCCTTGGCATTACGCCACTTGATATTCATGTCTGGGTAGACCGCGACAATAACACTGACCAGGTTACATCACATAGGCTGTCTAAGAAACAGGCGTCATATGGAACTTTTTGATGATTCGGTGAATGGTCTTGCAACGGATAACTTTTTAGTGAATTTATCTCCCAAGTCCAGTGACTTCATTTTGTATTGGGTAAGATCTGGAAGTTCAAAACAATGAGTGAAAAATAAAATAAATTAATAATTAATAATCGTTTCTCTCAATCAAAAAAACCTTGAAAAATAAGACTGTCTAAAGACAGTTTCAACTGGTGCCGAACATTTTTGAAATAGCTCAAAGGTATGGAAATCTAGTTCTTTGCAGCCATTTTAAGTCTACACTAAGATGATTATCTGCATGATATCAATTCATTTTTGCATTAGATCTACTCTCAGGCAACTTTTACTGTAAATTGTTATATCTTTAGTTTTAAGTGAACAAAATTGTAATTTATAGAACAAATTTCCGTTTTGACTACCTTTGTAGTTCATTTAAAAAAACAAACCACATAAAATTTCTGTTTTATGAATTAACATTCATTTGATCAGTTTAAAAAAAATAAAACAAATAAACATTAGTCAATTATTTACTACATACATGCGTAATTTTCACTACATTTTTGGTTTATTTTATCAACAGTAAAACACAAATGACAATTTCAATTGTGTTTAATGAAATGTAAGTCATACTTTTTCATGTGAAATTTCGTTTGTTTTCAACTACATTTGCAGTGGAGATTACCTACATAATTTTCTAAGTGAATGCAAAGTCACTATATTTTGTCCATTGAAACTTTTCATGAAATAAATGAAGATTTTTATGAAATTTTAATATAAATGTTATTTTTTTTATTAAAAATTTCGTACGCCTAAATATTATTAAAAATAATATCATAAAAATTATGAAGATTTACCAAAAATTTTTAGGAAATTTTTCATTCACTTTGTGTAGAAAGCTTAATTGGTTTAGTGAAAAGTTTCATTAAAACTCATTTAATAAAACTTTCTCTGTATAGGGACATGAATGCCATAATATTTTGTTTTTTATTTTTAAATACGACATTTATGGATGAATTTTTAAGAAACTGTTTAATTCATATTAATCAAAATTTCCTATTTTACTATTTCGTTATTTTAAATTTAAACTTACCCTTCAACGATTATTACCACAGAACAATAAATTACTATCATATTAAATAAATAACACATAAAGTTTAAATAAAGAGTGCAAAACGTATGAGCAATATAATATATAAAATATATACAACATTACTTATACGCCATGTTTTCCTTTTTTTTAACATAATTGGTCAAATTAGATACAATTTGGTCAGTAAATTATAGAGAAAAAAATTTTAAAATTTGATAAAAATTTCAAAATTTTTTACTCTAAAAATCGTGAAATGGAGACAAATCGTCGAAGTTGAAACAGCTGAGCAGACATGATACATTGTTACCGGGTGTTTCAAATAAAAATAGTTATATTAGATAAATGTTATTTTTTCTATATTTTAATTGTTAAATTTTATAATGTAATGTTTTTAACAAAAAAGATTATAAAAAAAATTGTATACTTTTGCCTACTTATTTAGGTGTTATGCAGAAAAAAGTACGATGTAGAAAACAGTACGTCTGGCAAGCCTAATATAAACTCCAAACTGCTGTTCAATTTTAACTAAAATTTTAAATTTGTAAAAAAAATAAAAAAATATATACAAATGCTAATAACAGAGCTCTCAAAGTCCAAAGTTAGTGAATTCATTTTAGATTCTATTTATTTCCTCGGTATGGCATATACACAAAAAATAAAGCAATTTGAATTTTGTCAAATCACAGACTATTGGTGACAGCCACCAATAAAACTAATGTCTGCAACTAACTCGATGACTGATGATGTGTAGCCAAACAGTTGGCAAACGACTGTACTAAGGGCCAAATACAATAATTTCAATATTGACATAATAATTCTTTTTATTTTGATTTCATTTTTTTTTTTTTTTTTGTTAACATTTCAAAGCTTTTGTAAAGTACAAAAAAATAAAATAGAAAAAATACAAAAAAATTGATGACAGCCTGTTAAGGGACTTTTTTTGTATGTGTGTGTGTTCTTTAGCTATGTTTGTGACAAATTTGAAAAATGCATACCATTCATTCATTCAATTTAAAAATATACAACTGTTTTAAATGCGTTTAGACAGGTAGTTTTTGGAATTTCGCAAGTGTATTGATAAATTCTCTTTAGGAATAATATTTGTTCAAGTTTTCATAGTTTTATATTAAATCGGTTTATTGAAAATTTTAAACGCTGTCAATTAAAAATTAATTAAATCAATTAAATATTTGCCCAAATTCGGAACTTGTTTTATATTATCGCTCAAAAGCAAACACCAAGACATTGTTGTTGTTTTTTTTTAATATTTATGTAGTTGTTTTTTATAAATGTTTATGTTTAGTGGTATTAGTAATAAATATTTTAAATTCTTTTCAACTAGATTAGATATTAATTCTTATTATTTTTATTACTTTATTAAGTTAAATAATTTAGTTCCAGTTTTTTAAATCTTAGTATTTATTTATTCTAAAACATTATCATAAAATTGATAATGTAATTCTTAAAGTTTAATTTTGTTTAATAAAAATTAAAACTTTTTTAAACAGAAAGAAAATGCAAACCATAAATTAAAAATTTTTTCAAACAAAAAAATACTCTGATTTCAAGAAAAGGGCAAATTTCTGCAAAGAAAAAAATCCAAAAAAATGTCATAAATTGTTTGAAATTGTTCACATGAGTATAAATAAATCTGCTAACTAAATGAGAATTTCATGCGGCTTTAATTTCAATGTTGTAAAATTCAAACTATATAAAAACAATTGGGATGGCAACAACAATTATTTTTTTAGTTGTGAAACGCGTGGTAGGGAAGTATGAGTGTATTTTCTAAAAACCATAACTACATTGCAAATTTTCAGTTTTTTCTGAATCAGACTTCGTAGTTTCTGGTATTAAACCTTCGTCAGTGATCCTGTTTTTTGAATTTTTGAATAATGTAATATTTGTTATGTTTTTTTATTTGTTCGATTGCGTCTATATGAAATTTTTCTGTGCAATCACTGACCGTGGTATAGATAAACTGATTTCTAATGCCCCATGCACTCGCACTACACGTTAGACAGAGCGCTTTAGCCCTCTGAGCTATCGTCAGGTCGAGTTTTGTTGTGATTAAAACTAGTTTTATTCAACACACGGTGTTTTTTTTTTGTTCTTGCATACATAATCTCAGAAGTACAACTCCAACAACACAACAGTTCTATTTTTAGAAACTTACCTCACTCTAATGTCCACTGTTTTCCCATATGTTGTAAGTGATGCCATATCTATGATATATTCTTTGTATATTCGATAGATGGCGCTTACGTAGTTAGGGAAGAATTGCTAGAGACCAAAGTTTGATTTTTGTTTGAGTTTGAATTTTAACGTCTTTTTCAGACAATTGCAATTAATACTATAATTAATATGCAATTTTTTATTCTTTTTGGTTTTTGGGAAGGTATACAATCAGTTTTTAATCCAATCAGTCATTATTTAATTGAAAAATAATTCAATTAAAGAGCTATCAATTTGTAATTGAATTAGCAATTTTCGTTGCTGGCGGCAATTCAGCAATTAAAGTTATAGAATCGGTGGTTTTCGTAATTGAAATGGGTTTTTATTTTTTTGGGTGTAAATTTCCGATAGAATCTAAACGCTTCACAAATAAAGTTAGTTTATGCTATGGTTATAGTTTAAAGGGGCATACTGTATACAAACAAGTGAAATGAAATGAAACGTTTTACAAATGATTGGAAAAATTGAATTGTACAATTGGTTTGAATTTTTTGTTTAATTCACTATATATTTTTTATTTAAAGGCCTATACAGGGAGGGGGCTTTTCAATTTGTTTTCGTCGTTATATATTTCCCTTTTTGTAACAACGACATAAGTGACAGTTGCATACGCTTGTCCGCCATACTCACAATAATTTCTATACCAAAAAATCTACAAGTGTAACCAGGTATGTGTAAGTATAAATGATTGTGGTGGGGTTTTGTAAGGTCTAATTCGGTGTTGGGTATTATGATTTACAGGTGACAAATGGAACGATTGATAAAACACACATAATAATGGTTAAAGCCACGCGCCCGATCCCATTGCGCCTTAGATGCAACTATTTATGGATTTAGGCCTCCTAAACAGTAATTTGACCACTCAAATTGAAAAATAAAGATCACTTATCCTTTGAACATCCTTATCCTTTCTTTTAAAATCGGTTTAGTAGTTTAGGGCTTACACGCAAAGAAAAACGTGGTTGGGCTAAGCTTATCCGAAAAGCATCATACATTTTTGAATTTGTGATTGCGACAACCATGTTACTATGGTTGTGACAACCATACTCTTGTCTTTTTTTAATTATAATATGATAATTAGATCACCATATTACCAAACTGATCCAAATATTATCATATTTTCATATATCTAGGAAATGCTTATGAATTATCATAATATGATTCCTGCAGTATTCTCCCAGCATTCTGTTGCTGCTGTATTATAAAGTTTTGCAGGTTTTTTTTAAATAGTACAAATGTATATTTATTTAACAAATTTACACATAAAAATAAACTCAGTTGTAAAATAATTCAATTAATCAAATCGTCTTTTCGCTGACGAATAAGATGTGTGTTATTAATGAGCCACATAACTCATTAGTCTACAGCTATGCGATGCTTACATACATTTTTTAGTTTAGTATCTAAAAAAGCATAACTAAACTTTCTCTTTTTTAGCAGACATCTTACTTTGTCAGGAAAAATAATATAATGGAAACATGTGATTACAGAATATAGCACGCATAAAAATTTCGTTAAGAAATTCACAATATATTAATAATGATAATAATATTTTTCTAGCTAATATCTACATTATAATAATATTGTAGTCCTGGTAATAATATTATGTTCACAGAAAAGAGTTTTGTCATCATTTATTATTATATTATGATAATTTAAAACATATTTTTTCGTACTACAGATTTAAAAGCACGTGTAGTTTGGTAAAATTTTTCTTTCATTGACATATAAAATCTGTCCTTTTTGATTACAGCCATTTTTGATTTTAGCGTACATAATGTGTTCCTTACATAAAAATAATATATTCCTTACATAAAAATAATATTTTATTGCAAAAAATAAAAATTTACAAAAGTTGTTGCACATAATTCTATATATTTTTAAAGGCTTATGCGTCATTGCCCTATGGGGAATGGGACCTGTTCTGCGTGTGCCACAGGATCGGTACCTTCGTGCCAGAGACCGGTCCTCTGCTAAACCCTACCCTATGTAAACAACTGGTAACTTTAACATTGGCTTGTCATAGGAGGGGGTCATTTGTCCTGGTTTAAACCACAAAGTGGCATGCCACAGGATGATGGGCATACCACAAGACTGTCGCAAAAGGGCCATGTCGTATAAAATCAACGAAAACTAAACACCTTCCAATGGGTAAAACTCTGGCCAACTGGCTTTTTCGTGTTAAGCATTCTGGTTAAGTGGTATGTCCTCCCTTTACCTGTCATAGTATTGGTAATTTTAGGACACTTGACACTGCTTAACCCACTTCAGTATTAAATTATACCAGTCCTGTGATAAGTCCTTCTTTAACCAGTCACTTTAAGGACAATTGACTCATCCTTCCCCATAGGGTGATAACTCATTTTGAAGCTACTGAAACCGTGGTTTTAATGTCAAAACCACAAAAACTTTTGTAATATATACGAAATTTGTTCATTATTGTTTTGACAATAATTTCGCATTTTTATGCATGGATTATTATGAGTGTATATGGCACTACTTCGGGTTCTTGATTTTTCGGTTTCTTTAATTATTTATTTTAGCATTTTAATTCATATCTTTGGATTCCGTAAGAGCTCCATATAGGGATTTGTCAACGGCGTTAGGGAATAATTTATATTTAACATATTTTTTTAAAAATTAAAAAAACAGTTTTTTTAAATACGGCTGTTTGAACAGCGGGTTTTGAAAAAATGTATTTTATTTTCTAAAAATTATTGTTTCTAATTTTATTTAAACGACAGTATAACACTAGCTTTTAAATAAGCACTAAAATAATGATAACTATTCAATACAGTTTCAATGAATTATTTTTAACTCTAAAATAACACTAACGAAATAACTTAAAATCGATACCTTTGAAGTATCCTACGGAAGCATTTTTTGTTCTCAAAAACACGCCCAGAAAACAGACTCGTTAGTAGCAACCGTATTTGTTGTCAATCGAATGTTTTGGTTGTTGCGACTGAATTTTTCGGTTGTGGTAACATTAATTCGATTAATGCAACAGAACTTCTGCCATGACAATAGAATTTCGAGTGACTTAACAAAAATTCGGTAACAACTACCTCAAAATTCGGTAGCTACCAGTAGCTACCACGATTGGCTACAAATATGGTAACTACTAACGAGTCTGTTTTCTGGGTGCATCATTGCTTTAAAATGATCAAAGTTCATAAGGGGTCAATTTCACAAATCCATAGATACAAACATACATACATATCGTTCAATCCATGAAAGGACATTGAACATTTATTCAAGTTTTTAATTTAAAAAAAAAAAAAAAAATAATAAATTTTAAAACCCGCTAATTTTGATGACCTACAGTTTTTGAACTGGCTATTTTAAAAATTAAAAAAGCTTCTCAAGGCTGCGATTGTCTACTTTTACGATCTGTAATCCAAAAATAATCTATTCTTTTTATTGGTGAACGATGTACATAAAAACCTTTGGTAAGGCTAAGGTTACGTGTTTATTTCAAATTCCTTTAATAAATATGTTAATTTTATAGTAAAAATCTGAAATTTTATTTTAACAGCACATTACAGTGACTTAAGTTTCACCAACAATCTACAAAAAGGTTAAATTGGAGACAAAAATATGTAAAAAATTTTACAAAAATAATCATTGATCCGAAAATTTTATTTAACTAAATTTAAAAGTGACCATTTAGTAAATTTGTTTACCCTTAAAATTTCCTCCTAGCTAACGCTTACCACCTAAAAGGCATGACTCCCCTTAAATTTAGGGGCCTAATTTGGCAACACTCATCAAATTCCACTTAGGGAATATTACGAAAATTTAATTTTTCATAATTTTGTTATTTTTATTCTGTTTTTTTATAGAAACAATTACATATTTTCAATTATGATGTGAGTAAGATTAATCAAGTTCAATATCATTTTTTTTTGTTAAATAAAATGCCGTATAATACCGATTTAAGAAAAAAACTGCTATGAATCTTTTTCTAATTTAATATGGCAACACACTTAATTATATAAATTACATTCGAAAAATTACCCGATGAATTTGTATCATATTAGATCAATTATCATATTCGATTTATTTGGAAACAATTAGAAGCTATTTGTTATAGAGTTGTCCTAATTTTGTCCTCATCCAATTTAGTCAAATGATACATCACACAATAAGATTATGTCTAATTTAAAGTAATGCGAGATAATATTTATTTTAAACATGGTTCCTTCCAATTTTCAAAACATTAATTTAAGGTAAATAACAAACTCTTTTGTAGCTTGAAAACAACAATAAAGTTTATGTTTAACATCATTTTACCATATTTACAAGTTACATGCGAGTTTTTATGAGAAGCCCTACTATTAATGTTTTTAAAATTGAAAGTAACCATAAGAAATTAAAACAATATATACACCTGTTATATTAGATTAGATATAATCTAAAAGTATAACGTATAATTTGATAAAATTGGATGAGGACAAAATTCTGACAAAACTGCATCAAATCACTTCTAATTCTATCTAAATTTATCTAATATGACACGATTAGATGTAATTTGATACAATTTAATTGGGACATTTTTCGAATGAAATTTTATATAATTTGTTATGGAGTCATATTAAATTAGATAAAACTATATGCGTTCAATCAATATATATATGGTCTCAAAAGTTTTCGAAAGACAAAATCCAAGATAAAGTTATATATGATCATATGAAAGGCCCAGTAAAAACGCTGTTGACATGCAAGCAGGCTTGAAAGGGAGTAAGTCAAAAATAATCCCTTACAAACCTGCTTACATATGCCATGATATTTATATGGCGAATTCCCACTTGGAAGCATTACTTTTGGGCAAAATAAGCGCTGATTTTTGCGCTTATAAAAACCTGTGATTTCATGGCTTGCAGTAAAATCATATTTCATGTCTATATCATTGCAATTAAAAGTAATAACATGTATATACCATACATAATTTATTTTACATAAAATTCTACAGACATTCATTTTTTGTTGTTAATATTTTTTAAATATAATATAATTATTTTATTTATTTTACCGCTCCACGTGCTAGCTCTTCAGAAACAGTTAAATGACTAATTATTTTTATTACATACTCGAAAACAGCAAACACAATCGGAAATCACTCCGGAAAATTTGTATTGATCGTTTATAATACAGGATATGAAACTTTCTGCATTACAACCTGCATCCGTATAAGGGATTAGGGTAAGCTGCTTACAACCTGCATCCTTGCTATGGAAAACAGTAAGCTCAAAATTTTTATTAGTGTATTTTTATACAAAAATTATTCGTTTCTTTTGCTGCTTCGCAGTATTATGTAATAGTAAGCACTTACATCAGCGCATTTGTTTTATCCTGCTTCTAAAAACACGAAAATTTTTTACTGGGGGTCTACTTTAGGGAACAGGCCACATTAGGGTCAATTAAATTACTTTTTTTATTAAAAAGTACATTTTATTGTAAAAGTTCCTTTTTTAAGAAAGTACATTTTTTTATTATGAAAGTACCATATATTAAAAAAGTATCAGTTACCAAAAACGCATCTTTTATTAAAAAAGTTTTATATTTATTAAAAAATTTTGTAGTTATAAAAAAAGTACCAAGCATTTAAAGTATTTTTTTTTTTGTGTAAGGTAGGGCATTAAATTGCTCCCCTTTATTGACCATTCTTTTGTTACTTGATAATTGTAAAGTGTGAGTAGAGGCAAAAAAAAAAAAAAAATCATTATAAAAAAGGACATTGACAAATAACTTAATTCAATGTTGTCACCACATGTTGGAAACTGTGCATCAATTTTTCACAACAACATTTTGTTTGTATTTCAATTTTTTTTTAATCTTTTTTACCCAATGCTATTATTCTTATTTTTTTTTTTTTTTGATTTTATGTCAATATGTCAATTTGTTATATTTGTGAAAGGCACTGCGTGTGTGTCGAGCGGAATTTTCCACATTTGGCATATTCTGTTAACTAACTTTAAATATTTAAATTTATAATTTATATTTTGCAAATAATAAATTGTGTGTAAATTTGTTTTATTGCATGTAATTGCAAATATTAAAAATTTACATAATTTGATAATAATTTTTAATGAGAGTCATTCCATGTAAAACCGAACTATTTTTTACATAACGAAACATTAGTTTGCTTTGAAATTTGACAGACGTATTCTTATTTCAAAAATAGTTGAGAATTGTTTTTGGAAAAAAATAATTCTTTTCTTTTTAAAAGAGTTATTTGTGTTTAAAACCTTAAAAAAATTACAAATGTTTCAAAATGTCGATATTTAAATTGATGTATTTTTAAAAACAAGTTGTCCGCTTCAAATGCCTGACGGCATATCTTTAGTTTGCATTTGAAAAATTTCTAAATACTTTAAAATATATTTTCAACAATCAAGGTAAAACAATACAAATTAGTGTGTTATTTTTTGTTAAAAGTTCCTAAAAAATAGAACCCGTCCCACTCTGAAAATTTCCGTGTTTATTTAGTTGTAGTGTGTGTAGATGCTGATGTAATACGCGATTAATAAAATACTGATATGGAGCTTTATAAAGTTTTATCTAATTTAATATGACTTCATAATTAATTGTATAAAATTTCATCTGAAATTGTATCATAATTATTAGATTAATTTAGATAGAATTATAAGTGATTTTATACAGTTTTGTACAAATTTTGTCCTAATTCAATTTTATAAAATTTTACTTTTTACTATAAGATTATATATAATTTAATATAATATGATATAATATGTTCTATATCTTGTTTTGTATATAAATATTTTCAATTTAAAAACATTAATAGTATATCTTCTCATAAAATCTCTCATATAACTTGTAAATATGGTAAAACTACTTTGAATATAAAACTTATTATATTTTTCAAGCCACAAACGAGTTTTGCTATACTTTCCAGCAAAACTTTGGTAATGGGTGCGATAAAGTAATGCATCACCTTGTAATGCATCATCCTTACATGGATCATTATGTTCCAACAAAAAGTAATGAGTTGCCGATAATGGGTTACATAATGCATTACTTTGTAATGAATACTACTTACCTTCAGCATTATTTCGAAATATATAGTAATGAGTTACCACTAGTTGGTTACGTAATGCATTACTATGTAAGGTATACTCCTTATCTACAACATTATTTTGAAACATAAAGTAATATGTTTCCAATAATTTGACACTCATTAGTTAATTTGTAATGATACATAATTACCTTTTACGTTATTTCAAAACATAAAATAATGATTTACCAATCATAAATTACAAAATGCATGAAATATAAACGAAAAGTATTATTTAAAATATTATTTTGAAAATCTATATTTAAACACATTACTTTGTGATTTTTTGTAAGCATGAGGGTAAGTTATATATTTTTAACATCACAAGCGAAAACTAGAAGCACAACAATTCATTTACATTTTAAACAACCCATTATGACATGTGACGATGGCTTAGTTGGTAGAGTTCTCGCCTAATAACCAGATACCCCAGGTTCGAATCTCAGCGCGAACACGTTACTTATTTAATTTAAAAATTCATTTGTAATATTTTTTTTAATAAATTAGTTTTTATGAAAGTCTCTTTATAGACATATTACTTTTTCGAACATGGTAACAATAAAAGTAACCAGTTACTTGGCCCAATACTAGGTAAGGAGTCCACCCATTACTGTTAGGCTTATCGACAGTAAAATTCATCAGTGAAGTAATGTGTATTGTAAAGGATGGATCCCTATAGCGATACATTACTTTACCCATTATTTGGTAATGTGTGGGTTTGCTGTGTTTTTCAGTTGAAATCAAGAAAATTTGAAATAAATTATAGTTTTTTTATTTTCGCGTTAGTTAATATTTTACTAAAAATGTTTCTCAATTTAAAATAGTTAATTACAATTAACCGCCTGTTTTTATAAAGCGAACGGGGTAATTAATCTAGAGGAATGCATGTTTATTGGTTTTGTAACAACAAAATACATACATTCCTCTGGAGGAAGTACTCCGTTCGCCTTCTGTTAAGTTCTAATGCAAAATTCCAATTATATTTGTAATTTAATAAATTTTAGAACAATAATTAAAATTTCCATTTTTAAAGGTGAAGTGTAAACATTGCTAGACATTTCAATAAATTTGTTAATAAACATGATAGTTTTGCAATGAAGTTCGATGCATAGCTTTATAATCATTAAACCGCACTTACAAATTTGTTTTGATCAAGGTGGACATTGATTGCACTTATAGTAATTAAATGTGATAAAATCCCAAAAATTGTTTAACAAATTGTGAAAAATAATTTGCGGTAGGTTGGACCCTATTTGTCGGGGCATATTGTTCTCAGAATTCATAGAAATATTTTTCGGTTAAATCACAAACTCATTGAAAATTTTTTTGTTTTCGTCTAGAAGCGTGATTAAACATTAAAGATATGATATCATATATTATTATATGTAACATTGCATTAAGCCATATAAAATTATATATGAAATCATGCTATATATATATATATATATATAATATATATGTATGCAGAGCGCATACTCTAGAGACATTTATTCGTTCCCCCGCATAGTTTAGGGACATTTGCTTACTTTGGGGACTGTCCCCAAAGTTTTCGCGCCTTTTCATACATCTAGCGTATTAGATGAGGACAATTATTTCTATACACCGCATATTTCGGGTACAAGCCCAAATAAACGCTAGATGTATGAAAAGGCGCGCCTTTTCATACATCTAGCGTTTAAGATGAGGACAATTTTTTCGATACAGCGCATATTTCGGGTATAATTTTGGCCATGTCCCTAAAGTATGCGCTACGCATACATATATATATATATATATGTACACTAATGGCGTTTTCTTTTCTGGCAAAAAATGTAACATTTTGTTTGCCCTTTCTAAAAATTTGCACTTTTTGTGTTCTTTTCTAAAAAATTGACAGCACTTTAAAAAGGAATCATGTTCTTTTAAAAATATGTCGCCCTATTAACATGCAAAAATGTTGCCATTTTCACCCTTTATAAAATGATGGGGTGAAAATGTTGCACTATAAAACAGCTGATTTTATAGTTTTGTTTTGAAAAAAAAAAATATTTAAAGACGAAAATTAACAAATTTTGTTTAATAAATTATAATAATTTTAAAAATATACATTTAAATTGCTAAAAATGGAAAAAGCTGCTGTAGTGATATGCGTAAACAATGTTGTTGGGGTACTAATGGATTCTTCCTCATCATCAGATGAAGAGGAAATGTGTGTTCTGCAGGAGCGAAATATTGTGCTTGCATCAATTCCTGAATCCATTTTAAATACAAAAAAAATAATTAATTAAAAACAATTTGAATGCCAATTTGCAACTTGTTTTCTTTTATACACAAATCAGCTGTTCTAAGCAGGGCAGCATTTTTTGTTTAAATTCATGTTTTATTGTGACTATGAATATGGCAACATATTAAGAGGGTTATGACAACATTATTTAAATGTCACTTATAAAAATGCAACATTTTTTTGTCAGAAAAGAAAACGCCATAAGGGTATTATGTAGGTCAAGACAGCAAATGTAGTCAAAAACAAATTAAATTTCACTTGAAGAAAATACGACTAACATTTCATTAAATTCAAATAGCATTTGTCATTTGTTTTTACTGTTCAACAAATTATTACCAATTGAAGTAAAAATAAACGAAATATGTTAGTAAAAAATAAACAAATATTTTTTTTATTTTTTTAAATAACAAAAAACGACTGTAAAAAATGATTGTAAAAGCGTAAAACTGTCATTTAATGTGGTTTGCTTTTTTGAATAAAAAATCTAATTTGTTCTACAAATAACTGACATTTACATAAAAAATAAATTTTTATAGCAGAAGTTCCCTTAGTTTATTAATATGTCACAAATCTACGGTAATATCAATCGATATATATTAAGATATTAATATGCATGTTACTATATGTTTGCGGGATTTTTGTTTTTGAACTATTTTTAGTTAAATTAGGCTTTGATAGAGTACAAAATATGAAATGGCAAATTTTCTAAGTTAAAAATTTTTAGCTGAGAACTAAAAAAACCAACTTAAGTCAAGTTTAAATAGAAACAAGACTCTAGAGTTTTTCTGCAGGAACAAAAAAAATTGTTCTACCAATTCTAGATAAGTACACTGCATGACACCAAAGCAATTTAAAAGGTCTGATACATTCTATATATTGCAGACCCGCTGATTTCAATTGTGTAGTTTATTTTTCGATATATGGTACTATTTATAAACAAAATGACTTTAAAATTTGACGCATAGTCATGCTTTTTTTTATATACAAACATTTTGAAATACAATCAATCTGGTTTCTTTCTGTTAAAATATAAGGACAAGAGCAGTAGTAAAAGTTAAAATTTTCAAATGAGGATTGTGCAAAAGCTATAATCGCTAGGGATGAAATTTAAATTTTCTCAAATTTTCTCACGTGCAGTATTTATTATACTATAAAACTTTTTAGCCTTGGCATGTTATCCTTTTTCTCGCAAAAAACATGAAAATGGAGAAAATTGGATTTGGACAGATTTGAACTAAACTGCACTTTATGGGCCTGTAGAGTTATCAAATAAAAAACGTTATTTTTTCGTTTAGCTCTGATGAGCAACTGTTTTATTTATTAAATCAAAAATACTTAGCACTACTTAAACATAAATTATATTAGTGTGTGATTTTGCATAGCTTGCAATTCACACGCTAGTAGGGTTGGTATGTTGTTGACAAACAACATTCCACAAAGTGTGGGTCTCTAGTTACATACAGACGGTATGGTAACGCAGACTTGTCAAACACACTACAACTCCCCTTTTCAGGAAAAAGATTGATCAATTAGAGTAGCTCATTGATCGATCTTTTTATATAACTTATTTAATAAAAATATTACATTAACAAGAGGAAATTTAAACCAACGATCTTAAATAAGAAACAATTTCTAATAACATTGGTTTCAATTTATTATAAAATGAAAATAAAAAAATAAATTATCAAAATAAAAGATAATTAGAGAAAGGATTTAAGAGACGATTTAAATTATTGTAATTCGTCTTCATAAAAAAAAAAAATTTTCAAAAATAGAATGTATCGCTTAAGTATATAAAAGCGAAATCAAACAACATTTTTATTTCTGTATTATTTGTAACTTATGTTTATCATTTTTCTCTATAATACTATAATTTTTAAATTATTCGTCAAGATCAAACACATCACATGCCTTTCAATTTCATGTACCCGCCGGTATGGCCATTACCGCAAGGTCATTAATGTCAAAGAATGCGATGTTTTCAAAGAAAAATGGGACTTGGTAATAATTGTATTTCCCAGTGTCCAAGTTCATAAGTAATAATTCAGGTAATAAATTTGTTGTTATTAAAGGACATGCGAGAATTATCAGCGATATTTATTATATATTTTGGGTATTTTAATACCATAAATAATTGCGCTGTGTATTAACCAAAGAATGTTTTGCTGTTTACACTTAGTGTAAAAGCTAGTTAACCGAAAAATAAAAAATTTTAGATTTACAAAATAATTTATAGATTTTATGATAAAATCATATTGTCAGTGCAGCTCGTTGATCACTGCAAGGTTAACTTTTTACCCTTTTCCTCTTACTGAATCGTTCTATTACTGTTTTAATTATTATAAATTATTCCCTGGTGCTACTAATGTCTAATGTAATGTTCGAATACATTAGCAATTTAGTTGTGTTATTCATTTGGCACGTCGTTTTTTCTATTAAGTTTTAAGAAAAGGACTCTAATTGCCGGTCTCGGGACCTGAGGCGTGTGGAATTATTTCCAATGCCTTTAGCAATAGCTTGCCTTAACTTCAACACTAAGTCTATTTAATAGACTTGGTATACAACTTCTTCGGAATTCTAGTTCCGGTATTGGGTTTCCTGTCTTTATTTGACACAATATTTAAGCTTTGATCAGACCAGAGCACTCAAGCTGCTCTATCAATTTAAGATCAGAACTCTAAATATTCTTTTGGAATACCCCGGTACTAACTACAATCGCGATTGCGCATTTCTATAATGCTTATCAAAAAGTGCACTTTTTATTCTACCATCCAAAATATATGTGGCCTATTTAAAGGGCTCCGTTCACCTCGCCTTGCCGTCTACTTTTTCAAGACTTAGGATGATTGAGTCTAGGTCAATATCCTATTAACAAAGGGGCTGGCTAATGTACCGTATATATATAATTCATCAAGAATTATCTTCATAACGCGCTGCCATTTATTATTTAAAAATTTGATGGACGTCTCCCTCAAATTTATATTAGTCTCTTTTGAAACTATAAGCACCTCTATCGAAATTCAGTAAGGGTAAATATACTGTTAGTAATTACTAACGTATTTGCATCTGGGTAGAGATGTTGTGATATAATGAAGTATAAGAATCAATTTTTGATGATTGATGCATCCGTATAGTATGCACAACTGTTGAATCTATTGCTTTTGAGAGCAACGAAATGGAATCAATTTTTGATTCCTAAAATGAGATTCATTCCTGGTTTGCAAGAACCAATAACGTGAATCATACAAATATGACGGAAACCGAGTCCGTATCGCGCAGTTTTATTTAAGTCTACATGAAATTTATAGACGGAAACTGAGTCGAAATTGCATGATTTCATTTAAGTCATGTAAAGTATATAAATACTTTTAATATGCGGATTAATTCAACGTTACTATATTACGAAATAATCCATAATTGGATCAATTTGCACGTATTACACAAATAGTGCGTTGTAAGGAAATGGTTAATCTCAAAAAAAATAATTGTAAAACAAACATAGAATTTAGCATTAAGTAAATTGAAGTATTAAAAAAAATACAAAATTACAAGTTACAAAAAATATTAGCAGAATAAGATATATATAAAGAAATAAATAAATAAATATATCTTTATGTAGTGAAAATAAATAAATAGAGACAAGCATAATGGAACATGTACTGATGAAATCTAAACTCACGGCTTAATAGCTTACAGTGATTACATCAGTGTAAAGATTCCAACCAAATTTGATTTGGTTTTCTTGAATTTCCATAAAAAATTATGAGTATATTGACTCATAAATGAAATGTGTGAGTTTGTTCCAGCTTCTAAAAGCTATGTAGATTAGTAAGAACAATATAAAGGATGATTAAACCTGAAGGTTTTAGAGAAGAGAATTCCTACAGGCTTCTCATGTCTTTATTACTCAACAAAAATGGGCTAAGCATTGCAGAGCTTTTTCAATTTGCCAAAAGGGTTAAAAGTCAAGCAAGAAAATCAAAATCAAGGACAGTTTATATGCGAACGAGCAGAACGTATATTATTTGATTTTGATATAATTGGACCAAAAGTAACGGGTAGTTTTGCTAATGAAAATCTAACGGTACAATTGTTACATGATGAGATAGTAAAGGAGTAATTCGGCATTAAAGGCCTTTAAGATTGAAAATAATCAATTTCCGGAAAGTGTTATAATCCATCGTGATGGTGTAGGCTATGGTCAACTATCATTGTGTGGCGCTGCCTGTCAAAAGATGCTAAATCAGACCATTAAACATCCATAGTAGTCCAAAAACATATCAATACACGTTATTCTACCGTTAGCGGTAATAACACTAGTAATCGTATGCCTGGTACTGTGGTCGATTGTAACATAACACGTTCCAATCATTATGATTTATTTTCGGTGTCACAATGTGTACGCCAGGGTACAATTAGTCCTAGCCATTATGTTGTCATCCGTGATGATTCTACTCAAAGTCCATATATTCCATAGAGATTAACTTAACCAATATAAAGTTATCTTGAGAAATCTAAGGAATTTCAAAGGAACCTTAGTATTTACAACAATAAAAAAAAAATAATAATTACAACAATTATAATTGTAAAACAATTAAAACGCAAAAAAAATATTCAAAGTTTCTTTGGAATAAAAAAAAAATTGATAATATGAATAATTGGATATTCAAAAATATTTTTAAAAATTCCATAAAAGTTTATTATACTTCATTATATTTGGTCGGTAAAAAAATAAATTAATGATTAAATAGTGTGGCATACTTTTGTGCACAGATTAGTGCTGCCATTTAATCATTTTCTCGCATTCCTAGTGTTGGAGAATTGATTCCAAATAAGGATAACTTTAATGTAAAGTTATTAAATTTCCGCAAATATAAGATTTTTGGCACTGTAATGCACATGAAAGTGCGGCCAGGTTTTCAAAATCATGATTAAAATTTACAGTGTAAAACACTGGTCTTATCCATCTCTGTCAATATTGCAACCCATTACATGTACAAAAATCAAGTTTACATTGATTTACTTAAACTAAGTTTAATTGGGTTGTTATTAACAGGGATTTCGATTTGTTAGTTGTTTAGTAATTAAAAAAAAAAATTATATATTTGTCGTGGCATTCGTTATCCGTCACCTTCAGATAGACAGATCCCAATAGCAACGGCAAATATAGGTCATACATCATTTGATGACCGGTAAATTTTTATTCCACTAGGGGAGTGTCCCGTAGGAGTCACCATAGTCAATAAAAATAGTTATTAGATTGTTAGTAATAATAATTTTTTTTTTAATAATCAATAAACTTCAAATAATATTCAATGATCTTGAAAAGGTAATCTTTTATTAAAATATTTTTTTTTTTATTTGAACTTTCTTTCTCTTTTTTTCTTTTTAAATTAATTTCAGTTAACCAATTTTGTATTGTTTCTTTCGTATTTGATTAATATTATGTTTAAATTATCCTCTGTTTTTGCAATGTATATTTATATATAAAAAATGTTTAAAGAAGCAAAAAGTTTTTTTAAAATTTTAAGGTTTTCATTCTATTAAAACTTTTCGCGTAAAATTATGACTTTTTCATACAATATTAAAAACATTTCAAGTTTTTTATACAAAACTTAAAATTTAATGTATTTCATTCAAAATTTAAAACCATTAGTACAAAAATTTTTTTTTCTTACAACATTTTAAATTTTTCAAAAAATTAAATTTGTCATACAAAATCTAAAATTTTTCATACAAAATTTTCAATTTTCAGAAAAAATCAAAAATAAAATTTTTTTCTTTTAAATTAAAAACTTTTAATGCAAATCTTTAATTTTTTCTAGCAAATTTACAAAATTTGCATACTAGTTTTCCAAAATTTTAAAAACGTAGTGTTTTAAATATTAGTGTTTTAAATATTTTAAAAAGTATATTCAAAATTAACAATTCCACAATTTTAAGAAGATTTATGTAGTTTTAATTTTAAATTTTATTAATTTTATATTAGCAACCAATTCGATTTTATGTTTAACTTATATCATCTGTACTGTACGGAACAGACGATGCTATATCTTAAAATATGTTTACCTTGTTTAAATCTGTTATTATCTCGTTGAATTTTCATCTTAATGTTGTTGTATTGCTGTAGTTTTAAGTTGTTGTTGATGATGTTGTTGGGCCAAATTTTGTAATAGGGTTGCCTGTTGTTGCTGTTGTGCTAACTTTGCTGCCTATGCTCCAGTGGTATTTGCTGTTGTTAATATCAATTGATGCGGCTGTTGGGCTATTAAATTTAAACTAGCTGCCGTTATTGTTGTCTAGGTCCGATGGTGTATCGGACACACCATCCTTGGGGTTAAATGGCTGATCCACCCCGGCAATACACATCCGTATTGCTTCTTCGTTGTAGGGTTGAAAGCAATTTTTGTGTGTTTTAGAGAAACCGGTATATGTTACTACACATTTTGTGTAATTATAAACTTATTAAAATTTTTGTTAACTACATCAGTATTTTTGTTTTCACTATCGTTGCTGATTAAATTTAAAACTTATTAGATTTAAAACTTATTATTATTAAAACTCTGTTAGATTTTTGTTTTTTTTTTTTTTTTAAAAAAATTTTTTTTTTTAACAGGGTCAGGTCCTGTTGGACCCAACCCTTTATGTTTGTTTTTTTTTTTAAAGTCAATAGTATTATCCAAGGCAGGATCGCCATGTAGAGTTATCAAATAAAAAACGTTATTCTTTCGTTTAGCTCTGATGAGCAACTGTTTTATTTATTAAATCAAAAATACTTAAATACTTAAACATAAATTATATTAGTGTGTGATTTTGCATAGCTTGCAATTCACACGCTAGTAGGGTTGGTATGTTGTTGACAAACAACATTCCACAAAGTGTGGGTCTCTAGTTACATACAGACGGTATGGTAACGCAGACTTGTCAAACACACTATAGGCCGTTTCTCAATAAAATAAAAAGTAGGTGATCCAATCCAGAAGTAAAATAGAATTTTTTCATTCGTGTTATTATCTAGGGGCCCCTGGGCCCCCTCAAGGGCCCAAAACCTGGTTCGCGTAATAACATAGTAAGTGTGGGTACACTAAAAGAAATTTGAGCGTAGAATTAATGAATTTCTTCATTAATACAGTGATTTTTTCATCAAAAAGACCCCAAAGAAATGTTTCATTGTATCAATGAATAATGTAATAAATGAATGAATGTAATAACTTCAGGGACTACTTTTTTTTATCCAAAGTGTACTGTATAGGTAAAAATCAAACAATTACTCTAAACTATTTTTTTTTGTATAATACAAGTTAAAATTTTTATTGAAAAACATTCGAAGATTTTTTATTGATTTAATGATTTTTTTATGAAATTATGAAGAAATCATATAAAAATTTCCAGAAGTCATTAACAATATTAGTGATTTTTCATTCAGCTAATGAAATTAGTTATTAAAGCAATGAATCCATTTTAATGAAATCGATTCATTAATACTACTATTACCTGCACGAGGTAATGCCAACGATAGCAACCAAAAAGTAATATTTTCATATAAAATCCATCATTTGGACAGTAAATTTTACAAAAATAACACGTTTTTGTACTTAAAATATACTTCATGGATCAATAATATAATTTTCTAAATCCTGAGTAAATTTCCTTTCATTTGAGTACCCATACTTATATGGTTCCACACATACAGGTTTTTGGGGCCGGCTCCAGTTATTTTTACATTACCCCAAGGGGCCGCCAGGTAGCAGTCTGCGGCGACGTCAATTACATTTCAAAATCGTTCACTTGTGAAATTTTTCTATATCATTAATAATATCAGACCTTCACTCAAACTTGTGAGCTTAATCGCTTCCTTGGAAAATTTGTAAAATGTTTAATACCAAACATGGGGATTAGTACCAATATTTGGGTATTTAATTACAGGGCAATTACTCAATTACACCCAATTACATGTAATTGAACATAAAAAAGTAATTGGCCTGTAATTAAATACACAGCTATTGGAATTATGTCCCATGTCTGGTATTGACAAAATTGAAAATTTCGCAAGGAAGCGATTAAGCTCACAAGTGTGAGCGTAGGTTTGAAATTTTTAATGATATAGAAAAATTTCACAAGTGAACGATTTTTAAATGTAATTGACGTCGCCCAAATCTGCCAGGTAGGATAGAAAAAAACTTTCTTTTTTATTTCCTGTGGGGGTCATATATTTTTTTTTTGAGGAACGCCCTTTAAATTGCAGTTTTGCAAATATTTTTGGTTGAAAAAATATATTTTAAACAGATTTATGCAAGGAAGAAGGTAAATCGATGATATCAAACAAGACGTTAAAAATTATGTTTGGTGTACAATTTACATGGTAGTTTTATAAAAAAAAAAATGGAATTAAATGCAGAAGTAATTTGGTGCGCCGTAAGTTGCCTGGTTTTTAAGAAAATTTTTTCATATCAAAATTAAACGTTTAAAGTACAGTTTCAGACAACAACTTTAAGAAAATTTTCCAAATAAACGAAAAGGTATATATTTATTAAAATTAAAAGGATACAAAAAATATATGTGCCAAATCCGTTGAGTTGGCAAAAATGTCTGGAATTACGATTGAAAATTAGGTACTGCAATCAGTCATAACTTTAAAGTGTACCAACTATAAATAGACCATAAAACCTACGTAAAATTTTAAAATAAACTAATTCCTGTAGTTATTTTTTATTGCTTACTTTGCACAGAAAATTTCATATAGACAAAATCGAACAAATAAAAACATAACAAATATTATATTATTCAAAAAAAAAAAAAAAAACAGGGTCACTGACGAAGGTTCAATACCAGAAACTGTGCAGTCTGATTCAGAAAATTTAAAATTTGCAATGTAGTTATGATTTTTAGAAAATACACTCATTCTTCTCTACCACGCCTTTCACAATTAAAACTTTTTGTGTTTGTCTTTTCCGAGATTTGAACTCGGAAGTTCGATTACCAAACTCGCTACAAAGACTTATAAGTTTTGAGTGCTACATTTGAATTTAAATATTTTGTTAGAAAAGCAAACATCAGGTTGTTTTGGGTAAAAAATGGGATTAAACAAAAAATGCGCTCAAAAAGAGATAAAAAACCTCAAAATACCTGACACGCACAAAATCACATTTAAGCCCAAAAATAAAAGTCAAAACTTTTCACTATTAAGAATTAAATATAGAAAAATATATTATAATTAAATAATAATATAGTGATATTTAATAAAGCAATTAATTAATTCTTTAGTTTATTATACCAAATTCAGAGCAAGTGTTTTATTACAGCTGATGATTTGATAGAATTACCATTTTACCCGAAGAAAAAGAGCGGGTAACTGCTGGTAAAAAGAGAAATACATAACACTCTCATTAACGCTTTCATTTGCCCAATTTTACATAACAAAAACGCTTTTTGGTAATATTGGGTTCTTGCGGGTGTCCCCCGTAACGTACATCGAACAGACTTATTGTCTCAAATTCCTTTACCAACACCAATCATTAGTTGCTTCTACACTCAGGGAACTTCGGCTTTAAAAATATGTAGTTGTTTGTTTCATTATTTTTAATGTAAATGTAAGTCATTTCTAGAACAAAGAAAATTTTTAACTAACCTACAAGGTTAGTTAAAAATTTCATTTAAAAACACAACTCACATCAAATGACTGTTGTATGATTTTACATTCATTTTTTACAGTTGTTTTTTGTTATTTAAAAAAATAAAAAAAATAAATGTTTGTTTATTTTTTACTAACAAATGTGGTTAATTTTTACTACAATTGTTAGTCATTTTTTGAACATTAAAAAACAAATGACAATGTTAGTTGAATTTAATGAAATGTTAGTCGTCCCTTTTTTAAATGAAATTTCATTTGTTTTTGACTGTCGTCTTTACCAACATAGTTTCCTTAGTGTAGGTACAATGCAATCCACAATACGGTTGGTACTACTGAACCTCTAATTTAGTGGCATATTTAATTGCGAATACCATATTTGCAGTAGCCACTTTTGATTATTGACAATTTTTTTTTTTAACTTGATATATGGTACCAATTCTATTGTATTATCACAAAACAAATGGTTGCTTCTACCGTGCACTATTACTAACCGAATTGAATTTGAAAAGTTGATTGGAAATACCAATAATTGGATAAATGGAATGGTTTTTAATTCCTGTGCCCCCTTTTCAAAATCCAGTACAATATTTTGACTTTATTAATCGAATATTGGTAGTTCCAAATGAAATAACGTGCTATCAAATAAATGTTAATGGTTTCGACCGAATATTTTGACTTTATTAATCGAATATTGGTAGTTCCAAATGAAATAACGTGCTATCAAATAAATGTTAATGGTTTCGACCGAATTCGAACCAATCCTTTTTCTGGGTGAACGAACAAGAATTTCAAACTCTTTTTAATCAATTAAAAAATATATAAAGGCTGTGCAAATTTTTCTAATTTAACTAAAAAAAGTATAAACTTCATCTAAAAATATGTTTCCTCTACGTGAACAATCGCACACTTCTGAAAAAATCTTTAAATATCTAAAAAAAAAAAAAATTTTCAATAAAAATGTTTTCTTCTTCTTCTTCTTCCTGTAAAGAGACTAACTAAAGAAATATTCTACAGTAATTAATATAAAAAATTAATTACGATTGTCATTATCTGACGGTTGCAAAACACTTTCTAACAATCTAACAACTTTATTATAGCATTTTTTGGCAATACGTACATTTCACTGTACCTCCTACATACTGAGTTGACCAATAACGAATTTTAGTTTTGGTTTTGAAACTGCAATTATTTCTCTTTAAGCTTTTGTTCAAATATACATTTTTTGTTTCCAATTCCTGCAAATTATTGAGCTTAACATCCTTTAAAATTCAATATTATTAAAATTGCTGGAAATTTACTTTTACACAATATTTAATGAGATTATAAATGTATCTGAATAGTTTGGTGAAAACAAATATTTATTTAATATTTTGTGCGTATATTTTGCATTACAAATACGATTTCAACCACTTCAGAATACTTGTCTATCATAAGTATTAAGTAATAACTATAACAAATAACTCCATTTACATATAAATGATCAACATCCATAGTAATATTAAAATAGGCACCATGGAAATTAGGATGTCCTTAAAAAATTATTTTTAAAAAGGTTTTTTTTCCACATATGAAATGTTTCAATAAACAAGAAATGTTCAGTAAATAAAAACCCATATTTTCATATCAAAATAAAAAAAAAATAAAATCAGAATAATTGCGCTAATGTTCAGCAGATTTATTTTTCTAAAATTAACAAATTTCTCAGAAATGATAGATTTGTCTGTAGTAATAGCAAAATTTTTAGATAATATTACTTACGTTTTTTTAAGTGTAAATAATTTTTTAATGTAAACAAATTTGCAAATTTGACAGCAAAAATGGTTAGTTTTTAAGTAATTATAACAAAATTTCCAGTTGATTTGTTTTTTTTTTTTTGAGTGTAAACATTAAAAACTCCCATTATCGCAAAAAATGTTTATAATTATTATTAAAATCCAAATATGACATTTTTTAAAAAATAAAAAAATTAAAAACCTATATTTTACGCTAAATGTTAAAAAAAAAAAATCAAAAGTTCAAGTTTGACCTTGAATTCCTCAAGAAGTGCTCAATCAATGTTAATTAAATTAAAATTGAGCCAAACTCAATTAGTTGTCTGTCCTTTAAAAAAAAAATTACTAAAATATTTTGATCGGTTCAAAAGTTACAGAATTTTGGCCAATGAATAATGATTTTCAGCCACTGTGTGTCATTTGAATTTTTTTTTTTGAGATATTTTAGTAAAATGAATAAAATGTACTACCGGCGGGTCGTGGCGGGTACAAAACTATATACAGAGCTAAAGAGGACACTTTCACCTTTCTTCGGGTGGTATACGTTTCTTGCCAGCTTGTTTCCATTAAAAGTTATATTCCACTGAAATTGAAATTTAACAAAAAAATAGTAGTTTAATAAATATTTCAGAACACCCTAATAATAAACGGTAGTGCTGTGACCACTTCCAACAACCTAAGACTACAATCCTAAGAACCTTATAAAAAGACCGCATGTCATTATCGATCATAACTTGTTAGTAGTAACCATTTACTTTTATAAAAAAACCAACAAAATCGCCTTTTTCTGAAATAAAAAAAAAACAGTTTGACAGCATGCCATGCCCACAATTAGCAATAGTTTGACTTAATTTTTTGGCCACCTTAATTTGGACATAGCTACAAAATGAAGTTAGAATTTTAAAAATCGGTGACAAAAGAAAATTGGACTTTTGGCCAGTGAAATAAAATTTTCAGCCACTGTGCAGCGTAGGCAATATGGGGTAATTACAATTTTTGTTTTTGTGGATAAGTTGTTTTTGTTTAAGGTAATAGTCTTGGATAAATCGGTTAATGATATCGGATGAAGTTAGAGTTCCACATCTGAATAGTTATTGTATATTGAACGAATAAATTAATTTAGAAATTTATGTTTTCAACATTTCGAATTTCGGGAATTTACAAAATAAATACTCTCTTCTCACAAATTGACAAATTTTGGTCGAAAATTGGAATATTTAGCGAAGCTTCAACTATATTTAGCGAAGTTGAATTAAGGAAATGAGCGTTTGCATGAATATATATTGAAGCACTCATATTTAGCTTAAGCCAACTTTTGTAAAGTTTACTCTCTATTAATTTGGTTAATCTGTAATCGAAACTCATCATATCCAACCAAATCAAATTAAAAACATTTCAAATAAACAAAAGGAATTTAGATAATTTTTATATAAAAAGTGAATAATATCAAAAAATCATTAACGGCCTGTTTTTGCAATACGTGTATAATTTCAGACGAACGTGTGGCACCCGAACGAATACGTATGGAAATGAGTTTTTATAATTCGTTCGTCTGACTTACGTTTAAATACGTAATGCTTTATGTTATGTCAAACAGTAGAGATTGTCATGATATTGTTTTTTTTGGTTTTTGTAAGTTTTTCTCATATACAAATAAGACATTTTTTGATGGTAGATGGCAACACAAAAGTGTAAATGAAATATTAACAAAAACAGCTGTTATTTGTTTGGAAAATATTGTATTAATTTTAAAATAATAAAAGTGTTCTAAAAATTAAATTTGTGTAATAAAAAAACAAAACAAATGCACAAATAAAAATGTTCGGGTCAATTGCTATGGGATTCTTTAAGCTAAAATTTTCAAGCAAAACAAACAAAAACAAAGTGGGCGTTGTGGTGTAATGGTTAGCGCGTTGGACTTTTACACAGAAGGTCTCGGGTTCGATCCCCGGTGCCGGCAGCATCAAAATAATATGTATGAGTTTTTTCTATCCCTCATACATATCGCAATGTCCACCTTCGGTGTTCCCATAGCAATTAACCCCACCGAAGTAAAATAATGAATCAGGGCTATGAACCAAAAAAGCTTCAATAAGTTCGCCAACTCTCCATCAGGTGGCGAGCAACAACTGTTCTAAGACTTATCATCTCGCGCAATTACAGTGTTGCCATGACTGAAGCCCTTCATCTTTCCCCACCTTTCATCTCTGTACTAACCCTTTCCAAAGAAAGCAACACGCTAAATATAGGAAGTATTTCCTGAGTGTTGCCTCTCTTTAAAAAAAAAAAAAAAAAAAATTTTGTGTACAAAATGCATATTTACCTGTTTTTGTTATTTTCGCTGCTCATAATTATGTTTCAAATCGCAATATAGAAACCGAAAAAAGAGAACGAAAATGACAACTCTTACGTTTTCACTCATTACAAAGTGACATTCGTGATACAGAAGCCCAAAGTCATTTTTATCACTAGTTAGACAAATTTTTTGAGTGACACGTCATACAAAAACAGGCCATAAATCTATCCGCAAAATTTACCGAAAATTTTCAAATTTACACAAGTCAATTGTGTTCGTGCTTTAAGTTTTAAAAAATTAATTAAAATTTTGAACCAAATTAACAAAAGAAAAGTCAATTGTGGTTAAAAAGTTAACGTTTTACAAAAAAAAAAAAAAAATAATCGTGTTTTTCTATTTACAATAACACTGGGTGGGTGTAATGACAAATCTCTTTTTAGGGGTCGCCCTAATGTAAATACTACTTAAATACTGCATACATTTACCATCCCCAAGAGTTAGAAAATCACCTTATTCTTCTTATTCAAATATTCACTTTGTTAAGTTTGTTGTTTGGAAGTACATACAGAGTTTAAAAGATTGAAATCATTTAATAAACATAAATCTTTCGCATTATAAAAACGAAATCTACCGATTATTTTTTAATTATTAAGACTTGACTATACGGGTTATAAATGAGTCTTTAAGTGATAAAAGCAATATTATAATTAATACAGTCCTGCAAATGCAACTTTTAACTCTTTTTAAACTCTGTCTATATAAGCATATTAAGTTAAAGGTATGTTGATTTTCACCAACATTCAACATATTTGGTTAGTTACTATGTTTTCAGTGCAAATATTTTCTAAATAAACCCTTAGGTATTGTAATTTTAATTTTGAATTGTACTCGTACTTTTGTACTAAAATTTTTATGACCTGATATAAGAGGGCGTTTTATGGACATTATTTTTATGTTCACATTCTCAGGATTATGGCGACTTAAAATGTGCGTGTATGTCAAGTTTAGTTTTACTTGTCATTAATTCCAATTTTTTTTTTTCTATTTTAGTTTTAGTGTAAATGGACATTAGAACGTTTAATTACCCAGCAAAATTTTGTATTAAATATAAGTTAATGTTGGGTTGTTACATAAATCACTTGCGTTCATCTGCTATTTTTTATTTATATCTTTGAACATACCCAGAAAAAAAATTAGTTGGAATTCCCTATTAAAAAACAAAATTTAATCATTATACAATAATTTCAATTGTGAGTACTTAAAATTCCTCATCAAAATAATTAAACTGTATTGTAAACGGAATATATATAAAATCAACCAAAACACAGTCACATCATTCAATAAATTGGTCTTCCTAATCAATATTGCAAAAATTTTATCTTCTACAGTACCTTTAATACCCACAACCAACCACTTTTCGGAGATGTTATCTCTAGAATAAAATATTTTCAGTTAAAATCTAATATTAGATTAGATCATATGGCACTATGCACCGCGACCAACTTAGGTCTTTTGTGCTGCCTAAAGTTACCCTAAAGATTCAAGCTACCTATAAAGCCAATAATCCTATTAGGCAAAATCTTCATAATGTCCGAAGGGGAGACAAAGCGATTGCCAAGAAACTTGGCACGCCTTTCACATAGCCTCGGACATTCGCAAAGAACATGCTCTGATGTCTCAGCTACCAGTTCGCAAAACCTACACTCATCCGTGTCCGAAAGACCCCTTTTGCGCAGGTGGTATCTGAGATTGCAGTGTCCAGTCAGGTAAGACACCAGGGTTCTCAAGTCACCCCTCCCGAGGGACAAGAGTCTCCTCGATCCTGCACTGGAAAAAGAAATTAATCTCTTAGCCTGTCGTTGGCCAAGAGAGTTTTCCCAATAGAGAGAGAATTCTGACTCCCTCCACGACCCGAGCTTCTCCCTAACATACCCCAAAGGTATACCACAGAATGGTTCAGGGCCAATAAAGGGCCTTCGGGCCCCGCAATTAGCAAGACAATCTGCCCTCTCGTTGCCCTCATGCCCCTCGTGACCAGGAACCCACCCTAAGGTAAGCGAGTTGCGCCTGCCAAGTCGGTTAAGAGCCAGAATGCATTCCATGACCAGACCAGATGACACCTCATAGGACATTAAAGCCCTTAATGCCGCCTGACTGTCGGAAAGAATGTAGATGCGAGATCTAATAGTGCCCCTTCGTAGACACTCCTCCGCGCAGACACAGATAGCAAAAATCTCTGCCTGAAAAATGGAGGGGTATCTACCCATGGGTAAGGCCCGTTGGAAACCTGGTCCATAGACACCCGCACCAGTGTCACCATTCGCATCTATCTAATATTAGTTTCGCCTGCAAAGAAAACAATCACTCTATCTAAAATATTAGTTTTCGTTACCAATTTTAAAATAATATAAAGTTTTTTAATAGTTTTGGTAACTCTAGTAAAATATTAAGCAACCCAATTTATACTGTACATAAAAATCTATTTTTAGACATTCATATTTAAACTTGAAAGAAATAAATATTCAAGGTCGAAATTTGAAAATACAAATTCAGATTGGGTGTGAGCAAGAGGTAAAGTAATTTCCTGACAAGCACCTGTTCGACTCCAGTTTTTTTAATAAAATTATTTTAAAATAATGTATTAATTATTTTTGTAGTTTTCTCTAATAAAATATTGGGATCAGCAACCGAATTTCAGTTGTACATATAAATCTATTTTTAGACATATCTATTTAAATTTTGAAACAAAGAATCATTCTGGGTTGAAATTGGAAAATAGAAATACAACTTGAGTTTAGCCCAGAGGTAAGGTTCGATACCAGTTCGCGCTATAAGAATTTGTTATTAATACAATAATTTTCAAATAATTAAATTGTTTTTATAGTTTTTGTAACTCTAATAAAATATTGAGATTAGCAACAGAATTTCTCTTGTAAATACAAATCTATTTTTAGACAAATATTTTAATTTTAAACTAGAAAATATATAAGGATGAAATTTAAAAATATATTTAAATTGGGTTTAGGCCAGACGTAAAGTACATGCCTGACAAACGGAAGATTGCCGGTTCGAGCCCAGTTCGAGTCATAAAATTTTTTATTAATAAAATAAATTTTGTTGAATGCATGTAAATCTATATATAGAATATTATAGTCCATATACATAAAATATTCAATTGTTACAATAAAAATTTGAAATTTGTAAACAAATGTTGGCTGTTACAATAGTATTCAAATTTAATAATAGTGATAGTACGTGGAACCACAAAAATTCGGTGCGCAAAAAATTCGGTTGCAACTACAGAACTGTTTTCTGTGTGCAGGTTTAAATTTGTGAGAGTTGTATCCAATGTAAATTTAAAGCGGACTAAAAAGTTTAAATTTTCGTTTTGAAATTTTCTTGAATTAAGACATATTTTTTGAAATTGTTCTATCAAATAAAATATAACTGGGTTATTTTCATATATTTTTTATGAGTAAGTGCAAATTTCCCTTGTATATAGGTAGTTTACTTACAATAAGATTATCATTAAGAGTTAATCATTTAACCAACACGTGCATAATTTGTACTTTTCCCTAGAAAATATTTCTATATCAAGGGATATAGAAGTAAACTTTAGAGGGTTTGCTAGCTCTTTGCAAATGATTTTATAAGGAATTTTTATGTTAATGCTTTATACTTAAAGTAATGAAATATACGTTTTCGATAAAACAAAAAAAGTTAAAATATATTTTATTATAAAGAATAGTTTTAATGTATAAAAACAATATAAATTGTTTTAATTAAAGAATTTATTATAATGTTGAGGTTTAAATATTTAATTATAATACAGCCGTTACATTTATAAGTCAAGCCATTCTAGGGAGTCATTAAAAATATTAACTTTTTGTGGTCAGAATATTTTTTTATATGCAAAATATACCCAGTCAGAAAAAGACAAAAGTAATAGGTTGCGCAAGTGTTGACAACATGTAGAATGTAGATAGAAATTACTAAAAATTACAGTGAAACTAACTACAAATGTAATTTAAAAACTGTTGACTGTATTTAATATATAAATTACTAAACTTCAAATCTTAATCACTAAAAAGCAAGTTCATACACAATATTTTCTCCGTAAAGACTACTGAATATACACAGTAAATTAACTGAAAATCAGTTAAAAACAGAACTACTTACTTTTCCTTTAAAATAATTGTATTTTTAAGTTTATTTTAAACTGTTAAAAAACTAATTGACAAAATCGGTAAGAACAATAGATTGTTCTCGTTTATTTCAATACAGAATATAATATAAAAAGTCTTTGTTTTAAATAGAAAATTTTAACTGAATATTTTAACTACTACCGAAAGTCCGTTTTTTGTGTGTTTTGTTTATTGAATAACAGACAGAAAGTTAAAAAATATATTTCTTTGTTAATTTAACTGTATATTCCATTGAAACAACTTTACCGATTAAACTTTTAAATAACTGTTGACTTTTTATGGAAAAGTTCTTGTGAGTGTACCAATGCAGTAAAAAATATGTTTGTATTTTTTTTTTTTTTTTTATTTATTTATTTATTTGTTAACCTGTGTAACAAGACATGACATCTTAAAACAACACAGGGTGGTATTTTGTTACATATTTTAAAAAGTATAATCTTAATTCTAACATTGTTTTTAACAATAGACATTTCATTATCACAAAAATGAGAGAGAGAAAAAAAAAATAAAAATAAATAAAAAATAAAAAAGTTAAAAATATTAAAAAAATTAAAAAAATTATCAACAATCTCAATTAGTTGGTTGTTTATATAAATATTTGGTTTAACGATTAACTTACTAGTTCGTTTTCTTATTACAATACATTTGGATTTGCGTGGATTTAAGCTCAGTCCATTTGCTGAAGCCCTGACAAAAACTCTATTCAAATCATTATTAAGTTTTACGATACATTCATCGAGGTTCTTTTCATTTCTGTTGCTCATATACAATTGAGCATCATCAGCGTACAAACGGATTCTGCAGTGTAATAACTGATCAGGAAGATCATTTGCATATATTGAAAAGAGAAGTGGACCAAGAATTGATCCTTGTGGAACTCCTCTTCTAATTGGGAGAAATGATGAGGTTCCAGTGTTAGTTTCAACACACTGCACACGATTTTCTAGATAAGATGACACTAAATTAGTCGATGTTGATGTGAAATTCATCATCTTACATAGCTTTTGTTTAAGTATAGTGTGGTCTACCGTATCGAAGGCTTTAGAATGATCCAACAGCACAAGCATAGTTAAGCAACCATCATCAACTTCCTTTCTCAGATCCTCAGCTACGTCTGCCAGAGCTGCTCGAAAGCCAGATTGTCGATCTGTAAGCAACCCATTATCAGTAACGTATGATGTTATTTGATTATGTAAAATTTTTTCCAAAACCTTGGATAAAAACGGTAAGATTGCTATTGGCCTGCATTCCTTGTTTGATTTTGGAATAGGCAAAACTTTAGCCTGTTTCCATCTTAAGGGAAAATAACTTGTCGTAATAATTTTATTAAACACGTGAGTTAAAATTGGTAAAATTGACGGAAGTAAAATCTTTATAAATCTTGGATGTATACCATCAACACCTGTAGCATGTGACTTTATAGAAATAAAGCTTTTAAATATATCAATCTGACTCACACAGTTGAAGGAAAATTGTTATTATTATTGGTTTTATTCAAACTTTCTAATATTGGCTTCACAGTTGAAGGGGTTATTGCAAAAACTTGATAAGCCACATTTTATTTCTAGTTTGCTTTTGTCTTTTGAAGGCTAAAAAGATGCAAATAATACGACTTTTGCTGGACGTTTATACTCTAGATACTTGCAATAAAACAATAAATGTGGCTTATCAAGTTTTTACAATAAGTCCTTAAATTTTTGTTTTAGAAGTGGTTAAAAATTTAAAATTACAAATACGTAGTTGTTCATTAAAATTGTAAAATAACTACTCAAAACAACTGTTACCTAAGTACAGTATATTTGGTTAGTTATTTTTTTAAATGAATATCTAAATTAGGTGTTTTTCATTTACATATAAAAATTACAACAATAGCAGTTAAAACAACTACTACTGTTTACAACCCGAATGAAATTTGGATATGCGATAAGTAACCCTAACAAACTACATATGCAATATTGGTATCAAAATTTTTGTTTTCTCGAGTACATTGGAACTGAAATCAAAAAATCAAAACTTCATTAGACATGTCTTCTTACCAAAATGTGTTAACTTTGTGTCCACCTTTTAAACCTAAAACGTGAGATTGGGCTCTCAGAAAATGTGACCCTGAAGAGGGATGATACCTGGCTGGGAGATCCCTTTTCAAGATTTAAATTATATATTATAGAGGCGGGTCCACAACAGATAAAAAACGTACAATTATCTTCACACCCTTTCATTGTATTATCAAATACTTTATCAACCCACAAGAGCCTTAAGTCTACTTGTGTATCAAATAAGGATTTGTTGTTATTTTTTTTTTGTTAAGAAATAAAGACAAAAACGCCGTCCGCTTAGTTTTAAAATAAGTTTTTATTCCTTTCTATTTGAACAACGATTGAAACTTAAAACTAGTTTTACAATCATCAAGCCTACACTCAGGGAACTTCTGCTTTAAAAATATGTAGTTGTTTGGGTTGTAATACAGTTTCATTATTTTTAATGTAAATGTAAGTCATTTGTAGAACAAATACAATTTTTAACTAACCTTGTAGTTCATTTAAAAACACAACTCATATCAAATGACTGTTTTATGATTTTACATTGATTTTTAACAGTTGTTTTTTGTTATTTAAAAAAATAAAAATAAATAAATGTTTGTTTATTTTTTACTACCATGTGGTTAATTTTACTACAATTGCTAGTCATTTTTTGAACATTAAAAAACAAATGACAATGTTAGTTGAATTTAATGAAATGTAAGTCGTCCTTTGTTCAAGTGAAATTTCATTAGTTTTTAACTACAATTGCTGTCGTCTTTACCAACATAATTTCCTAAGTGTATGCAATGCTAAACATTATAGTATTTTTTAACTCTCTTCCTCTCGTTTTAGTACCCGGTTTAGAACAATAAATACACTGTGGTGCAAAATTATAGCCGCACCCAAATTTTCGGCATTTTTTATCTTTATCGGTGTATTTAAAAAAACTTAATATTATCGAATTGTAGGCAATAATAACGCTATAAATATTCAATATAGTTTTTTAAAATAAGTTAATTTTATTTACAATTATAAAACAAAGTTTGTTTTTTTCTTGGTGCAGAATTATAGCCGCACTTATAAACATTAATAAAAAATATGTTTCTTAAAAAAAGCAATGAATTATTTTAAAATTATTTATACATTAGTAGTGTGTGGGACCTCCCTTGTTAGAGATGAGCTCAAAAATTCGTTGTGGCATACTGTTGACTAAACTTAAACGAACTTCACTTGTGGTAGCTTCCCAAGCTTCAATTACCGCGGTTTTAAGATCCCTAATCGTGCCATATTGCTTGTTGCCACCGTATATTTTGTGTACAATTATTCCCCAGATGTTTTCAATGGGGTTCAAATCAGGGGAACAGGCTGGCCATTGCAATTGAGGGATGTTGTGGGACTCTAACCACATGCGAGTATGGTTACTCTTGTGAACAAATGCATTATAATGCTGGAAAATCATATTTTTGTCACGAGTTCGATAAAAAAATGGTTTTGGGTTTGTCTAGAGAAGAGTTGTGTACTCTGCCGAGTTCATTTTGGTACTTGGAAAAGCCAACTCTAGCATGTCATCGGCACAAAACGACCCCAAACCATCAATGATCCACCACCAAAATTTCTTCTGCAAAAATATAGCGGTTCTTTACGTAAATCTCTCCAATATGAATTGTACACATCCGGACCGTCTAAGTTAAACTTTTTCTCATCCGAAAAACTTATCTGTAAAAATAAATTTTAAATTCAAATAAATACAGACTAGATATAGCTAAATGAGACTTACCTTATTCCAGTCCGTATTCATTTTATTTTTTGCAAAATCCAAGCGTGCACTTTTGTGCGGCAGATAACTGAAGACTGGTTTAGCACACGATTTACAGTCCAACGGGACACATTTAAATCACATTCGTCTGCAATTTATTTGGCATTTTTCGGGGAGTTGCTGGCGCTTCTGATAATCTTGCGTTTATTACGATCTGCAAGTTTAGGTTTTCTTTTTTTCTTTTGTCCGTAATTTGAAGGATTTTTAAAAAATTTCGTACCACCTTTTCAGATCGGTTTATTCTCTGAGCAATTCCTCGAATACTAACGCCTTCTTCTTGAAAAGCAGTAATTTTGCCTTTTTCAATATCGGACAAATAACAACCGCGTGGCATTTCGAAAATTAGCAAATTATTTATTATTTGCAAATTACCAAATAATAAATAATCAATGCAAATAAGAACAACAAAAAAAAACTAAAATTGGCTTAACCGTTAGCTGAGTAAATTGTTTTTTTAATCTGCGGCTATAATTATGCACCAACAAAAAAACTAAGAATTTGTTGTAACGGTTTTTTTAAATACAAAAACAAATATTTGTTTTTTGTTTTTCTTATTATTTTTCAAAGTCTTTCAGATGGCATACACAGATTGCTGCAATTTTTTATGTAAATGCACAAAATTGGTGAAAAGTACATGCGGCTATAATTTTGCACCACAGTGTATTTCCAGCATAATTAAGTATTAAAGGTATTATTATTAAAATCTTTAATTACTGAAACTCTTAATCGATTAAAAATTATCAATTTTAAAATAAAATGATTCAAATCATGAAATTAAATGCAAAGATATAAATATATAAATGACAAAATCATCAATAAGCAAAACATAACATAAAACAAGGCAAGTCAAATACTAATAACAAAAGTCAATATTACAATAATTATAAAAAGACAAAATACGTTAATACCTAATAATATTACGGGTGTTACAACCCTCATTTTTTTTTTTCTTTATCACATATCAAAATTTCAATAAAATCGGAGAGAACCCATCGGCAGATCCCGTTGTGAAAGTAAGCACTGTATACTATACTTAGATACTAAACTCGCCTTCTTTATTTTTCTTCACCAGCTCTGCTCGATTCAGTAACCAACCACAGAGTAAAACAAGAGGGTTTTTAGGAGAAATTTAGTTTGTGTTGACAAAAATTAGGTTTGAAGGTAAAAAACAGTTTTAATATATTGAAATTTTGTTTCATGGTTCGTTGCCAGATAATTTCTTTAGAAACATCCTAAATCACCCAGCAAAAATTATAAAATCTGATATATCGTAAAATAAAAAATATGCTAAAATTCTGCTTACTAAAAAATCAAAAAGTCTAGTAATATTTATTTTGCTAAACAAATATGCAAAATTACGACACACAAAATGTGATAAAAAACTTTTTAGTAGACATATTACAATTTTGTATGTAAATGCTGCGTTTTTTACTACATTTACGTGTTAAATAAACGTTATAAACGTTTAATAGCTCAAAAACTTTTAAAAAGATTTTTTTTAATTCTATTGATTTTAAAAAATATGTACAGAAAAGCATTTGCTTACAAACAAAACATAATGAAAAGCTTTTATCATATCTATTTAACAGTAATTTGGCTTGCTATTTGCTTTATGTTATAAAAAATGCAACATGTCATAATTTTAACCGAAACTGGCAAGCGCAACCCCTTTTTAAAATCCGACTTATTTATTGTTCAAAAATATGGCAAGATCCCAGACAAAGGCTTTCAACAAAATGATGCAACTTGACTCATTATAAAGGGAAAATGTTGGTTACTGAGTTGAGAAGAGCTCGCATTTTTTGGATAGGCAAATGAGAGGTATTCCATCTCTGTTAATATTTACTCTTTGATGTAAGAGAAGTAGAACAGCTGAGTCGACGTTGGTTGATCACATATGCCAGTATTGGCCAAGGGTTTGCTGCAACTAACTTGCAAACATTGGGAAACAAAAGAAATTGATATTAAAAATTATTTTCTATAAACAAAAAAGCTACTGAATGTCTCTCTTGAATATGTGTACAAACGTAAAAGTTCATTTAAGCCATACACTCAAAAAAGTTTGTAGTTTAAGTTAACTGAAAATGTAATGTAATATAAATGATAAATCACTTAAAAGCCGGCCTACTTACTTTCATTTAAATCAAATTTTTCTTGTTATTTATTTTTAAATATCGTTTAAAAAAGAATAGTAAGTAAAAATAAATGTTCAAATTTTAACTACAGATCAGTAAAAATAAACGTTCGATTCAGTTAATTGAAAGAATTTCAGTTTTTTGTTTTTGTTTCTGTTTGTTTTTTTTTCTACAAAATATGTACACACACACATTTGTGTAAATTATCAATTTCTTGTAATTTGTATTGAAATAATTTTGTATATAAAAACCCATTTCAATAAAAAAATAGACACGAATGTTAAAAAAAAAATTTTGAAAAAAACTGAAACAAATAAATGACAATATGTATTCCGTTTTTGTGGTTAATTTTCTAAGAATTTTTTAAAATAAAAAATCAGTAAATAGTAGTAATTACTACCCTGCAGGAAGCTTGGGGTCAAGTGTCTCCAAGTCTCCACTTTTGTCTACTATTTTGTTGACATTGTCAACTAAGCGTCTACACTTTTTACTTTATTAGCTCACTAGTAAATTTTTGGTTCCAATGTCTACATATGGTCCCATTAGAACTAATTAGTCACTAGTGAATCTATGGTTCTTATGTCTACATCTGGTCCCATAAGAACTAACGAGTCACTAGTGAATCTTTGGTCCAATGTCTGCATATGGTCCGATAAGAACTACCTAGTCACTAGTGAATCTATGTTTCTAATGTCTACATATGGTGCCATAAGAACTACCTAGTCACTAGTGAATCTTTGGTTTCAATGTCTACATATGGTCCCATAAGAACTACCTATTCACTACCTAGTCAATAGTTCTAATGTCACTAGTGATTTTCAATGACACGTACATGTTAAATGTCTATAGCAAATTACATTGCCTGGGGAACATTTGGTTAGTAGAAATTGAAAAAAAGTAGTAAATTAATTTGAGCAAATGTATAAAAAATTTAAAAAATGTTTATTTCAAAAATAACTGCATGTTCCTTTATTTTTACCTCAACTGAAAACTTTTTTATTGAACTACAAACAATAAACAACATAATATTCAGAAAGTAACATCATTCACGAGTAAATAAATACTGCGAAAACTTTTAGCAAATTTAAAATAAATTAAAAAACAATTCATTCGAATTTTAACACGGATACAATAAGATTTGTACTGCCGGATTTTGATGAAAGTAATACAAAATATTTTTTACAAGTTTCCTTACACTCAGGGAACTTCTGCTTTAAAATATGTAGTTGTTTGGGTTGTAATACAGTTTCTTTATTTTTCATGTAAATGTCAGTCATTTAAAAAAGCAACCCACATTAAATGACTGTTTTATGATTTTACATTCATTTTTACAGTTTTTTTTTTGTTATTTAAAAAAATAAAAAAAAAATAATTGTTTATTTTTTTTCTAACATGTGTTTAATTTTTACTACAATTGTTAGTAATTTTTTGAACATTAAAAAACAAATGACAATGTTAGTTTAATTTACTGTAATGTAAGTCGTCCTTTCTTTAAATGAAATTTCATTTGTTTTCAACTACATTTGCAGTGGTCTTTACCCTGCGGGAAATGAACCAGTCACTGGTATGGTCAAGTGACTAGAGCTTTGTGTGTATGAACCTGTCCTAGTTTCGGTTCTGTTATATGAAAGTGACCGGTACTTTTAACATGGGCTTGTCATAGGAGGTGGCAATTGCTACCTTTGAAGCACCTTGTGACTTGGCGAATAACTTGATGAAGGTTACCTATCACCGTACCGACTGAAATTAATAAGCTACTGGACAAGTTAGAAGTAGGCAGTGCTAAAGTAAAATAATTTTAGGATTTATGTGACATGCAACAGGACCAGTGGGAAAATAATTATCAAGTGACTGGTGTAGGTGTACGTATCGTAGAACTGGAGAACAGCTTTTGATAGAAAACTAGTAACATATTAAGCGCAATGTGTGCTGTTACTGAGGTAGTTTGAATGGATTAGATTTGTACCACTGCACTGGTCTAGGGAGTACATGTCGCCGGGTATGCGAAAAGTAATTAGCAAATAACCTTTTACTTTTTATTCACCGTGTGTCACTAAACTACCACAAAACTGTGTTTACAAAACCTTCAAAAAGGCACAACAAAAATCCATTTTAAAATAAGTTTATTTCATTGTTATATCCGATTTGTAGCAGTCAATGGACTGAATCATTTGGCACTAATTGCCATGTTTTCATCAACTGCTAACGGGATTGAACCAGTTCAATGACCAGTAAGAACTTCAACTGCTTCGGACGTAGTTGCGTCAGTACACTATAATGTTATCTTACTTTTTCTCCAGTTACATGATATACCTGATACCAACTTGTCAATGTTTTGTCACCATTACTATAGTCACGTAATTGGTCATTTCACACAAATTTTTGGTACACCACAATTTTGGTTTCACCAGTTTCGTGACGTGCCACCCAAATATTTATCACAAAATCGTCACTTTGGATCAATCGACCCTTCATTTCCTGCAGGGTGTCTACATAGTATATTTGAACGAGATGTTTGATTGACTTATTAAATTTCACCACAGTACCAAAGTGTGTAATTTGTTAAAGATGTCAAAGTGTTTATCGGGCTTAAAACCACTAAAATATCTTTATCTAGTAAAAATCTATAATTTTCAATAGAAGTTGGTAAATAAGTTCATTTAAGTCGATTTCTTTTGGAAAGACCTGTGTACAAACAAAATAACTTTAAAGACTTTTTTTTTTGAAATCAGACTCAATTGTAATCCAAATATCAGAACAAGGAAATTTCTTAAAAATATTTAAAAATAGATCTCATACAAATCCAGTTTTTGTTAAAAATATGGATGCCACACCATTTAAATATTGTTTCCATTCCATTCTAGGTGACCGTTAAGGGGTTAAAATTTAAGTTGAAAGAGAGCCTTTTTAACCGTGTTTAGATAGCAAAATGTACAAATCTCGGGATAGAGATATTTCAGAAAGTAGGAGGAGTCTTTCCAAGATTAGGGTCTCTATTTCTTCTCCGGAAGACGGTCTAGCAGATGCATGTATAATATATATTTGATTGTTGTTGGATTCGATTGGGGCACTCTAAATTGGTCAAAGTGGAATTTTTCAAAATTTGACCATACGGGTCAAAAGTCGGGACATCAGAATTCGTTTTAGAGGTATGGTTCTTTCGGCAAAGTTTCTTATTTTGATCCCTAGAATACGATTTTCCTTGAACGTTGACCGATTTTTTTGCCACCAGACAAATCGACCCGGCCTAGTATGTATAGTAGAGCGACTCAAAAAAAAAGTGATTTTGTTACCTCTCTGCAAATAAAGCTTGATATGTTTTATAATGATCCCCAAATATTTTGGTTCTAGCGTTTACCATCCGTGAGCTGAACCATTTTTAAAAAAGTTATTTTTTCCAGTTTTTCAAATTTTTTTCTTGTCAAAATTTTTTAATTTGTAGTTTAGTTAACTAATTTAATTTGTTCTGTTAGTAACTATTTTTATCATTTCATTTATATATGCAACTAAAAAAATAATATTTGAAAACTTAAATATATCTCACAGCATCCTAGATTTGAAAACAGTTCTTTTGCTTACCGCCAGGTTATTATAATTGAAAAATGAAAAAAATTTGATACCCATATTGCCTATATTAAAAAAAGATAAAATATATCGCGATGTTCGCGTTTTATGTGAATAATTACAAAAAAAAAAATAAATTAACATTATTTTAAAACAGATTCAATTTGAAAAGCAGAACATTATTTCCAAATACGTAGAATGTGTATGAAAACCCGAAACGAAAATATGTATTTAAATCGCAAGTGGTCAAGTTTTATATACCATTGGATGCTGCTTCAAAACCTCTTTTCGATGATACCAAATTTTATTTATGTCGTCTTGGATCAAAGTACAAAAAAATTCGTATAAAAATGGTCCAGCTCACGGATGGTAAACGCTAGAACCAAAATATTTTGGGAATCATCATAAAACATATCAAGCTTTATTTTCAGAAGGGTATCAAAATAACCTTTTTCTCTTCCATACAAGTTGAGTGCCTCTAATGTATAGGCGTGTATACCTAGGCGTATGATTTATAAAATAACACTTATAATATAAATCATACGCCTAGGTAGGTATACCTAATAAGTAAAACAATAACAATAATTTTGTCAATAATGAAGACGAGTAACACGCTGTTAGTTTCTGAATCAATAAAAACCATCAAAATTTTTTTTAGGAAAAAAGAATTTAAAAAATGTTTGACCGATTTTTTAATAAACTGATTAGGGAGTTAACCTGACCAGAAACAGCAGATTTTAATGAACTTGGTATATATTGTAGAGGAGTAAAAAAGTTAAACGAAATTTTAGCCAGTTTTGGAAAATGTATAAATACAAATAAATATATAACTTTCTAGAGTTTCATGCAGTAAAAGGTTAAATTTAATTTACAATTAGAAAAGTCGACGAAATCAAGAATTTTTACAATAAAAAAAATATCATTCGGATCCTAAAGAATTTTTGTAATATAACAGTTTTCTAAATTTAAAGATTTCCGTGCAGAAGAAAATCATGAGAACGTAAGAGAAAAAATCTAGATTTTGGTACTTTTGCTGCAAAAATTAATGCCATTTACTAAATGTTTCGGAAATAATATAGTTTATTGCACATATAAAAAGTTTATTTTTTGTGTCGTTACCACAAACCTAGCACAATTAGCGTATTTTATTGTTAAAAAATGGCTTACAGTTATAAGTCATTCTATATTAAAAATGTTTTAAGACTTAATGCCGGAATAAAAAAAAATTGAAAACTGATAAAAATTTCGACGACTTTTATATCAATAAAAAATCTCAAAATTCTTGGACCATTTTTTTAATTAAATTAATAGAAATTATAACCTTCATCCGAAAAAAAAGGTTTAACTTTTTAAGAATTTGTCAAATCATTTTGTCTACGATTCTTAGTGTTAAGCATCATCCTAGTAGTCCGGGAGGCAGAGACATATTTTTTTTACTCACAGTATGATTCATTATTAACCTTTTATATATATTTTTGTATCATATATATTTTATATCTTCACATATATTTTATATTTTTTATATCAATCCTTTGGGTGACTGAAAACGTATAAAAGCCACCACTAGATTTCTCTACGTCTTCTGATTTCAACTAAACTTGGTATAGAAGATATAGATCATATAACAATAAGCTCTTCCAAATGTAGGACAGCTAATCCCAGTGGAAATTGAAATAACGAGTTTTATAATATGAAAAATGTTCTGAAATTTTAAAAAAGTTGTCGTACATAATATTTCATATCTTTTTAACGGCTTAACCTACAGTCATTGATTCCTCATTTTAAAGCTACTTAATTTGTGGGGTTACCAGTGGACACAAAACATTCACTTCTCCATAGCAAAATGCATTGTTTTCAAAAACCGAGAAGCTGTATTTCAAAAAAAAGTTTAATCTTCTTCTTAACCTCAACCTTTCGAAATTAAATTTGGCTATATGATGTTCAAATAACACTGAACTAATAAAAAACATTAAAAAATTTGCCATGTGGCGATGTCTATCAACACAAACGCAAAGTTGGCTACACTGAACGTAAACACCACACGTCAATCTGGCAACGTTGTGAAATAGAGACGAAGGAGTTTAGAAAATTAAACAAAAATCTAAAAAATAGAATATTTGTGTTTGTTAGTGTTTGTTAGTTCTGAGTATAATATACAATAACAGAAAAAGCTAATAGGAAAGAAAACTGCAATTTAGCTGCATTACATTCGAGGCCATACTTGGTCATACTATGATCGCTAAACGGTCATGACTTGGTATTGTTACGTTTGTAATTTTAGAAGAAGCGCAGGTTTGATTCTTAGAGCCGGCAGGTTGTTGAAAGATTTATCATATAGAGACAATCTGACAATTACAACCCAGGAAAAAATTACACATTCCAAAAAGAAGGTGATGCCCACACTTACTTACATATCTCATTGCCAAATTTAGTAACTGCAATACCAAACTCATTCCAACGATAGAGTCAAAAAAGCAAGTAGTATTGTAATCAATTCTTTAAATTTAAACCAGAAAGCATGAACTCAATAACAAAGTAATTATTTACTTAAAAGAAAATAACAATGTTATTAGCTGATATCTATAACTTTCTGCACTCAAGAAGTAATCATATACCTTTTCTTAATAAAAGGACGTTATTGCAAGTAGTTCCTAATTTTGAAAAAAGAAATTATACAATTTTAAAGAATTTATCTCATATATTTTTTCAAACAAATTTTTATTCGCAGGAAAATAATACTAAAAACAGAAATTGCATAAATTTTGTTAAACTGTGGTTAGGTATAAATTAGGGAAGCGCACGTGAGCAGAAAATTGTGAGTGGAAGTTGAAATTACTGACGTTATCGCGAGTGAGTGTAAAAAAATTTTCGAGGGTGATTGTGCGTGAGTCATATTTTTGTTTTTCAATTTTGAATTGTTCTTTTTTTTGAAAAATTTATATTTTCGTGGTTTATAGCTCCAAAATTATGACAAACCCATGTTATCATAACAATTCGATGTTTCACTTTTTAGGATTTTATTTCCGTATGAATTTTGATGGTTATATTTGATTGTCCTAGGAGAATCACGTGTGAGTAAAAGTTGAATGTACTTATGGAACTACTACTACTTTTTAAATGTAAGTACTTCTTATTTTTTCTAGGGAACTATTTATTTATTTTTTATGTAAGTACTTCATAGTTTTACAATGGAACTATTTCTTTATTAAAAAATGTATGTAGTTCTTAAAAATATAAAGTAAATGGTTCTTCGGTAAAAAAAATAATCAATTCTAAAGAATCAATTATTTTAGTCACACGCCGTGTTAAAAGAATCGAGTAGGTAATCTAGTAAGGAATGCGTTCTGCCCAAATTGTTTGATTACAAACCCGCTTACCTTTTTGGAAATTTTTTGCTGGGAAGACACAAATAATAATACAATTTAAATGGAAAATCACTGATGACGCCTGTCCATATAAAAAGGCAGAAACTAGTCTAGTCTGATTTGAAAATTAAAAGTGTTAATAATTTTTAGAGAAAAACGTTTATTCTTCTTTTTAGCCTCCACATTTCTACACACACAGAAATAAAGTGACAACTGAATTAAAAAGTCTATTTTAATGGTAACAACTTAAACATTCAGTTAGTACAACAATATTTACATTAGATTTCTGAATATTTTGGGTGTTGCAACTAAAATTCAGTTGAATTACCCGAACTTTGTTGTGAAAACTAATGTTAAGTTGTACCAACCTACTGAAATTCATAATAACCGAATTTGAGAAGTAATTATCGTATTTCAGTTGGCAAATACCATATTTTTGTCTGTGTGTAATTTTCTTTTTTTTTTTTTGTTTTAGTTTTTTAAAAAATATACATTAAATATAAATTACTTCCCTATGCCGTGTCCAAATCCCTATGTGGAATTCTTACGGTATCCTGAGTTATGAATAAAAATGTGAAAAACTTAACTTTCACAGTTATTTTTTGACTTTTATTTGTCGAGCAAAAATAAACGTTTATTTTTTTCAAAAATGCAGTAAAATAATTTTTTTTTAAGGCCCATAACAAACGCTTGAAAATGTGAATAATGCCGATAAAATTAACCATCATGTGAATTTTTAATTAAACAAGAAGAGAAAAAAGTTGCTTAAAAAAATATCTTATTTTTTTAAAAATAATTTTGTTATAATAGTGTTCCACTGTAGTTCCGCTTGATCAATTCGAAAAAAAATTGTCAGAAATATGGAACGTGTGTATAAGCCACTGACAACATCTTATCTTTTTGTTGTTTTGAAGAACCTACATGTCGTATGAGTAATATGCATACAATTCTTATATATTTGAATATAACGTATACGCCAGGGTGTCCAAATTAAACAATTCTATATGAAATAAATATCATATTTTTTATATTTTAGTGCAGTTAATCTAATTAATGCTTAAATAACCGTTCAGTCTGAAAGGAACATTACAAAACAATATTTATTCAACTTATTAATGGCTCATCATAGATTCCGCTGGACATTTTTCAACCAAACTTTGCAGGTATATGGAAACATGCTTCATTAAGAATTTTTTTATTTTGTTGGCTTTAAATATAATAATGGAAATATTATCAACGAAATTTTGTATAATGTTGTGAACAAATCTTTACGCAAAAACATGTGAAAATGAATTTTTTTAAGTTAACCGATTTCTAAATTTTTTTAGAAAAACAATGTGGTTTCACCCTTTCTCTTGAATCGTCACAGGACAACGGCAATAAAACCGCGAGTTATCAAAAAGAGTGCAGAAACTATAAACGGTAGTGACTAATAGAAATCCTATAGCATACATACATATATTAATTACCCCCGGTCAGATTTTTGCTGATCTATCATGGAATGGACAATATTAATTAAATATTATCTGCGACTGTCTATGTGATGCTAAAGATACACTGTACTAAAATAAATTACAAAATTAGATGCGTGGCTGCCGTAAAATTGTGTGAACATTTTGAAAAACAAAAAAAAATATGGGGCCCTCCCAAAATAAATTTCTGACTGCGGCGCTGCAGCTAGTAATGTAAGACCTCTTTAAAGAAAAATGTAAAGCTTTCAGGTACACCTTTATGCCTCACATTTAAAATATTCTTAACCCAGTTAAAAATAGTTATATCTAGTTATATATAATATGATTAAGTCAAATCTGATTTTGAATGGAGTCACAGTAAAGCTTATATCATTACATATAAATACATCTGATAATTTTTATTGAGAAATTTTTGTATATGGTTCTTGACATAATACATAAGCCATATAACTACATTAGCCATATAATAATAATCCAAATATATGTAGTGTATCGATATATGATTATATATGGTCATATGCTAAGTCTTACTAATCTATATACGACGTCATACTAAAATAATTTTTGGCGAAGTTCAATATCAATTTGATTAATCTGCTTTATTACATATGACTTCATATATAACCACAAAACAAAACCATTTAATTATATATTTTTGAAACACTAAATTTTTTCTTGTTAATTTTTAAACATTTCGTTAAAAAATTTGAGGCTTTAAAATTTTCAATTTCCAGAAATTTAAATTTTCATTTTAAATAAGCATAAGTTAAATAAGCATAACTTCTAGTCACAAAAAGCATACCTACAACACGCAAATGAAAAACATGGTTGAGGAAACCATATTCGAAAAGCAACATACATACATACATTTTTGAATTTTTGATTGCGACAACAATGTTACTATGGTTGTGATTACCAAACTCGTATGTGCATCTGTACTATTAGACTGCCATATTATGGTTCCAAATATATCCCAATATTATTATATTATGGTTCTGGAAATAAATTACCATAATGTGAGCCCTACAGTATTCTCCCAGCATTCTGTTGAAGCTGGGTTAAAAAGATATGAATGTTTTTTAATATTATATTTATTTAATAATTCATATATTTAAATAAACTTATGTTTAAAATAATTTAAGTAATCAAATTGCCTTTGCTCTGAAGAATAAGTTTTGTGAAATATTGTGTCAGCTATTCAAGCTATACAGGTGATTACAGAATAAAGCACGCATAAAAATATTGTTAAAAATGCTATTTCACAATACTTGTATAACAATCAGACCTTGCAGCAAGCATAATAATTGCATTATAACCATATTATAGTCCTAGTTATCATATTCTGATCATGTACATGAATTTCGTCATCATTTATTACCATGTTATGATAATTGCAAACATATTATGATTATTTCGTACTACATACTTAAAAGCACGTGCATTTTGTTAACATTTTTCTTTCACATTTTTTTTCTTTAACAATATTTTTTGGCGTAATTACAAAGAATTAAAAAATAAAGCACTTTTTTATCACTTTTTTATAATAAACAATAACTTTATTTAAGGGGTGCGCGACAATTAAACGTTTGCCTAGACAGGGCAGACCGAGTTGAGACTACAACTTATTCCTTCTTCCACAAAACAATTACAATTACCACCACCACGTGTTTGCTTATTTTTAATGTCTTTTTGTTTAATATTATTTAATTTATTGTGGCTGACTGACTATTTCTCACAAGTTCTTTTCACAAAATCTCAAACAAGAATGAAACTAAAAGCGGGAAGACGCTCATAAAAAAAACCGACTGATCATCTTATAGTTGGCGCAACTCTAGTATGGCTGCAGTTAGATAGAGGAATATGATAATAAATACTATATATATTATGATTGTAGACAACACAATAATATGATAACTTCAAAAAAAGAGAAATTTTTACTAGAACCTGATAAAAGCAATCACATTATTTTTGAAATATGATTGATACAATAATAGTTTAATGGAAAAAACCATTTATTGCTGTTGAAAACATAGGTTTGTTGGAAACATAGGCCATATAGTAACCATATTTTTTTCTCTGCATGTATAGGCTAAAATTATATAAAATCAGATCTATTTTTATAGAGTAGATATAACTTATGGCGTTTTCTTTTCTGACAAAAATTACACATTTGTTTGCACTTTGAACTGAAATTTCCATTTTTTGTATACTTTTCTAAAATAAGTTGACCACTGTGAGAGGGTTCGGTGTTTCCTTCTAAAAATATTGCGATAAAAAAGGCAAAAAGGGCAATTTTAGCGCCCTTAAATTATATACGGAGCTGTTTTTGCCCTGTTTTTTAAATTTATCAATCTCATGTGCATATATTGGAAAGTTTTTTGCGATAAAATTCTCACCTTGGTAGCCGATTGGTAGTGTGCTGGCTTCAGATGCAGATGGTCCCAGGTTCAAAAATTTCTTTAATAGCAACACTTTTTTTTAATTTTTATTTTTTTTTTGATATAATTTAGGATTTTTTTATTTTGTTTTATGTTATAAAATTTTATGTTTTCTAAGCATTTAATAATTTTTTAACCTAAAATTCGTAAAATAAAAATAAGACCAAAACTGTAATAAAAATTATTGAATAAAAAAAAGAAATAATTCTAACTCTAAATTTTTTAAATAATTAAAAAAAAAAATAGTTATTAGAAAAACATATTTGAAAAAAAAAATTCTTTTACGTTGGCTTATATTCGAACACGGCCTGCCATAAAAATATTGTAAAGGGTTTTTTAAATTGTAAGTCCGATGTTGAATGTGAACCACACCTAAACGTCAAGCTTTTTTCTGCATTTAATTTGACATTTCTCAATTTCAGACTAACTCAATTTGAACAATCGAGCAACGCGTTAAAGTTATTCAGGCTTATTATGAAAATGGGCGGTCACATCAAAATGCATATCGTGCACTTCGTGTCTTTTTCAGTCAATTTAATCGTCCAAATGTGCGTACAAAAATGTGTCGGCAAAATTGTGCAAAAATTTGAGCAAACCGGGTCTGTAGGAGATGTGAAAACACCAGTGCATTCTCGTACAGCTCGTACTGCAGAAAATATTGCTGCTGTTCGCGATAGTGTGGCTGAAGAGCCGTCCACCTCAACTCGTCGTCGTGTTCGCTATCGTGAGATGATAACGAACTTTTTATGGCCCGAATTGTAAGCTATCGATGTGGACGATATGTGGTTTCAACAGGACGGTGCCACTTGCCACACAGTTATCTCACGTGGTGGCGATGTCAATTGGCCGCCAAGATCATGTGATTTGACACCGTTGGACTTCTTTCTTTGGAGTTATTTGAAAGAAAAGATGTACGTCGATAAGCCAGCAACATTTCAAGAGCTGAATGATGAGATAATTCGGCACATTAACGGAATAGAACCTCAATTATGCCTCAGCGTCATCGAAAATTTGGAGCATCGGATGGAAGTGTGCCGCCGAGGTCGAGGCGGCCATTTGGACGATATTTTGTTCCATACATAATTGAACCATACCAATATTATCATAGAGCAATTCCATATGAAAACGATCAAAATTGGCAAATTTTTGGACGACCCCTCTCCGATTTTAAAATAAATAGTCTCAATCGATTGCCCAGCAAAAAATAATGTACCTACATATTTTTTTTTTTTTTATAGTGACTGGTTTAGTGGTGGTGTGCACCACTGTCATGTGACAAAATTGAAGAACTCTTCATAAGGGACCTCATTCAGGCTTTAATTGAAAAATAAAATTTTCCTAATTTTTCTTGTTAAATAATTAAAAATAATTCAATTATAAAAAATATAAAAACAATGAGAACAAGGTGGTCTCTTAAATGCTGTTCTCCTGTCCAAACAAGGAGTCGGGGCCCATTTTTTTATTGCTGATTCTTAAAGCAAAAATTATGAGGAATCCAAAAAAAATAAAATTTGCCGGAAAATTTAGGAGCTTCTGTGGAAAATCGGAAAATTTAATTTTCATGGGAAAAAAGGTAAATTTCTGAGAAAAATTAGGAAAATTTTATTTTTCAATTAAAGCCTGATTCAATACCTTTCCAACGAGCTATCACTCGTTGCGATCGCTTTAGTAGTTTTTTTTAAAACAACTTTCAATGAGGTCCCTTATGAAGAATTCTTCAATTTTGTCACATGACAGTGGTGCACACCACCACTAAACCAGTCACTATAAAAAAAAAAAAAATATGTAGGTACATTATTTTTTGCTGGGCAATCGATTGAGACTATTTATTTTAAAATCGGAGAGGGGTCGTCCAAAAGGTGATCGCTTTCATATGGAATTGCTCCACAATAAAAAGAAATGACAATAATTTCCTAAATAATTTGTGTTTTATTCAAAATCAACATCGGCCCTTAAAATTTAACCACCCTTTATAAGCGCACATGTTAAAAAAAATGCAATAAGTGAAAAAATTGTGTTCAATTCTAATTGTAAAAATTAATAGTTTTAAAAGCGCGAGGTGGAAATGTATGAAATGTTTGCACTTTAAAAAGGTATACTTTTTTCCAGAAAAGAAAACCCCATTAATGTCCCGGTTATGGACAAATCTCGGATAAAATTTTATCAAATTATATATCATTTGATATAATTAGATACATGCAGATGGCCGATTTTTTGAATACATTTGTATGTGTTTATATATGTGAACTTACCAAATGAGATATAATTATATTACACTCCATTTTAAAATGTTTACCCTGGAATTCTTTTCTTTTTTTAAACCATTTAAATAAAACTCAATTTGTTTTAGTTTTTATATATTCTTTATTTTTGGAATAATAATTGTGGTTTTTGTTGTTTTTTTGTTGTTCTTTTATTTAATTAGTTCATTACATTTAATTCATATTTCAAATAAATTTAATATTAAATATTATTATGTTGATTTTTTGTGTGTAGTTATGTTTTGTTTTTAATGTTGAATATATTACTTAGTTAATTAATTAAATATTTGCACTTAATTTAATCAAATATAATCATGATTTCCATATAAAAAATAATATAATTTATAAATATATATAACTATAAAAAAATTTCTTAATTTATATTTTATGTTTACATTATTATTAATAAATGTATAAATAATACAATTTAATAATATGAGAAATAATTGGAATTAATTCTTTCTCGTTTTGTTTTTCTATATACAGTTTTTAACACTTAATTATAAAAAAAAAAAAAAAAAAAAAAAACATAATTTATTAATTACAAATTAATATAAATGCTTTATAATTGTTTTTTTTTTAAATGGTTTGTTTGTTTTGCTTTGGGATTAATTTTTTTTTTTTTTTAAAAAAAAAGAAATTTTCTAAAAAAATACATTACAAAATTATTAAAAATAAACTAAATTTTGAAAAGATTTTGTTTAATTTTATATAGAAAAAGTTTACTTAATTTTTTAAAGGGAAAAATTTTTTAAATTTGAACTTTTTGGCATTTTCTAAAATATTTTTATGTGATTTTTTTTTTAAGTTCTTAATTATTTTTTAGATTTTTCTAAAAACGGGCTTAAGAAAAAAATTTTGGTTTTTCATTAGTATTAAAAAAGAAACATTGAGATTTTTTAAAATATGTTAAACGATATAATATGGAAAGAAAAATTTTATTTACAGTGTATTTTATAGTAAATTTTTGATTTTAGTTTGAAAAAATTTGTTTAAGCATTTCAAAGATATTTCTTTTTTTTTAATTTAAATGCAATGAGATACGTTTGTTAGTTTTGTTTTGTTTTTTTATTTTATTTTTTTTTTTTTTTAAATCATTTCATATACATTTGATTATATTTTCTTGATTATTTGGTGTTTGTTTAAATAACTTTGTTTTAAGTTAATATATATTTTTGAAATATATATATATATTTTGTTAATATACTTATCTCTTTTTTGGCTTAAGTGTATTGTGTTGTCATTACACGCAGAGAAAAAATATGATTGAATATGATTGCGGACAAGAAATGATCATATTATGATTCTAGCAATCATAAACATGATTCTGGCTAATCATATTATTATCACTGGGAATGATTTTGTCATCATCTAGAATCATAATATGATTATGTTAATCATATTATTATTGCTACGTCTTTCAATCATAATATGATGCTCTTAAACTATCATAACATGATACTCCTTTTTTCTGCGTGTATTAAAATGTTCTATACAAAATTTAGTTTTTTAATTGTTTATATTTCGTTTAATTATAAATTCAAGCATTCTCCTCTATCAAGCAATTACACATTTAGAAATTAGTGACTTATAACTGGGAAATTGTGGTGAAAAATTATAAATTATGTTAAGCTTACACGTAGAAAAAGACTGGGGGTATGGTATCGAGGTGCTTAGTTATTACACTGTACAACACAAAAAAAAAAATTACAAGTTCCGACCTATAAATTTTGATAGAAGTGACAAAAAAAAAAAAGACACGTGTATCAGCGTTTTGAAAGTTTACATCTGGGTTTCATTTTGGGGGAGGTAAAATTTCCCCCAAATGCAAATTTTGTATTGTCAATCGGCATAGAAAATCGAGTAAAGCTTACGTTTAAAGTATATGGTGTGTTCAGCAAATTTGTGTAAAATGTTACGGAGAACATTTTTGTAGAATTTGTTAACCCTCTAACACTTCAAGGTAAGGGCCTTTTTTGACCTTCTTTTAAAAAAGAGCAAAACACACCATTCAAACAGGGATTTAAGGGGTTAAAATGTTAAAATGTTAAAATTTTACTAAAAGCCTGTTACAGATTTTGTAGTATGAGATAATGTGTGGAATATTGAATTGTTTTAAAACTCTGATTTGTGGAAGAGCAAGTAATGGTATAGCCGAAAAACTCTTCTTAAACCTGTATAGCAAGTCAGAACTTTTATCATATAGAGAGGATACAATACTTTTCAATAATTAATTATGTGAGATATTTTTAATTATTGGCAGTATTTCAAAGCTTTGCATATTAAATTCATTTTTTTTACATACGATATTTCATAGTGTATTCTCTTTTAAGTTGTTTTCTTTTAATACCCTACCACATGATGAAAGCTATATTACTAAGACTGGAAAGACTTTATTTTATTTCTATTGTGAATTGATTGGATCTAATTTTATATGTACTTTGAAATGCACTGCATACATTTGACAGGGCGAAATGTCAATATTTCTGGCCAATATTTGCGGTAAAATTCTTTTTTGGTTTGGCAATCAACGTCTCTAGGCGAGACATCTAAACAAAATTTTAATTTTTTTGGCAATCCGAGATTTTAAAGTTTTTCTTTCAAAAAAATAAAAAAATTATAAGCTCTTAAAATTTTTAAGACAATCGAGTGTAGTACTTTTCATTGGCATATTGTTAAGTGAGATTGTGCAAAGGGATTGGAGTCAGGGCCGATTGCCCACTAGAGTATCACGTCTTTTATAACACGAAGGTGTCAACTGTAAAGGGCCAGTACATATTGAATTGTATTCAAGCAATCAAATTGGATTGGCAAATTCCGTCGACACTTTAACCACCAATTTTTGTTCATCGGCGAATAGCGTAATAATTGGATTCCTGAAACAAAAGTTGCGAACATCATACCACATACGTTTTCGGATCATAGATTGACATCTATTAACAGCAAAACTTTTCCTTTAACTTATCAAAATCCTTTGGCAATCATATCTAAATAATTTATTTTGGCGTATACTTTTTCAATTTACAACTGGAGAAACCTAGAATTTTTAAATAAATCATAATCTAGATTTTTTCACAAAATTATTTCCGAAGCATAACCTTACTGTCATAATCATATTGGAGTTCCGATCCCCCCTAATGCTACAAATAAATATAGTAATTTGTTGTATCAAGCCGTGACGTAGTCAAAAAAAAAAAAAGAAAAAAACTACGTTGTCAACCGAACTTTGTTTGCTTGCTTATTTTAATCATCATTAACACTGAATTGGATTTTTGAAGTTCTCTTTAATTGTAATCGGCTAGTAAAATCCCAGACTAAGTACAACAATATTTCTCCAGAGTATGGTATATTTTTTTTATATAATTTTAAACTTAACATTTAATAATAACTCTAACTCAAATATGAATTCCAAAACTTAAAGCTCTTAGTTAAATTTGATTTCTATAAATTAATTACGATATTTTAATGTAATTATAATTACGATATTTTAATGTAATTATAAACTTTAAATTTGTTATTTCAAAAATTTATTTTCCCGCCTTTTTTTTAAAAGTTGTTATTTAAAAAATTTTCAAATTGTTACAAATTAAATTAAAATAAATTTCCCTGAAGAAGTCTCCCAATGTGGAGACGAAATATTGGAAATTAATAATTTGCAATCATTTAACAAAAGATCTTAAGCTCGATTATAAAGAAGAATCATATAATAAAAGAAGATCGAAGAAAATTAAACATATTCAAAAATCTGTGAGCACATCAGACCCGAAATGAATGACAACAATCTATACGAAAATTTTAAAGGTGACCAGGGTGTAAGTGTAAATAGATATAAGACGGTTAGGGACAAACAAGTCAAGACAAAAGCAACAATTACCTTTTTAATCCGTTGCCGAAAATCAGGTATAATTCCTAAATTTGTTAAGAATTCCATTAAAAATATTTTAAATCTTTTTGAGGGAAATGGCAGAAACAATGTACAACGTTCAACATCAGGATTCATCCAATCTCTTCAAAACAAAATTCTTAATTTGGCAATAAGGAACAAGCACGATGCGTTAAATAAAATTTCAAGGGTGCTCGAATGCATTACAAACAATCTGAGACAACATTTACATGTACATATTTTCGACAAATTTATTCAACACCAGAATCAATTATCAATTATTTTGGATTTTAAGGTAAAAGAGGTTCATTAGAAAAAGTTTAATTGTCTTGTTAATTTACAAGAGAAAGAATTAAATATTAAACAAAACAGAAAATGGTTTGTAAACAAATCAGATGTTAACAGCCCATCTGATGTAGAATGCGTTCTTCCTCTGGGACAGAAACACGCACTTCCAGTAGGAAGTGCAGATTTTCCAGTTTTAAAGATGATAGCAGACGGTGAGGACTTTATACAGACTTTATCAGGAAAAGAAGAACAGGAAATAGCTAGAAATAGATTTACAAATATTGTAGATAACCATATGAGTAGGGAAAGAATAGAATAGAAAGAAACAAATAGACACAAATTTATATTGGAAAAAGTTAATAGAACTCGAAAATTCTTAAAAGATAATAAGGATCTACTAATTTTAAATGCTGATAAGGGAAACACCACTGTAGCAATGATTAGATCCGATTATGTTTTGAGAATGAATAACATTGTAAGTGATATTACTACATATAAATTGTCAAGTAGAGATCCAACTACCGGATTACAAATGACAAATAATAATTTAGTTGAAGATCTTTTCAAACAAAAGATTATTACATCTTTTGAAAAAAGTAAATTAAATACAAATGTTTCTACAGCCCCAATATTGTGGATCTGTTGAAGTTTATGGCATGCTTGATTCGGGGGCCTCAATTAGCGTTTTAGGAGATAGTTGTGGAAAAATAATCGAAGAACTTAATTTGAAAGTAATACCTTTGAATAGTAAATTGAGGACTGCAAGTGGTGATAATAAAAGGGTCATCGGATAAACCGAAACCGCGGTGACATATAAAGGGTTGACAAGGAATGTGTTATTCTACATTGCACCTTCTTTGAAGCAGAAGGTTTATTTAGGCGTAAATTTTTGGAAGAATTTTAATATAGCCCCAGAGATTTTTGTTTCGGAGATTTCTTTAGGTGATGGATCGGGTGTAGATTCAGGAAGTATATTCATAATTTAACCTAATTGGAACGAGTGTCATTACAGAAGGTTATTGATCAATTTCCGTCATATGCGAAACTTGGTTTAGGTAGAACGACTATCGAAATTCATAATACTGACACGGGTGATTCCTTGCCGTTTAAAAGTAAACATTACCCAATGTCTCCTCCACGTCATCTAGAGGCATATGCTGAACTCGACCATATGCTATCGCTTGGTGTTATTGAGGAGAGCAATAGTCCGTATTGTAGTCCGATTGTATTGGTGCGAAAACCTGGCAAGAATCGACTTTGTTTCAATTCGCGAAAATTAAATGAGTTAACAAAGAAAGACGCGTACCCCTTGCCTCACATTAACGGTCTTTTAAGTCACCTGCAGGACACCCACTTCATTTCCGGTATTGACTTAAAGGATGCCTTTTGGCAAATACCGTTAGATGAGTGTTCCAAGGAAAAGACGGCCTTTGCAGTACCTGGTCGGCCACTGTACCAATATACAGTAATGCCTTTCGGGCTATGCAACGCCGCACAAAGGATGAGCCGTTTAATGGACAAGGTATTTCCCAGCCGACTCCGTGAGAACGTGTTCATCTATTTAGATGACTTACTTGTTTGTACACCAGATTTTAAAAATCATATTAATGTATTGGCCGAGGTAGCGAATTGTTTGAGTGAGGCGAAATTGACTATAAATGTTGAGAAAAGTAGAAACTGCCAGAAAGACATAAAATACTTAGGGTACATAGTTGGACAAGGAACATTGCGGATAGATCAGGCAAAAATTAATGCTATAACAGACTTTCCGTTACCAGTAACAGCCAGACAAATTCGAAGGTTCGTTGGCATGAAAGGCTGGTACCGTCAATTCATTTCGAATTATTCTGAACTGGCCGCACCACTTACGGACTGTCTGAAAAAGAACGAAACATTTAGGATTACACCGGAAGCCGAGGCATCTTTCAATAAGATGAAACAGGCTTTGACATCAGCCACTATCTTGGTGCAGCCTGATTTCAGCAAACCTTTTACTATTCAATGTGACGCTTCTCTGGTAGGCGTGGGAGGAGTTTTAGTGCAGACGGACAGTAATGGACTTGAACACCCGATAGCATACTTGTCTCAGAAGCTAAACAAGTCCCAAAAGAATTATACAGTTACTGAGCTCGAGTGCCTAGCGGCTATAGTATGTTGTGAGGAACTAAATCTTGTGGCAAATTTTGCACACATAGTTAAAAATATATATAAATGAATTTAAAAAAAAGAATAAAAAAAAAATAAAAATGGAAAATAATCGAAGGAGAACTTAATAAAAAAACACACCATCATACTTAAAGATGATCGACCGGTAAGGCAGAGGTATGCACAACGTAACCCGGAGATGCAACGAAGAATCAACGAAGAGGTGGACGAACTATTGAGGAATGGGTGCATCGAACCCTACAGCGCTCCAATCATAATGGCTCCGAAGAAGAATGACACCTTCAGACTATGCGTTGACTACCGCCTGCAGAACGCCCCGAACCGTTGCGGATGCCTACCCATTACCCCGCATTAACCACATCTTGGATCGTCTGCGAAACGCCAAATTTATTAGCAGCATCGATCTGAAGAACGGGTACTGGCAGATACCGATGGCCGAAGACAGTAAGGTATACACGGCATTTACCGTGGCCGGCAAGGGGTTATTCCAGTGGAAGGTGATGCCTTTTGGGCTAACATCAGCGCCTGCAACGTTTCAAAGAACTTTAGACCGGGTTATCGGTCCTGAGATGGAACTACACGCGTTCGCTTACCTGGATGACATTGTAGTGCTTGGTGGATCGCTGGAAGAGCGAGTTTAAAACAAGTTTTTAGACGATTAAGAGAGGCCAGGCTGAAAAGCAACCGTGAGAAATGTAAGTTTTTCGAAAAAGAAATTAAATACCTGGGTCACGTGGTCAACGAGAGTGGGATCCACATGGATCCAGATGTGCAGTACAGGCGGGGTAAACTAAATGTTGTTGCCGATGCCTTATCGAGACAACCTGTTGAAGCGTGCCAATCTATCCAAGAGAAACTACAAGAGTGCGCCTGGTGGAAAAAGAGATGTGAAGAAGTAATCCAGTGTCCCGAGAAATTCCCAGATTACACGATAGTAAATGCACAGCTGTGTCGCCACATACCAACGCGAGAGGAAGACGAAGAATGTGCTCCGTGGAAACTATGCGTCCCAGTGTTTCAGAGAAAACGAGTGCTAGAAGAAAATCACGACTACCCAACGGCGGGACACCTGGGTATCCGAAAGACAGCAACCAGAATCTCCAACCGTTACCAGTGGCCCGGTATGTTCCGGGAGATAAAAGAGTATGTACGTAGCTGGAAAATCTGCCAGAAATATAAACCAAATCAGCAGCAACTGGCCGGTCAAATGCTAACGAAAATTGCCGAAGAACCATGGGCCGTGGTTTGTGCACACTTTGTAGGGCCGCTTCCTAGATCAAAACACGGGAACTCCATGCTTCTAGTGATCACCGACAAGTTTTCCAAGTGGTCCGAATTAGTGCCTCTGAGATGAGCAACGGGTGAAACTCTGCGAAAAGCATTTCGTGAGCGAATTGTGGCGAATTTTGGTGTTCCCAAAATAATTATAACTGACAACGGATCGCAGTTTACTTGCAAGGCGTTCCGAGAGTTTTTACAACAGCTGGGCGTAAAGCACCAGCTCACCGCTCCCTATACTCCCCAAGAGAACCCTACCGAAAGGGTGAACCGTACCGTGAAGACGATGATTGCCCAGTACGCGGGTAAAAATCAGTAGAAGTGGGATGAAGCTTTGCCGGAAATCCAATTAGCGATGAACACTGCCAAATCGGATTCCACACAGAATAGCCCTACCTTCCTCATATATGGACGAGAATCCTGGCTGCCGGCCGCATTATACGACGAGGTCACTACGGGAACAGGAACCACTACCCGAAGCCCGGAAGATAAGGTCAGGATGATGAGAGAGGTATTTGAGATGGTGCAGAAAAATTTGCAAAGAGCGGCGAAAGAGCAGGCAATGTATTTCAACCTCAGACGAAGGCGATGGAAACCTAAGGTAGCAGAATTGGTCCTGGCCAAAGAACATCATTTGTCTAACGCAGCGAAGAATTTTGCTACAAAGCTAGCAGTAAGTCTACGCCTGATCGTTAAACTATTAAGACGTGTTATAATGGATACGGTGCCAAAACCTCTTTTTGCAAAGTGTTTTAATTCGGCAAAAACAAACTTTATTGTCTGCCATGTTTGCAGAGCTAGATATCATTTAATTTGTGCAAATTTAAATGAAAAATTTAGTGAAGAATTTATTAAAAATAAAAACGTTGTCTATAATTGCAATGTTTGTTTACATGTTTCATCCAGTTTACTTTTACATATCTCTTCTTTGTCAAATGAAGTAAGAGAGCTTAAAGAATTAATAAAGAACTCTTTTAATATTGAACTAGGTGATCTCACAAAAAATAAACAAAATTTAAAACCGCCAAAAAAACAACAAAAAGCTAAACATCAAAATAAAGCAAAAAATCAACAAAAAGTAAGAAACAACATTGATATGCATAATGCTAATGCAATTGGTGCCACTAGTGTTGTTGTTGCTGAGACTACTACAAGTGCGCGTGCTGCTACTGCTATATCAAACAGTCAACCTTTTTTGTCTGCTGCTTCGTCTGTTTCTTTATTACCTACTGAGTATGAAGTACAAATGAATAATGCCAATATGCTTGATGACGACACACAACAATCACATACAACATATGATTGGGTTGATGTACAGAGGCGTAGGCGAAGAAAGGGGCCTGTGGTAATGGGGGTAAACTCATCAGAAGATCTAGATGTTGTTGTCCAAAAGAAATGGGTGCATCTTTCATCATTCAAGCCAACAGTAACAACTGATCAAATTAAAAGCTATGTTGAAAAAAATGCTGGTATCAATAAAGAACTTATTGATTGCTATTTACTGGTCAAAAAAGATATTGATCTAAATGTTTTAAAACGAGTCAACTTTAAGCTTGGTGTAACTCCCAGATTGTATAATGAACTATTAAAGCCTGATCTTTGGCCAGCAAATATTAAAGTTCTTCCTTTTGTAAATTTTCGAAGAAAACCAGCCCCAGCAGTGGAATCATAGACTCTGTTAAGTCTGGCTTTCAAGTTTATTATCAGAATTTATCTGGTATGCGTTCAAAATCTAAAATTATATATGATTTTTCTTCTCAACGTCAATATGATGTCATAGTCTTGGTTGAAACTTGGTTGAATGCTGATTTCTGTGATGGTGAATATTTCGATACTAAGCTGTATAATATATATCGTAAGGATAGAATTGCTGAACGTACTGGACTTTTAAAGGGTGGTGGTGTTTTAGTTGCTGTAAGAAGTCATTATAAGTCTTCTTTAATTGCTATTGATGACGATAAAGGTTTGCTTGATCAACTTATTGTATCAATATCTGGCTTCAATATTACATTATATTTATGTGTCTCTTACATTCCGCCGCGTAGTCCGGATTCACTATATTCTAAGCATGTTTCTAATATTTTAACAGTAAATGAGAACTTGACAGTAAACTCTCGTTTTTGTGTAATGGGTGATTTTAACCTCCCCGATGTTTTTTGGTCTCAACTATATGGTAATGCTTTTTTACTACCTTCAAATGTTAATAAATTTCATGAAATTGAGGTTATTGATAGCTTGTTTAGTTTAAATTTAATTCAAATGAATCATATTTCTAATCAATTAAACCGATTTTTAGATCTAATTTTTGTTCCTCATGATTGTAAATTTAATTTAAACGAGTGTTTACTGCCAATATCACGTTCTGATGTTCATCATATGCCTTTAGTTGTTGAAATTGATTCATATAACTTTTTTAAATTCCATGAATCTTTACATTGTTTAAATTTTAATTTTAATTATTATAATTTTGATGCACTAAACTCAATTTTTAATCAAATTAATTGGCTTGAGATTTTTTCCGGGCATATAGCATCAAATTGTTATTCTGAGTTTTTGGATAAAACCTTGAATATTTGCAGGGAAAATATTCCGCTTAAAAGGCCAAAGCCTTACAAGTTGCCGTGGTACACTAGTGGTCTCAAAAAACTTAAAAATCTTCGTAATAAATTTGATAAACGGTTTAGGGAGTCTGCATCAGCTGATTCTCAAACTAAATTTATTCATTATCAACGTGAGTTTAATTGTTTAAATAAGTTTCTGTATAGACAATATCTTCTTCAAAAGCAGGATGAGATTAAAAGTAATCCTAAATCTTTTTGGACTTTTATAAAGTCTAAGAAACAAGTGTCTGATATACCCTCTACTGTTAAATATGCTGATAGAGTTTCTCGATCGTGTAATGAGTCTGTAAATATGTTTGCAGACTACTTTAAATCCAATTTTGAGCCTTCAAATGGTAGTCATTTTAACTTATCTAGTTATTTGTCTGTGCTAGATATTGGTTATATGGTTATCTCGGAGGATGAGGTTTTAAACGCAATTTTTCAGATCAATAATAGTTATAAATCAGACGCTGATGGTTTGTGTGCGTACTTACTTAAAAAGTGTGCAGCCTCCGTAACTTTTGCCTTGACATATATTTTTAATTTGTCTTTAAAGGAAGGTGTTTTTATTGATCAATGGAAGTTGGCGACAATCACACCGGTGTTTAAAGATGGAAGGAGGGATGACGTAACTTGTTACCGACCGATTTCCAAGTTGACCTGTGTGTCGAAAATGTTTGAGCGCGTTGTCTATAATAGGCTTTTTTTTATAACTAAATCATGGATTTGCCCTAATCAACATGGATTTTTTTCAGGTAGATCTACAACGACTAATTTATCAGTTTTTAGTGAATACTGTATATCAGCCTTAGAACAGGGTAGTCAAGTTGAAACGGTATATACCGATTTTTCTAAAGCCTTTGATAAAGTGGATCACTTTATTCTTCTTGCTAAGCTCCGTCAAATGGGCTTTCATTCTAATTTTTTAAATTGGATAAAATCATATTTATCCAATAGAATTTGTAAGGTTAACATTAAAAACTATTTTTCAGAACCTTATATTCAGACTTCAGGAGTACCACAAGGTAGTATCTTGGGGCCACTTCTTTTTAATTTATTTATTAATGACATTTCGTCGTGTTTTAATAAAACCAAATTTCTTTTATATGCTGATGATTTAAAAGTATTTTATAAAATTTCCACATTTCATGATGTTTTTGATTTACAAGCGGATTTAAATAATCTTCTTGTATGGTGCAATTTAAATAGGCTTTATTTAAATCTTAGTAAATGCCTCCATATGTCGTTTTTTAGGTCATTAAATCCAATTCATGCTACTTTTTATATTGGTGATTATAATTTGGAATCTGTGGATTCAACTCTTGATCTGGGTGTTGTTTTTGACTCAAAGTTGTCGTTTGGGCTTCATGTGGACTATATTGTTCCAAAAGCTTACTCTATGTTAGCTTTCCTGAAAAGAAATTGTGCTGACTTTTCCGATCCAACTACATTAAAGCTAATTTATTCTGCCTTTGTCAGATCAAAACTGGAGTATGCTGCCATAATATGGGCTCCTCATTGTGGTACTCACATCGCTCGTATTGAAAGGGTGCAAAGGAAATTTGTCAAATTTGCAACCTCGTCGTTTAGGTTTACTGATCCTATACCCTCTTATAGATCTAGAGGTCTACTAATAGGTTTAGAAACCCTTGAATTTCGTAGGTTACTGCAATCTGCTTTATTCGTTTTTGATATTATAAGTGGTGCTATTGATTGTTCTGAGTTGCTTTCCCGTATTAATTTTTATGTTCCACCAAGAAGATTAAGGTTTAATTCTATTTTTGATGTACCACTACATCGTACCAATTATGGGCTTAATAGCATTTTAACCCGTACTTTTATTCAAATGAATGAGATTAATAATAAACAGCTAATTACTTTAAAGCAACAAATTGAGTTTTGGACATCAAAAACTAGCTTTAAACAACAATTATATTCCATTATGATGGATTTAGGTATTTAAATAAATAATGTAAATATTAAAATTATTATAAAATTGTTATATCATAGTCTGTAAGGATTTATGTATCCATAGACTGAATAAATTGAAATAAGTAATAAATAAGTTTGAGGGTCCATACACCGTTCACCGGTTTGTGTCCACAGTAATAGTCGAGCTACGCCAGGAGGGACGAAAGAAGAATCGCACTGCCCACACTTTAGTATTACCGAGGAACCGTAGAACCAGAGTCGGGTGACAGCGAAAGCTAACAACTTCTAAAGCTTCAAAAGAAAACAACAGATAAGGCATTGAAAATCGCAAATAGAGTAAAAGAACAAACGTTAGTGCATGAAAACCTACTATAACCCAGTTAGGGTTATAAACCTTCTGCTTCAAAGATTGGTGATCTAAACAAGAGGAAATAAAAATTTGGAATCACCGTGATTTTGGCTGGCAATATTGGTGATCCAAAATTGTTAAATTTGAGAAAAAAAATAACTGAATCTGAAATACTGATTTACAAATTTAGGGGTCACCCTATTGGTAGATATCGGTAGAAATAATACCGGTAAAGCAATAACGGGGTGAAAGAAAATTTACTTGAAAAAACAAAAGAGAACACACAGAAAAAAAAAAACACAACCGATAAATTACGGGTCACCCTAATGTTAAACAAAATAGCTGTTACAACAACCACACGATACACATGCTAATGTTTAAGTAAGGGCTCACAAGTCAGTAGAACAACAATAACAAACAAAACATCAAAACTCGTTTGGTCAAAGCATGTTAGAACAAATGAACAAAAATTTCAATAGTAAAGGAAAAAAAAACATAAGAGGCTAACAGCATCGGCAGCGATTTACAACAATAGAAAAAAAATGACAGTAAAGTACATCACGCGACGCTGCAGTTATTATTTGTTTTGAGGAATGTGAAAAAAAAGCAGCAAACACATAATAAGAATTGCAGGGCAACATGCGTATACCAACAACCCGACTTTGCAAGGAGAAAACAAAAGGAAAAAAAAATAAGAATCGAAAACGCAGCTTAGGTCAAATCAATGTGATAAATTTTGGCAATCAACAAAACAGTGGAGACGGGCCGAGGTAAAGTACGCATAGTGCAATAATTAATATGGAGAATTTCGAAGACGAACGACGGGTACCGGCAATAAGGCTTCGCAGGGTAAGGCCCGATGAAATTGAGGTTCTGCGGGATGGTCACACCATAGAGCTGTCTGACAATGAAAGTGGAGAAGACGTCAGCGATGACTCAGGTAGCCGAATAGCGGAAGACGATGAAACGACAGAAGATGGTGAGTCAACACCGCGGTTGTCACAGTCGTCAATGCTACTGGACGATGATCTACAACCACCGTCCCCTGGGCAGTCAATCGCTAGCGAGGAGGAATACGACCCCTACAACGGTATTCCATCGTCACAGTCCACGGTGGTGACCATATCAAGCGAGGGGAAGTCACATGTCCGGTTTGCCGCTCAGCTAGATCGGTACGTAATTAGAAGACGCAAGTACACCCAATATGTGGCACAAATAGGCTTTACCTGGACGGTTATGGAGACCGATGACGAGGTGGAAGACCCTGAACCACTTGTGGAAATCCCCATATCACCCAGACGATTGGCAATTGAGGACGGAAGAGTCAGCCCTGTACCGGTAGAAGATGTGTTGGACGACCCACTTTCATTGGAAGAACCGGGTTTGCAGCTAAGTGGCATCGATGATGATATTTTGTCTATCAGTGGAATCAGTCTTCGTAGTCTTGAGGAGATTATTCAACGGGCTCTCGATCCGTCGCAAGAACCGGTAAGTCCACAAGTTCAACCAGGACAATTGCACGAGGAAGAACCGCAAACCAATTCGTGGAAAGCTGTGGAGACGCAAAGTATACCCCAGGTCTTGCGCGAGGAGATACAAGTGGCCCTACAAAAGCGGCGTAAGGTATGCTTCAAAAGGGAAATCGGGGGAACATATACCGGGTAAAGGTGACCTCGAACGGCCGGGTGGTGGTGAGACTTTTTTCGAGCGGGTAAGGGAACCATGTGAGGAACAAAATCTTGTGGCAAATTTTGCACACATAGTTAAAAATATATATAAATGAATTTTAAAAAAAAAGAATAAAAAAAAAATAAAAATGGAAAATAATCGAAGGAGAACTTAATAAAATGAGTTATTTTGTATTTATTTTTAATGGGAATGGGTAACACCCATGGGGGAAAAAAGGTAGGATTACATCCGCCTGCAACAGGGATCGTACTTTCATTACAGGACGACGTAATTAAGCAAAGAGTAGCAAAGAGATGTACATAAACTACGAGAGATTGCAAAGAGAAGAGATGACAAAAGAAACAAAACTACAAATGCAAAACTACAAGGAGAAAACTACAGGGAGAGCTAAGAGAGGAGAACAGCCACACAACAACTGCACTAAATAAAACTCACCACGGTAACTACACTCAGTTCAACTCAAACCGGTTAAATGGACAAACGAGCAAATATTAGCACACAAGAGAGTGTTTTGTGGCTACAAAACAACTTTGTGTAGCTAGCGAGGGGTATAAAAGGCGATGACCAACAGCAGTCGAGGTCCTTTTGGTGCCGAGCAGGCGATCGAACAAGACGTGGCAACAGGCCGGAACAACGTGGTGGTAAGATTTTAATATAAATAAAAGAAAGTGCAGTGCATAGAATAGGGTGTATTTTAAGGTTGTTTGGTAACACCAAGACAACAGTGTAGAGTTCTGATTTTACAATCGGATAAGCTTAGGGTTCTGGTTAACAACCAGAAAGTGTCCGGATTACATCCGTGAGTGCCGACTGGATAACATCCAACTCGGAAGGAGCTAGGGCACTGACACAGGGCTAAAGCAATAGTCTGGTTCTACAACCAGAAACCTAGGAGGCTAGGGAGTTGGATAACATCCAATACAGGCGGATAACATCCGTTGCTAGTGAGGGAAAAAGGATCAGGAGGGTTAGGGCAGCGATCGAGAACCGGCCCAGGAGCAACGTTTTTCCCAGCACAAGGCGCCATCAGCAAAAAAAAGAGAACGTGTACTGCCAAAAAGGCAATTATAAAGAAAATAATATCAAAGTGTAAAAAGAAAATAATAAGAATTTACAATAAAGTGAATTAATTGAAGGTGCAATAATAAGCTAAATATGTGTGTTTTTAATCGTTCCCAATTTACAAATTTAATGCGAGGACCGCTGGACCAGCTGAGCTATCCCAGCTTCAAACCCGGCACAACCGGAAGTTCCTTACAATGTCTCAAACGTTTTCGTCCTTATGTAGAGGGTTTACAGTTTAAGATTGTCACTGACCACAGCAGCCTTCGTTGGCTAATGTCGCAAAAAGATTTGTCGGCTAGGCTAGGAAGGTGGAGTTTAAAACTGCAGTAGTATGATTTTGATATTGAGAACCGTAAGGGTTCGGCAAACACTGTTCCGGATGCCTTGTCAAGGGTTCTTGATATGGAAGAGATAGAGTGTCCGTTCGTTTCGTCTGTAATTGATTTAAAGTCTGATCAATTTTCCTCAGTAAATTATAATGAATTAAAAGATAAGATTTATCAATATCGGGAGTATTTCCCAGATACGTGCATATCTGATGGTTTTGTATACCAACGGGTTAAGTTTAGAAAAGGAGAGTACGAGGAGGAGGATTCTCTATGGCGGTTATGGTTACCTGTCGGTTTAAGGGAAAAGGTTATAGAAAATAACCATGAGGTCGTTTCATGCCATGGCGGCTTTGCCAAAACTATTAACGGTGTCCGTGAAAAATTTTTCTGGGCAAACATGGCTAAAGAAATTAAATTATATGTTGCGAATTGCGAAACTTGTAAATGTGACTACTTCGACCCCCAATGGGTCAGCAGATGAAAACGGATCGTCCGTTTCAGAATTTATATGGACCTTTTGGGTCTATATCCGAGAACGAAATTAGGTAATAATATGGTTTTCATCGCAATAGACCACTTCACTAAATATATATTTCTTAAGCCTTTGAAAAAGGCAACGACAGCGGCAATAGTCAATTATATTGAGGAAAATATTTTTCATAAATTCGGTCTTCCTCAATATATACACTCCGATAATGGGAAACAATTTGTTTCTTCCCAAATGGTTGAGTTTTTGAATGCTTATGGAATAACCCATATGAGGACAGCCCTATATTCCCCACAGGCCAACGCATGTGAGCGGACCAATAGGGAAATTTTGGTGAAATTGAGAATTTTAATCAGGGAAAAGCAGGACCAATGGGATAAACATGTTTCTAAAATTGCTGGTATTTTAAGGGGGGATTATCACGAGGCATTGAAATGTTCCCCTTACTTTTGTTTGTTTGGATACAATATGGTCAGTCATGGCTCTACATATCCAATATTGGACAAAATTGGCATGGGAAAGGAAAATCAGGCAAATTTTATTCCGAATGACACGAGAATTGGCTTACTTCATGACAAAATCCGTGATAATTTGATTGTGGCTCACGGGAAGGCTACAATGACGTACAACACCCGCTACAGGAGCGTAGACTTTAAGGAAGGGCAGGAAGTGTTTAGGAGAAATCGTCAGCCGAGTGAATTCAGTAAGGGAATTAACGCAAAATTATTACCACCATATTTGAAGTGTAGAGTTCGCAAAAGGATTGGCTCGTCTCTATATCAGCTGGAGACTTTAAATGGGAAGTACATAGGACTTTTCCACGCAAAGGACATAAAGGCTTTTTGAAATTATTAATGTTTTATTTAAAGGTTTAATTATCCTTAGGATTGTTTGCCCGACTAGATTTTTATCTCAGGGTATGGTTGTGCCCCACGAGTTTGTTAAATTATAAGAAAATCTGCATTCCTTAGTTTCGCCTTCATAGATTCAGACTACAAAGAAGGTTTGTTACAGATTTTGTAGTATGAGATAATGTGTGGAATATTGAATAGTTTTAAAACTCTGATTTGTGGAAAAGCGATTCTTAAAACTGTATAGCAAGTCAGAACTTTTAGCATATAGAGAGGATACAATACTTTTCAATATTTAATTATGTGACATATTTTTAATTATTGGCAGTATTTCAAAGCTTTGCATATTAAATTCATTTTTTTTACATAAGATATTTCATAGTGTATTCTCCTTTAAGTTGTTTTCTTTTAACACCCTACCACATGATGAAAGCTATATTACTAAGACTGGAAAGACTTTATTTTATTTCTATTGTGAATTGATTGGATCTAATTTAATATGTACTTTGAAATGCACTGCATACATTTGACAGGGCGAAATGTCAATATTTCCGGTAAAGTTCTTTTTTGGTTTGGCAATCAACGTCACTAGACGAGACATCTAAACAAAATTTTAATTTTTTTGGCAATCCGAGATTTTAAAGTGTTTCTTTCAAAAAAATAAAAAAATTATAAGCTCTTAAAATTTTTAAGACAATCGAGTGTAGTACTTTTCATTGGCATTGCACATATTGTAAAGTGAGATTGTGCAAAGGGATTGGAGTCAGGGCCGATCACCCACTAGAGTATCACGTCTTTTATAACACGAAGGTGTCAACTGTAAAGGGCCAGTACATATTGAATTGTATTCAAGTAATCAAATTGGATTGGCAAATTCCGTCGACACTTTAACCACCAATTTTTGTTCATCGGCGAATAACGTAATAATTGGATTCCTGAAACAAAAGTTGCGAACATCATACCACATACGTTTTCGGATCATAGATTGACATCTATTAAAAGCAAAAAGTTTCCTTTAACTTATCAAAATCCTTTGGCAAATGATCATATCTAAATAATTTATTTTGGCGTATATTTTTTCAATTTACAACAGAAGAAACCTAGAATTTTTAATTAAATCATAATCTAGATTTTGTCACAAAATTATTTCCGAAGCATAACCTTACTGCCATAATCATATTGGAGTTCCGATCCCCCCTAACGCTACAAATAAATATAGTAATTTATTGTATCAAGCCGTGACGTAGTCAAAAAAAAAAACTACGTTGTCAACCGAACTTTGTTTGCTTGCTTATTTTAAACATCATTAACACTGAATTGGATTTTTGAAGTTCTCTTTAATTGTAATCGGCTAGTAAAATCCCAGACTAAGTACAACAATATTTCTCCAGAGTATGGTATAATTTTTTTTATATAATTTTAAACTTAACATTTAATAATAACTCTAACTCAAATATGAATTCCAAAACTTAACCTCTTAGTTAAATTTGATTTCTATAAATTAATTACGATATTTTAATGTAATTATAATTACGATATTTTAATGTAATTATAAACTTTAAATTTGTTATTTCAAAAATTTATTTTCCCGCCTTTTTTTAAAATTTGTTATTTCAAAAATTTTCAAATTTTTACAAATTAAATTAAAATAAATTTCCCGGAAGAAGTCCGGGAAATGGTGGAGACGAAATATTGGAAATTAATAATTTGCAATCCTTTAACAAAAGATCTTAAGCTCGATTATAAAGAAGAATCATATAACAAAAGAAGATCGAAGAAAATTAAACATATTCAAAAATCTGTGAGCACATCAGACCGGAAATGAATGACAACAATATATACGAAAATGTTAAAGGTGACCAGGGAATAAAAATAAGTGTAAATAGATATAAGACGGTTAGGGACAAACAAGTCAAGACAAAAGCAACAATTACCTTTTTAATCCGTTGCCGCAAATCAGGTATAGTTCCTAAATTTGTTAAGAATGCCATTAAAAATATTTTAAATCTTTTTGAGGGAAATGGCAGAAACAATGTACAACGTTCAACATCAGGATTCATCCAATCTCTTCAAAACAAAATTCTTAATTTGGCAATAAGGAACAAGCACGATGCGTTAAATAAGATTTCAAGGGAGCTCGATTGCATTACAAACAATCTGAGACAACATTTACATGTACATATTTTCGACAAATTTATTCAACACCAGAATCAATTATCAATTATTTTGGATTTTAAGGTAAAAGAGGTTCATAAGAAAAAGTTTAATTGTCTTGTCAATTTACAAGAGAAAGAATTAAATATTAAACAAAACAGAAAATGGTTTGTAAACAAATCAGATGTTAACAGCCCATCTGATGTAGAATGCGTTCTTCCTCTGGGACAGAAACACGCACTTCCAGTAGGAAGTGCAGATTTTCCAGTTTTAAAGATGATAGCAGATGGTGAGGACTTTATACAGACTTTATCAGGAAAAGAAGAACAGGAAATAGCTAGAAATGGATTTATAAATATTGTAGATAACCATATGAGTAGTGAAAGATTAACAAATAGAGACAAACTTATGTTGGAAAAAGTTAATAGAACTCGAAAATTCTTAAAAGATAATAAGGACCTACTAATTTTAAATGCTGATAAGGGAAACACCACTGTAGCAATGAATAGATCCGATTATGTTTTGAGAATGAATAACATTGTAGGTGATATTACTACATATAAATTGTCAAGTAGAGATCCAACTACCGGATTACAAATGACAAATAATAATTTAGTTGAAGATCTTTTCAAACAAAAGATTATTACATCTTTTGAAAAAAGTAAATTAAAGACAAATGTTTCTACAGCCCCAAGATTTTATGGAGTACCTAACATCCATAAGGAACAATTCCCATTGAGGCCAATATGCTCATTTGTTAATTCCCCATCTTATGAATTATGTACATACATTATAAGTATTCTTAATAGGTTAACAGAAAACTCTAAATATAATGTAAAAGATTCTCTACAATTTAGAGAAAAGATACAAAACTTAAAGATACAAGATGATGAAAAATTAATTTCACTTGACGTTGTATCTATATTTCCAAGTATACCAGTTGATATAGCTCTGGATATTATTGAGGAGAAATGGGACATTATAAAAAATTACACGAAAATTGAAAAGAACCTTTTCCTGCGTGTTTTAAAATTCTGTATTGTGGATAACAGATATTTCAGATATGATAATAAAACATAAAGGACTTATCAGATATGATAATAAAACATATTGTTACAGACATTTAGTTAATAGGAATTAAGATAACACACTGCTACAAAAAAAACTTTTTGTCAGAACTTGAAAACCGACCTAGTGGGGGTTGTAGGCCTAGGTGAGGACATACAAAAACCGTTTTCAAAAATTTTGAAACACCCTCAAAATTTTGAGTTATTTTCAAAAAACTGTTTTAGGGTAGGTCGTAGCACTTTAGTACCTCTAACTCACACATTTTTGACCGATTTCAAAATTTTAAACAGTTTTGGAAAGACAAAGAATTAGGCTTTCATGAAATGTATTCATTAAATATATATTCCAAGACATTAGGTAAGTGTTTAGCAAAAGTTTCTCTTTTTTTTATTTTTTTTTCCAAATTTTTCAAATTCAACAAGAGTTATTTTAATTTTTTTTTATCAAAACCTATCTTTTTTTGCACTGTATTTTAAAGACAATTTTATATAGAAAAAAACGAGATATTATTTGTTAAAATCGGTTTCTATTTGCAAAAGTTACTAAACTTTTTCTAAAGTAAAATGTTAAGATTGCAGACTTTTCTTCTGGTAAACCACTTGACTTCAAAAACGCTTGTTTAATTTTTTTTTTTATTCATATGGTTTGCGCTGGGGGAGAAAATGCTAAAAACAGGTGTTAATGAAAAGTTGAATAACTTTTACAATTTTCATCCGATTTGAAAAATTAAAACCATGTTTTGTTAAGAACTAAATTTTCTTTATACGTTGGTATAAATTTTTATAAGCTTTCATATTAAAATAAGCAATGAAAAGCTACTAAAATCAAAAAAGTTTATAATTTTCGTTTTTTTTTTTGTAGATATTCTTAACAAAAACAATACTTATAACTTACAAATGTATAAGAAATGCACGTCATTTTAAAGCCTAATCAGTTTTCTTTCCAAACCCGTTAAAAAAATGTAAATCGGACAAAAACTGACTGAGTAACAGGTCGATAAGTTGACGAACATCACTTGAAACGGTTTTTTTAGAATAACTTCTGAATTTGAGGGTGTTTCTGAAATTTTTTGACACAATTTGTAATGTACTCAACAAGACCTATAACCCACGCTAGGTCGTTTTTTTTTCATTGTAGCACCGTGTAATTATTAGAATGTTAAATAATATATGTTGTTATAATATTTTAGTTAAGATTTTATATATTGTTAATTTAATTTTGTTTACTATGATGTTTTTTAAATATTTTTTATTATTGTTTTCTAGGATATTTTTATATTGACAAAAAACAAATATTTATTTTCCCGCCTTTTTTTAAATTTGTTATTTCAAAAATTTATTTTCCAGCCTTTTTTAAAAAAAAATTTGTTATTTCAAAAATTTTCAAATTGTTACAAATTAAATTAAAATAAATTTCCCTGAAGAAGTCTCCCAATGTGGAGACGAAATATTGGAAATTAATAATTTGCAATCATTTAACAAAACATCTTAAGCTCGATTATAAAGAAGAATCATATAATAAAAGAAGATCGAAGAAAATTAAACATCCCAGGTGAAAAAGTTCATATGATCATACATTGCCATATATGGCATATACATACATTGCCATATATGGTTTCATGTATGAACATATATGGTTCCATTTATGGGCATATATGAACATATGTATATGTAATGTATGGGATCATACCTTACATATATGTACATATATGTACATATATGTAATGTATGTAATGCTGTGCTAATTCATGACAAAAATATTTAAAAGAAAATAAATTTTAAAGTTTCCATATTTTATAAAGACGATAGTACAGAATGAGTTAATAAGATAAACGTTTTTTATGATTTTTATTTTAACTATAATAATGAATCTAATTGAGCTGTTTACGCAGTTTTTTTGTAATTTATGTTTCAGTATATCTTAAACTTTTAATACTGCTTCACCTACTATTTATTTGCATACAATTCATGAAACATGTTTTGGTTCATATGAGATATCTAACTCGAATCTAAAGAAATATCAATTGCATTTGATGTGCTTAATTCTGAATCGGTAGTACCTAACATAACTAACCATTCCGCTTTTGGCGGGACTATCTCGCTTTTCAATATAATTTTTTCTCAATAGAATTTTTACAAAAAATTAAATGATTTAAAAACGTTCAACATATTATACATTTTTGAGATTATATGAATACGTATGAATTTATCAGTAACATGTTCTTAGAAGTATAATAGAAACATTTTCTTTTAATAAAACGACAATATTTTTGATAAAAACTTTAAAAATGGCCTTTTTATTCGAACATGTAGGAAAATTAATAATATATGACCATATATGACCAAATATATGTCCATATACCCTTAAATTTCGGATCCGAACATATATGAACTCATATATGTGGCCATATATGACAATATATGAACATTTTCACCTGGGATATTAATATTTAAATCTATCGTTAAAGAAATCAATCTCGTGTTACGTTAATTACGATAATTTTTTTTTATTAAACCATTAAAGTGATAAACCAGCATTTAACAACTTAATGAAAGCTGGATAATTCAAGTTAAAATATATCATGCGATATATTTGGCCTTATTGAAGTTATTCTTGATAATTTATAAGAAAAGTAATTTTTAATTTTTTTTTTTTAGTTAGTCTCTTTACAGGAAGAAGAAGAAGAAAACATTTTTATTGAAAAATTTTACGGACACAAGGGATACACCAGACTGCCGCAGTTTCGTCCCCCTCCTGGGACTCGTCAGTGGTTATTTTATATTGTTAATTTTGCTCTATATGAAAAACTGTTTTTTATTTTTTGGTGTCGTACTGTGAAAAAGAGATAGGATTAAGAAGAAAAAGCATTCTAGTTGAGAAATGAATTGTGCATTGGTATTAGCTAATTCTGTCTCTTCTGATCGAAACAATACTTGTGTGTATGTAGTGTGACCAAACTCCAATTTAGTCGCAGTCAACGCTGTGTCGACCGTGGCTCAACTCGTTAAGAGGCGAGACTACGATGCATAGCTTGTTGCTAAGACCGTGAGTTCAAATCACAGTACGACACCAAAAAATAAAAAAACAGTTTTTCATATACAGCAAAATTAACAATATAAAATACTTTGTACAATTGACACATAAATAACCACTGACGAGTCCCAGGAGGGGGACGAAACTGCGGCAGTCTGGTGTATCCCTTGTGTCCGTAAAATTTTTCAATAAAAATGTTTTCTTCTTCTTCTTCCTGTAAAGAGACTAACTAAAGAAATATTCTACAGTAATTAATATAATAAAAAAAAAATTAATTACGATTGTCATTATCTGACGGTTGCAAAACACTTTCTAACATAATTTTTAATTGTTAAAGTTAATTAATTAGAAATAGTAATATTTTATTGGCATGTTTGAATTTATTATGTAAATTCTTTACATAGCAAGGTTTTTTTTTTGTGTATCTATGATACTATAATGTTGAATTGTTTTTTTTTTAATGAAACCTAAATGTAAAGATTTTACATCCCACTATTTATGACTTATAGTTTTTTTTTTTTAACCAAATCTAATGAAATTTATTATCAACCTTTACAGAATGAAGCAGATGCATTAAGCTTAATTCATCGGCCGATACGAAGTTGAAAAAGTTGCCAACGTCTTTAAATATATTGGTTTTTGTTTTAGATCATCGTTATCCTTTAAAGGAAAAGGATCATAAACTGTAAGTTGAACACAAACATGCATTCGAATTAGCAAATTTTACGAAACAAAATAAGTTATTTACTTTAATTGTATACAATCGTATGATATTTTTGGTTATATTAGTAGTATCTCTCCTACTTATTAAAAATTGTAATTATTTTTAATTATTTTTTTTTGACTGCCTTGTCAAGACTATACATTTTTTTTTATAATAAATGAATTGTTAAAGTTTTGAAATGGAAAAGTAAGGTTTTAATCGAGAATGTTAGATCACCAGACAAATAAGGTAATGTAGATATGAAATACTAGATTTTAAAATTAAGGGAAATGACTAAAAATTCATTATTAGGACACAGGTCATTTATGTGTTGCAGAGTTGGGAATAAGTATCCCAGGCGATAAGAACATCTGTCGTCAAGTAGAACGATATATATATCGCACTTGATCAACAAGAGGGTATTAACTCAAAATTTTTAATATATCACTTTTTTCAAGAAATCCACTAACAACATCAATATCTATCTATTGTAAAAATTTCAACGTATTCCGATTACTCTTTCATCTCGAAAACCACTTTTGATTACCTTTATTTCAACGAAAAGGTATTATTTCGAGTTAATACAAAAGTTCAAATAGAAATGAATCGTATATTTTCATAAAAAAGATATTATGTTGATTTGAGCCTTTATTTATGTTAAAAATAATCAAACTGTTTTGGTTGTATTTTGAGTTGATACTGTTTTGTTGATAAAATTTGTTTTATTCTATAAATTTAAATCGATAAAATTTCAAAAAAATGGTATTAACTCAAAAAATTGATTTTTTTTTTTTGCAATGAGTGGTAAAATTTAAAACAAAAACAATGTATATATATTTTCAAATGGAATTTGCTTATTATGATATGTTTGAATTTTTAAATTCTGTTAAAATGTAGCCATAAACAGTTTTTTGACTCTACTGAAAATTTTAAAATTTTGAGTTAATACCCTCTTGTTGATCAAGTGCGATATGTATATATTTACAATTTTTTTTTAGAGTAAACGTTAGTAGATTTTTATTTTGCCATTAGTAGATTTTTAAGCAGTCTTGGAGTTAGATTATTTTTATTCTCTTGTAGTTTGCTATAGGTTTCAGTATAGTAAATTACCCTCCTAATCCGGCGAGCTTAGCCCATACTTCAACACTCCAAGCGTGACCAAACTGAAGCAAAAATTTTAATTTTAATTTTTACTGTTTTTTAAATCAGAACCAGCTGCTACAATTCCCTGAATGCACCAAAATCAAACATTTTTGTAGAATATGTTAACCCTCTAACTGCTCAAGGTAAGGGTCTTTTTTGTTCTTCTTTTAAAAAAAGAGCAAAAACCAGCTTTAAAACAGGAATTTAAGAGTTTAAAATGTTCCGCAAAAATATTCGTCGTGAAAGTTTAGTATAAGTGAACATACTATATACTTTAAACGTAAGCATTACCCGAATTTCTATGCCGATTGACAATACAAAAGTTGCATTTTGGGGAAACCCAGATGTAAATTTCCAAAACGCCGATACATGTGTCTTTTTATGTCTCTTCTATCAAAATTTAGAGGTCGGACCTTGTAATTTTGAAAAAAATTTAATTTTGTTGAACAGTGCTATAAAACTACATAAGTTTGAAGTTAATTTTACAAATTTCTTTTAAAATATATGAAATTTTTTACTATGCTTGTATATATTTTACAAAAATTTGTAAATATTTTACTAGAACTTTGTAAAACTAAACTTGAAACTTATGTAGTTGTATAATTACTAAAAACTTCGCTAATATTCCCCCAGTGTTTTTCTGCGTGGTAGAACAACGGGCTGAAATATTGATTCTAAATAGCACATTGACAATGTCTTATTTTAGTTTTATAAAGCCGTTTCCAACGCTCTCTGCTAAAAACCTGAACTGGTTTTAAGAGAGTTTCGATAGAAAGTGTGTAAACAGTGGTACTTTTAATTAATATAATTTTCATGCTTTAAAACAATTTTTATTATATTTTATAGTTAATTTGTGTTGTTTAATGTATTTTCTGCATAAGTTTTGTATAACACAAAAATTTGTTTATATATACTAAAAGATACGCATTAAAAAACCTCTAAAAAACTGTTTCTCTTAAAACCAGCAGGCATATACAATTTTACAGATATTTAGTACCTTGGTTCTTCTTTAGTCCATATGTTCTTTGGTTTTAACACAGCTTGTTTAAATAACAACTCAAAAATAAAAATTAAAAAAGCTTGACAATAATCACCTATTTTTACAATATCTTGTTAAATATGGAAAAAGCTTTACGATATTTTTAAAATGTTTGAGTACGTTTTACAGTTTTTCACAAATATGATGAAACTTTATTACAAGTTTAATTCTTACTTAAAATTTATTAAGATATTGTAAAATGGGGACTTAAATTTAATGAGCTTTTGGAAACTCGTTAAACTTTTGCAATATAAGCGTTACTTATAAGTTAAATGTTTATTTACTGTACAAATAAATTAAAATATGACAAAGCATTTGCAGAAGCTTTTATTGATTTCATCAAAAATCTAAAGACTCACCACAAAGCTTGCAAATAATCAGTTTAAAAAAGCTGGAAAACCATGATTAAAGTATATTGGATAATAAAAACGATTTTCCTCGGGCTTTTTTAAAGCTTGTTCATCGTTTTGAATTCAAAATTTAGCAGTTCGCTAAAATATATGAATATATTGTGAAAAAGAGGCTTTATTTTATTCAGCTTTTAGAAACTACTAACAAGTATTTGCAAAATAAGCTTTATTCAAAAATTAAGCTTTTATTTACCGTACTTAAAAATATAAAGTTGACAAAGTTTTGACATAACAAAAGCTGGTAAGCGTCGTTTTTAAACAAAAACAAGCGTAAAAGTGTTTCATATTTATATCTTTTGATATCTCCGAGCCAATAATCGTTAGTTTTTCAAGCTTGTACATTGTTTTGAATTAGTACTTCAGTTTTTCGTGAAAATTTAATACGATATTGCAAAAAGAAATAACTAAAAATTAAACTTTAGAAACATAAGCATTAGTTAAAAATTAAATATTTATTTACTGTAGTACATAAAAATAAAAATTTGATCAACGTTTTGCGAAAGCCTTTATTTATAGTACCACCGCAAATTATTTAGAAAGCATAAAAACAATTCCTAAAGTTTAAAGGATAATGCAGGATTCATTCTCAGGATTTTTTGAAGCTTGTACATTGTTTTCAATAAAAAATTTAACTGTTCGTTAAAATATATTTATACTCAGGGAACTTCTGTTGTAAATATTTGTATTTGTTTGATTTATTTTTAAGTGAAAAAGCTGTCATTTGAAGAAAAATGTTCAGTTTTGACTACATTTGTAGTTTATTTAAAAAACAAACCACATCAAATCACTGTACTATGAATTTACATTAGTTAGGATCAGTTTTTTTATTTTTATTTAAAAAGCATAAAACAAATACATGATTGTCAATTTTATACTATATTTGTGGTTCATTTTATTAACAGTAAAAAACAAATGACAACGTTAGTCTAAGTCGTATTTTTTTAAGTGAAATTTTATTTGTTTTTAACTATATTTGCAGCAGTCTTTACCTACATAATATTCTAAGTGGAAACATTATAAAAAAGGGTTTCATTTTATTTAGCTATCAGAATTTTTCAAAAATTAAAACTTTAGCAAAATAAGATTTATTTAAAAAAAATACAAGTTTGATATAGATTTTATTAAAAAAATAAAAATAATGTTTTTTCGGCCTTTAAATTTAAAATTATTTAAGTTCGAGGCCATACTCTATGTTTCTTTTATTAAGATATTGTATAAGTAATCTATAGAGTTTTTTGTTTTCAAATTTATTAATTGACCACTTTCAGGAATGTGTTGATAGATCTATTTCGGAATTTTTATAGGTTCCCATTATCAGAACACGTTTTGAAAGAAATGAGAATCCCATGCAAACATCAAACATTCATATAAACTAGTTTTCTGAGTAAATGGTAACTAATATATGAGCTCGAAGTTAAAGATTATTACCATTCATCACAATTAAATTGAAAACTTGTTCGTTATGTGCAAGCTCTACCTTTGGTAGAGCTTTTTGTATACTCTTTTTTTATTTCTACACTTGTTTTGTTTATTTAAAAACAAGATGTAAAGAGGAAGTAAACTAAGACCGTACTTTGTCTCTTTTAAAAGTTTGATATAATTTTTATAAAAAATAAAATTTGTGTTTTTTCGACCTTTAATTGTGCAATGAAAAAACATAATTTTTATTTTTAATAAAAATTATATCATCAAACTTGTAAAAAAGACAAAGTACGGACATTATTTATAATCGAGCTTTTGAAATAAATTTAAAAAAAATATTTATCAAGGCAACAAAAACTTAAAAAAAACTGACCTGAGATTTTATTAAAAAAATGCTGAAAGTTTATTTATGAAAAGCTTTTTTTAGGTGCTTAACTAAAACAAAGTCAAACTAATGCATTGATCAAATATAAATGTATAAATCAAAACTAAATTTTAAAACAATTTAAATTGAGCACTTTAAAGCCGGCATTTTATGTCTAAAATCCAAGCTAAACATAATCTGGTAAAAGCTTTATTTTATATCATTTTTAGTAAAATCAAGTTAAAATACAGTTTCGATCAAATTAAGTTATACAGGGTGGGGCAAAAGTCGCGAAGGGATTTGAAAAATTAATAACTTTTCTAATTTAATTTTTTTTTTATTTTTCTTTTTATGACTTGTAAAATAAATCTGGGAGATTAATTATGGAAGGTTACAACGTTATCCAGCGAACCAAAATCATAGAACTTTATTTTGAACATCATCGATCAATAATTCAAACTCAACTAGCCTATCGTCGTCAATTTAATGTACGGAATTCACCATCCGAATCAATGATTCGACGCTTAGTGACACGTTTTCAGGAACAAGGCTCAGTGAGGGATCTTCCACGAAGCGGAAGACCACATTCTGTAATTAGTGAAGCAAATATTCAACGCGTTCTTGAGAGTGTTGAGGAGAATCCTGAAACATCAACTCGAAGGCGCTCTGCTGAGCTGCAAATGTCTCCGCTTTCTTTACGCAGAATATTAAAGGGAAATTTACATCTTTTCCCATACAAGGTGCAGTTAGTGCAAGAACTAAAGCCAGGAGATTCCCAAGAACGAATAATTTATGCAGTTCACTTCCAAGAACTGGCCAGAGAACATAATGATTTCATTCATCATCTGATAATGAGCGATGAAGCACATTTTCAATTAAATGGTTTTGTAAACAAGCAGAACTGCAGAATATGGGGTATTGAGAACCCAAGAGTGGTTCATCAGAGACAATTACATCCACTTAAATGTACAGTATGGTGCGCAATTACGTCCCAAAGAATTATTGGACCATTCTTTTTCGAAGATAACGATGGAAATGGTGTAACGGTAAATGGCGAGCCATATCGAGATATGGTCCAAAATTTTTTAAGGCCAGCTCTTTCTGACAATCGAGAGATGTGGTTCCAACAAGATGGGGCCACTGCACACACTGCTCGAGCAACTACGCAGCTTCTAAGGCAGATTTTTGGCGAACGTTTAATTTCCAAAAATTCAGCATTCAATTGGCCTGCCCGTTCGCCGGATTTAACAGCACCAGATTATTTTCTTTGGGGATATTTGAAAGAGAAGGTGTATATCAATAAACCCAGAACACTTGCACAACTCAAAGAGAATATTCGAGCCGAATTAGAGCGTTGCAGCCAGATACTCTGACTCGTGTCATGGAAAATGCTATTAAAAGAGCTCAACTTTGCGAGGCTGAAAATGGTGCTCACTTACGTGACGTAATCTTTCACACCTAAATTTAAAAAATCTCCCAGTATCATATTTTATTTTGTAAAAAAAAAAAAAAAATTAAAAAAGTTATGACTGTTTTAAACCCCTTCGTGACTTTTGCCCCACCCTGTACAAATCAGAACTGAATTTAAAATCGATTTAAATTGAGTACTTCAAAAAAGTACTATTAGGCTTTAATTTAAAAAAATAATTTTTATAAATTCGCTTAAGTCTTTCAAAATTATTTTAAGAAATCTTTAAAAAGCTTTAAAGAAAGCATTAGTGTCCGACCGAACGTTCGGCTTCGGCTTCGGAGTTCGGCCAAAAAGTGATGTTCGGCCAAGTTCGGTGTTCGGCCAAATTTTGGCCGAACTTGGCCGAATACCGTATATTTGAAGAAGAACAGTTTATTTTTGATTTATTTCACGTAAAAAACAAAATTTTCAAATTTATTTCACGTAAAAAACAAAATTTTCAATTAAATTCGTCATATACTTTAGTTAAAATAATAAAGTTCAGGTATTTCCATATTTTTGTTGAAAACTTCAATAAAATAATTGAACTGACTTTATAATATTTTTGGAAAAATATTCTAAATTTGCTTTTTTACAAATTTATTGATGTTTGAATATTTTTTAATATACTTTAATGATGCTTTTTGTAGTCAAAATCAACAAAAATTTAAATTTTATTCAAACTAAAAAAAAATTAAAAAGTTCGGCTTCGGCTACGGCTTCGGCCGAATATTAAAAATTTGGCCGAAGTTCGGCTACGGCTTCGGCTTCGGCCAAAAAAAGTGACTTCGGTCGGACACTAGAAAGCATTGAAATCTTTTAATAACGGCTTAAAAGCTTCAAATAAAACTGTAAAAGCTATGAATGAAGCTTTAAAAGCTTTTAATAGAGCTTCGAAAATCGAGTAAGAAAGTTTAACAAGCTTTTAGAAGGCATTAAGAAAGCTTTCACAATTAATATTAATATTAATCATTTTTATTTTTTATTTAATATAAGTACTGAAACCAAGTAACAATTATTACTAAAAGCTCACACTAATGTTATCATTTTTCACCATATACATTTCGTAATCATTAAAACGTTTATAACGTCTAACTGAATTTTAACCTACAACCTAGATTTATTCTAAACTTAGATATTTTTTTTTTCTTTCTTTCGTAATTTTAATTCTTAAAAAGTCACAAAATTTTTTCAGTATATTTCCTTGAATTTTTAATTATATATAATTTCAAAAATATACATAAGATATGTAACTACTACAACTATAATAAACATTTAAATATTTTAGTGAAAAATTTTATAATTTACATATACACCTAAATTAGTTCAATGTTTTTCAAAATCATTTTACTATATACAACATAACCTTTATCATTATTTCTAGACTGTGTTTTATTTGTTTTTTGTTGTAACTTTTCACAATTACTTACTTTTAAAAATAATCCATTTGTGGTGCATCCAAGGCAGTATGCAGGGTTAATGTAACACCACGATTAATACTAACAGCTGGATAGAAAACACCATATAAATCTCGAAACGCTATGGAACCTTGAGGCATGCCATTAACCAAAAAACTTAAAGTATGTCTTTCTAAATTAAGTAAAACACCAATAGTGCTGCCAGTACTAATGCCACCCTCAACACGACGTTCATGCACAGAATTATGTTGAAACCATGAACGCTGACGATCGATGTACATGGCAAAAGATTTTTCATCTTTACCTGCAATGAAGAAAAAAAAAATGGAAATTTAATAAACAGGGATTAAATTTTTTTTGTTGTTCATTGTTTTCAATTTATTAAAAAACAAATGAATTTTTAGAAACCAAAAAAAAATAAGCTTTATGGTTAAAAGCTTTTAAGAATATAGAAAAAAAACTTTTTAATTTTCTACAGGAAACCTAACATCGAAGAAAAAAAAAGTCTTTATACATCACACATTGTTAATGGATTTTCAATAAAATAACAAGAAAAATAAGACAACAAAAAGAAAAACTTTATTTTTGTTTTTGTTTGAGTATCAATAGATGAAAAAAAAACCGCTTCTAAAATGGTTTGAAAACGTGATGGCACCCACTTCTTTCGTTTTAAAACTTCTTAAATACCTCGAATAGAATATAAGAAATATAGAAATTTCTGTAAACTAATAATGCTACTTATTGGAAAATGTGTAAGCCAGGATAAACAAACTTGTGGTACTGTGTACAAAATTTATAAAAACCTTTAAAGACGAGATTAAAAAAAAATTAGTACAAAAGCTTCAAATGCGAATTTTATAATTATAAATTAAACTTTCTCTTACAAAAGGTGATTTTTTAGGAACTTTTTTTTGGCAACACTGTTTTTGGCAGCTCAGCTATTTTCGTGTAACATGTTACTGTTAAACATGTTCAGTTTGGTCTATAATTTAACTATGAATCTACTTACAAACGAACAACGCTTGCAGATTATGGAATTTTATTTTCAAAGTTCGTGCTCGGTTAAGAAAATGCATCGTGCACTTCTTCCAATTTATGGTCAGCGGACAGAGGAAAATATTGCAGCTGTATCCGCCAGTGTTGTTGATGACCGTAAATTATGTTCACAGCAATGGTGCCTCTGCTAAAGCTTCTTAAATACAGCTGGTACAAGAATTGAAGCCACACGACCTACCACAACGGCTAAATTTTGGTAAATGGGCGCTGGCAAGGTTGGATGAAGATCCACTTTTTTATCGGAAAATTGTGTTCAGCGACAAAGCTGATTGAATGGATACGTGAACAAGCAAAATTGACGTATTTGGTGTGAAGAGCAGCCAGAAGCATTGCAAGAACTGCCAATGCATCCCGAAAAATGCACTGTTTGGTGTGGATTATGGGCCGGTGGCATCATTGGACCGTACTTTTTCAAAGACGTCGAAGGCATGAACGTTACTGTGAATGGCGAGCGCTACCGTGGGTTGACTACAATTTTTTTTGCCCAAAATGGAAGAGCTGGACTTGGGTGCCATGTGGTTTCAACAAGACGGTGTCACATGCCACACAAAATGCGAAACAATGACCCAATTGAGAGGCGAGCTCGGTGAACAATTTATTTCACGTTTGGAGCCAGTCAATTGGCAGCCTAGATCGTGAGATTTAACGCCTATAGACTCTTTTTTGTGGGGCTATGTTAAGGCTCATGTCTATAGGTTGACGCGCTGGTTGCCAATATTGAAGAATTTATACGTGAGATACCGGCCGATATGTTGGAGAGAGAATGTTAAAATTGGACCCAGCGTATGAACCATTTGAGACCTAGTCGCGGTCAACATTTACATGAAATCATCTTTAAAAATTGAAGTATATAGATCGTTCTATTGACTCAAATAAAGATTTCATACATTTCTCTAAATTTTATGTTTTTTTTAAATCAAATCGAAAGCTCTTAAAAAATCACCCTTTACAATAGAGCTAATGTTTTTTTCGACCTTTTGTTTGAAAATCCAATTAAATAAATTGTCAAGCTTGAGGTCTTAGATTTTGAATAAAATTATTTTATTTTATGTTCAATGCATTTCTCCATCCATCGGGTGGCATCTTCAGGAAAATATGCATTACAATATTCAAAACAATCAAACAACCCCACGATTAAGAATTTTTTTAATGATGTCTAATAAATTTACAAAATTTTATGTGACTGATCGAGTACTAAAAAAGTTATTGCCCGAAAATATCCAAGTAAAAATTTGGTAAAAATAAACTGTAGCTTTCGGTCGTTGTTAGTTTTATATGTCGGAATATGTTAAAAAGAAATTTGATTATTTTAAAAAGAAAATTTTTCCTTTTATAAATTTATTAACACTCTTGTAGAGTAGTTCAGTTTCAAATTTCATAGTTAATTAACTTTTTATCTTTTGAAACAAATTTATAACCAGATTTGATAAAAAAAAATACAGAAGTTATATCTTCATGGACTCGTGAAAACATTTTAGCATAATGGATCTAGCACTTTGTTCATTAAAAATTTATAAATAGTACTGGATGCTATATAGCACTTTTTTAAATTACTTGATTTTTTTAGTACTTTTTCTCCATAAATATATTTTTTAAAGATTTAAATTATAAATTTAATTATCAAACTAAAAAAAAAAGCTTTTGCAAGTAAACCTATTTTGTTTAATTTTCAATTTTTTTTTTTTGGTATAAAATATTCGGTTTAGTAAAGTATTTGGCGATTTTACATATTAATTTCAATAATTTTTGTATATTTTTTTAATTTGGCCACATTTTAGTTAAATATTTATAACATAAATCTTTCATTTTCTGTACTATGTTTAAAGATTTTATGATTTTAGGGACTTAAAACTATTACTTTTGTATTTGCTATAACTCCTTTTATTTCTGTTAAAACTTTTATGATTTACTGATTTCTTCCAGAAATAATTCTTTCAAATTCTAATATAACCAATAAATCAAAACCAAGTTATGTTAAAACGGACACCATTTATTAAAACTTCTCGTAGATTGAAGTTTGGTAAAAAAAGGGAAATTTTTAAGATCATTACAATCTCATTGCATCATTAAACTTTTTTGCTAAAACTACTACAAAATTATTAAAATACTGCTAAAATAAGTTGATGTTGTTTGCTAAATACTAGTTATATAAAAAGAGCAAAAACTTTCGAATCTACGAAAACTTAAGAAAATTTTAGTAGACAAATAAAATCACAAAAACATATGAAATTGTCAGTTTTTTTTAGGATTTTTTCTGCGAATAAAAATTTGCACTTCCGAAGTCAGTAATTTAAAATTTTTTTAAAAAATTACTTTTCTTCGATTTTTTTACACGAAAACTTCTTTTAACCCACACAGGGAGCAAAATTTAGTTATTTGCCAACTGAAATTCGGTTACTACAAATCAAATTCGATTTTTACGAATTTCAGTCGGTTAGCACAACTTAACACTAGCTTTCACAACAAAGTTCGGTTAATTCAACTGAGTTTTAGTATAAACACCGAAAATAATCAGAAATCTAATGTAAATACAGTTGTACTTACTAAATTTATAAGTAGTTACCATTAAAATACAATTTTCAATTCGGTTGGCACTTTATTTCTCTGTGTTCATGAAACACATTAATCATGTAACGAATTAATATAACGTATACGTCTTTTAAAGTGATGCAATTTTTTGCTGAAACGAAGCTACCCCACCTAGTAATCAGACGTATGTGCCCCATGATCAGCTGCTCCACATAGTTTTATAATTTTTTATACTTTTTAGAAATAAATTCTAAAAAAATGTATATTAACGCTTCGACACCTTAAAGTTATCTGAAATGTACTAAATATATGTTATTTTTTTTTTTTTGTAACCGAAAACACACAAAAATAGCTATCCTCGACTACGTGTTAAGTACAAGTGTAAAATTTGGAAACACGGAAGATGATCAATAACTGCACAAATTAAGAAAAAAAAAATTTAATAACTCTTTTAAAGTCTTTTAAGTCGGGGGTAGCATAAGTGCCCCAGTGGCGAAACCTTCCCTTCTACACTACTCGAGAAAACAAAAATTTTGTTACCAATACTGCCGATGGAGTGTGTTAAGTTTGCTATTTATTTAAAATGTAAGTTAAATAGCTTTTCGAAAAAAGTCGCACAAAGGCCGAACAATTGCCGAAAAAGCTCAGACCCCATCGATTAAATTTAATAGGCATTAATATACATATTTTTTTTAAGGTAAATCCAACTATAATTTGTTAACAAAATGCCTATTTTAATATCACTTAAAACACTTTTTTTTAATAACAAAAATATTAGAAAGTTATCGTATATGTTTCGTATACCAGCTAATTTCGTAAACCATTTGTCTAAAATTTCTCTAAAACCATTGGAAATAAGCCGAAAAAACTAAAAATTGGGTAAATTTGAAAATCGCTTTTTAAACCCTAAACACGATAAAAAAAAATACCTGTCTCTTAATTTTTTCTTTCTTTATCACGTGTCCAAATTTCAAGATCGGAGAGAAGCCGTCGGGAGACTCCACTTGTAAGCGGATATCTATATCCCAAATTAGGAACCCATATACCAAAAATCAAGTTCCTCGCATTTGTGGTTTGCCCGGGCCGCCAAGACTCTTGCCATTCGTGCCAGATGAAGAGCCCACATTCCATTAGGAACCCATATACCAAATATTAAGTTCATCGCTTTTGCGGTCTTTCCAAGCCCGCCAAGAAATGACTCTTGTCATTCGTAGACAGTTCCTTAAATCCAGTCTATGCGGCTGTCTACACGTGATGAAGAGCCAACATTCCAAATTCATAGCTGCATCAGTTTGGAGAGGACGTAAAGTTGGAGATTTACCTTTCATAATCCTTGCAAAATTATCATAAATTCCTTCTATAAGGAGTTCCCGAAACTAATAACGTACATTACACTTACTCGATTTAATGGTTTGTCAAGGAAGCCAAGGGGTGACCCTTTTTGCCCTCTCATTAACATTTTCCAAAAATCTCATATTATCCCTTATTTGGAACCCATATTCCAAATTTCAAATTCCTTGCTTTAGCGGTTTGTCCCCGCCGCCAAGGGCGTTACTTCCCCGTTACGCCCCTCTCCGTAGGAATTTCCAAAAATATGGTACATACCCTATGGGGAATGAGGAGTCAATTGTAATAAAAGTGACTGGTTAAAGAAGGACTTATCGCATGACTAGTATAATTTAATACTGAAGTGGGTTAAGCAGTGTCAATTGTCCTAAAATTACCAATCCTGTGACTGGTAAAGGGAGGACATACCACTTAACCAGAATGGAAGCTGTTTAGTTTTCGTTTATTTTATACGAAATGGCCCTTTTGCGACAGTCTTGTGGTATGTCCATCTTTGTCTAGTCCTGTGGTATGCCACTATGTGGTTTAAAGCAGGACAAATGAACCCCTCCCCAGACAAGCCAATGTTAAAGTTGCCAGTTGTACATAGGGTAGGGTTTAGCAGAGGTACGGTCTCTGGCACGAAGGGACCGATCCTGTGGCACACGCAGAACCGGTCCCATTCCCCATAGGGTATATTTTCTATGGAGCCTATAACACGTCTATTTATACAGTTTTTAAAATAAAAAAATCTCAAAAGGTAGTAATACGTATATATATATATTTGAAAAAGCACTCTATTCCTACGGTTTCCCTCTTTCACATTTAAAAAATACATTTTTGATGCTAATGCAATTTTTAGATGCATTTTCAAAATTGTTTTCCCTCTTCAAAATTTTTAAAAATGCATCAATATAAACCATTTTATATAAAATTTAATTTCGTTTTTTATGTGACACAAATGCTATCTAATTTTCTGAATTTTTTAAATAACCATATCTATTATTTTCATACAAAAAATTAAATTTTTGTTTGCATTAGTTTGAAAGAGGACAAACCGAGCACAAATCGTTTGCTCTTTGAATCAGATTGATCCGCCGACAACTTTCAAAAATAGAGTTCTTCAAAATTTGGTATTTTTTTAGAGATTTTTTTGGAAAATTAAAACATTGAAAAAATCGCGAGTTTTTTTAAATTTAAAAGTCTGACTGTGGAAATGTGTTACTGGCTCCATTTCGTGAATGAGTACAAAAATTGATTCCAAATTGAAGGCCATCGGTCAATTTCAATGTAATGATGCATCAAAGTACACATGAACTCCATTAAAGAATATTAAAAACATATCATTTTTTTACCTCGCTCCCTCTTATTTTATTTAAATAGAACTTTTACTGTAAATATTTGCAGTTGTTTGAGTTGTAATGCAGTATCTTTATTTTAAGTGAAAAAACAGTCATTTGTAGAAGAAAGTTAATGTTTGACTACAATTGTAGTTTATTTTTAAAACAAACCACATCAAATTACTGTATTATGATTTTACATTCATTTTATATTTCTTTTTTTACTTAAAAAAATAAAACACATAAAAGGTTCTTTATTTTTTACTGCATATATTCTTAATTTTTACTACATTTTTTGAACAGTAAAAAACAAATGACAATGTTAGTAGACTGTACTGTCTTTTTTCACGTGAAATTTTTGTTTATAACTACATTTGCAGTGGTCTTTACCTACATAGTAGTTTAAGTGTACTGAACTCGCTGAGCCATTCATATCTTTTAAATGAGACGGAATATTTAAAAAATTTAATAAGCTATCTAAAAGCTGCAATTGTTTTATCAATTGAAACATAGATCTTAGAAAAAGCTTTAGGTTTTAAAAACTGGTTCCAGTAAAATAAAACCTTTTTAATTACCCTGAAAACAAATTTGTAAGTGCCATAATTTGTTCTTCTCCGTTTTAGAAAAGCGAATCACGAACGAAATACAAAGAAAAACTTTGTTTCCTTGGTAAAACTTAACTTTGCCATTTGTGACAATAAACGCCTCTACACTAGATACAAGTAGAAAGGAAACACTATATTCAGCTACAATCCCAGAAAAGGCGTGACAACTACCAAACACTTTCAAAACTTAAAAGTAGCAAAAAAAAACTTCTATTAAACAGAAACAAAAAAAAAAATTTAAGTTTGCCAACTGATCACAGTATTGTTATCGAAATGAAAATTGGAAAACAACAAATATAAAAAAAAACAGGAAAAACAATTGAAACAAAAAATTGGCAATTTTAATACAATTTTAGCTAAGGATATAAAACTTTCGCTGTTGCGCTTTTTTCGATATTGTTTTTATTTTGCCAATTGAACTCCACAATGTTAAACAGAAGGAAAAAAGGAAACGGAAGAAAATACTATACACACACACACACATACAATGATGCTGTTTTAGTTAAAAGTCTGAGTAAGTCTGTTTTCATTTACGAAAGTAATAAAGTGTGGATTTAAACTCAAGTGTTCATTTGAAAATTGTTAAACAGAAAAAAAACAAAGAAAATTGTTTAATGTTTTAAAAGAAAACGACAAAAATTCGAATACAATAAAAATTATTTCATTTAGCATAGAGCTTTAAATGAAATTAAACAATTTGAAAATAATTTCAAATTCTACTTTTATTTTTAGCTTTTTTTCTGAATTTTACACATGAGACCCATAATTGATTTTTTTTTTTTTTTAAGAAAAACAATATTAAAGCACCTGTTAAAATTATTTGTAGCTCTTTTTTTTATAAATATTATAATTTTTCTAAACTTTTTATCTCTTTGTTCCTTCTTCAAAAATTTTGTTTTAGCTCTATTTGACACGTGTTAAAAAAGCTCATCACAAGTTTTCAAATTAAAATTTCATAAGACACTGCAGTAAAACATAAACTTTATTTATGTTGCTGTTATTTAGGTGAAGGTGGCAGTGGTGATGTCGCCCCTCATGTAACTGACACTAAAATGTAAAGTTTTCATACACTAAATGTTATAATGTTACAGAGTCAGAGTCTTAAAGATATGATTTCTTCAAAAGGTTAAGAGTTTTTTTGGAATATACAATAAATTTTATATCGTACAGTTTTTTTTTGGATTAAACGTAAAAAACGAAAAAAAAACAAAGAAATTGGGGTAATTTTTAACACCACCTTTCTAAAGCTTAAAAGTGAGATTGATAAGATAATTGTGCTTGTTTGTTAGTTTAGTATCCTCTAACACATATCTAAATTATGTTACAATCTAAAGGATGTAAGTTTCCTTTTGGGTATTTTTTAGTTAAAATTACACTTAAAAAAACAGCATGATCTAAAATTAAGTTTACACCTTACTAAAATTTAGTTTATAAAATTTTTCTAAAAATAAATAAAATTGGTTACCAAATTCATTAGATTTTAGTTCATATTAATTTTTTATGAACTCAAAAATAATAAGCTATATTCTTTAATTTTACTATCTTGAATTAGGTTAATATTCTTAAAAATTTTTGGAAAATGTACTTCTTTAAAATAAAAAATTTTAAATTTTAAGAATTTATTAAACTAAAAGTTAAGAAATTTAAAATTGTATGAAAAAACTTACACCAAATACGCAACTTACTTAAGTTTAGTTCAACAATTTTAACTTTCTAAAATTAAGTTTATAACGTCTTAAAAATGTTCTTTAAAATATTAAAATATTTAAACCTTTTAAATTCTTATTTGGTTTTTGTTTGTTTATTTTTAAAACAACTACCTAATATGAGAATAATTTATGAACTAAAAATAAGTTAATCTTGCTTTACCACAAATTCAAGCGTCTGAAAATTTAAGAAAAATTAACTTGTTTTTTTTATATATTTTTACCAGATTTGAGGAAAATGTAAGTCAGAAATATACTTAATTTTTGTAGTTTTATAAAATTTAAGACAAAATTTACTAAATTTTAATAAAAAGTTACATAATTTAAGTAAATCGTTTTTACTTTTTTTTAAGAAAACTGTATACTTGATTTGAGTTTAATTTTTTTTGAAGCTAAATCATTTCCATATTTCTTAAAATTTAGTTCAAATTACTTAATATTTGGCAAACTTTTTTTTGAGTGTAGACACATTAAATTAAAATTAATTTTCTTGTGTCTCTTTTTTCACCAAATGAATAGTAGTCTAATACAAATTAAATTAAATGAAAAAAAGTGATATTTTTTTGAAAATTATGCAAGCCTTGATAAACACATTTAAATTTTGTTGAACTCTGGAAAAAATAATCAATTTTTCATAAAATATCCGTTTCAGACATGTATAATAATTTGTTCATTTACTTTTTGATTTAGTTAGAACTTTTGTATGAAAGACTTATTTTGAAAATGTTGTGAGTCCATTTTCAAATAAATTAAGATAATAATGGGGTGCTATAGTATTTAATGGCTTCTATTCCTGCAAAAAAGTTATTGTAACAATTTTAAAGATCGCTGAACATTTAACGTAATTCTGATATTTCAAGTTATTTTGAATAATACATATATCCAACCATAAAAGTATTGCTTCATCTCCAGATTCCAAAACTGGACTTTTTTTTGGGAAATTCGCAATTTCGTTACATTTTCAAAATGCATTTCTTCTACCAAGTTTTATAATTTACAGGTTACACGCAGGTAAAAATATGGTTGAAAATGACTGGTGTCATTAAATTATATTATAATCCTAATTATCTTATACATGGGCTAATCATATTATGATTGCCGAGGACGATTTTATCTCTATTTAGGTTCATAATAAGATTACTAAGTTAAAATTATGATTGTGAGGCATTGCAATCATAATATGATGCTCTTAAACTAGCATAATGTGAGTAAAATTTCATAATCAACAAATTTTTCTCTTTAAATAAATATTTTCTTTAATTCTTTAGCCTACTCAATGTTTTTGAGTTTTTAAAATACAAAATAAAAGACAAAATTTCACATTCTGAGTAATATTGAGTTAAACATTTTAAATTTAACTTAATTTTTACATTTTATTCTTTTCCGGTAAGATTTGTTTATACATTTGCAAGATTTACGTGCACCACGCGTGATTGGGAGTAAAATTTGAATTCACTCTTGTGAGCTAGAGTGAGTGTGTGTAGTGAAAATATTCTCGTAAGCTACTATAAGTTGGTGGAATTTTTCTTTCGTGAGCGTGAGTGAGTGGGAGTCAAAATGCACTCACGTTCCCATCTCTAATATGAACTAATCATGTGAAAAATTAATTTTTCAATTTCAAAAAAATTTACTTTAAAACTAAAGAATACATTTTTTTGAAAAAATTGTATTTTTAAAATGGTATGAGTCTGACAAAAACGTAGATTTATAGATAGATAGCCGAGTAAAAACATTATATATAGTCCTATATCTTTCATCTTTAAATATATTTTTATATATGATTACATGTGGTGTCATACATAGACATATGGTCACATGTATAACGATATATTTTTATAAATTGCCCTTTATAAAATTATATATTAAGCATACGGGCTATACATAATAAGATTCGAAAAATGTCATATATAATAATACAATCCCATATATGTTAAATTATATAAGATATAACTATTTAACATTAAATATATAACACAAGATTAAAAAATTTGTCTGAGACTTTTGTTTTTATAAAAATGTACTCATAAAAACGCGTGTAAAATTCAGCTACGGCTTCAGAAAATAGTACCTGAATTTGCGATAGCAGAATTTTCCATGAAGTTCAGGATCACGGTTAGGTCAACTAAATTTTGGAAGAACTAAGTTTGAGTTGTAGTTAAATTAACTAATAGTTCAGTTAAATCAATAGGACTTTTAAGCTGAATCAACAGAAAATTTCTGCTTAAAATGTCTATCGGATCTGACCTGACATTTAGGATAAATAATAATAATAGCTTACTAACTAATTAAGGAAATTGTTGTATCGATTAAAATAATTTGTAAATACCCAAGCAGAAAAATACAATCAGCACAGTGTTGGCAAAGCATCGGCAACAATTGGTTATGCGTTGGCAGAGCTGGGGATTAACAATCTTGACAGTATTGTCCTGTTACCCGATTGATAACAGTGGCCAACCGTTGGTTTAATCGAACTTTCTACAGTTGGCAATTCAACAAATTTGGTGCTTTTAAAACAGCTTAAATTAAATTAATTTTAAGAAATATGTGTAATAAAACACATTTAAAAAGTTGCAGTGCAGTACATCATATTTTATTGTGTGAAATAAAAATAAATAAAAAAATGTCTCTAATTGGTTGTAATATTAGTAAAAACAATGTTACCAAATAAGTTTGATGGTACTGACAAAACACGTGCTTTGCAAACAAAATTGTGTTTTCCTGGTACAATATTAGTTGTAACTTTGGTAATTTTTAACACGGTGGGTTTTACATAAATGTCAGTAATTGGTCAGTACTATTTTTTTTGGTACGGCTGGCAATCTCTGCCTGGCTTTTTAATTGACTCAGATTAAATTGAATGTTTAAAATTTTAACTTTCAAAAAAAATCGATATCTGAAAAAAATTTCGCAAAACTAACGATACAATTAGATTAAAAAAAAATATATATTTTTTAATTATAAAAATTATATTACATAACCAGGGCAGAGATTTTCATGCAAATGCATGTTTGTAGTCAATAGCCCCTAATCGAGTTTTATTAAACCCTTTTCGGAATCAAAGAATTTGCAACAAGATGGCATCCATTTTGTTTTGCATATTTTCTTATAAATGCATATTTTTTCATATTTTGCTTTACATGCATATTTCAATGCATATTTTGGCATTTTTTGAAGAATATTTTCAATTTAATTGCATATTTTGTAAAAATAGCATAAAGATTTAAATCAAAATAAACAAAAATGCGTTCTTTTGCAACCCTTAATATTTAATCTAGTTGGCACTTGTTCGAGATTCATATTGAATTTCATTTTTAAACCAGCGCTCGAGTATTTAATCGGTTTTTTAAAAATCCACTAATTTTAAGTGCATATTTTTTTATTTTTAAATGCATATTTTTGGATGTATAGTTTTTAGTGCATATTTTGATTAAAATGCATATTTAAAGCACATATTTTGGACATTTTACTGCACATTTTCGAGTTTTAGTGCATGAAAGTCGCTGCCCTGTGCATAAAAGCTAAAATAAAATTTTAAATTTTCTTAAAATGTAAAATTGAAATCATTCTAATTAATTAACTACTTGAAAGCTCTGCTTAATTTATATACTCACTGTTGCCAATTAAGTTATTTTTTGCTTCTTAAAAAATTTGCGATTTTTAAACTAATTTCGCGAGACAAAATATGTGGTGTAGTTATAATTTAAAAATTCGGGATTTTCGGCAAATTTGTGAATTTGTAGCATATTTCGGTCTTTATTCGGATCAATTGTGTTCGGTGCAGGTCCCCTGTGACCGTGTGGCCCGATTTCAGCCGCTCGTAAAAGATGGGACCAAAACGATCTTTATCTTCCGTATCAAAATCACAATTTCTATAACGCACAAACCACCTCTCGTACATTGAAATCGATGGAACATATTCTGTATAAGCTTCGATCGGTGAGTACTCGTGCAGCTTCAGCTGCACTTTTGTTCAAATTGCAAAACTTCTCGCAAATGATGATTTGTTGGCAGAAAATTCGACATTTTTGAAACAAAAAAAAATCTTTCCTGTTTACACTATTTCGTTCAATGACTAAGTGTTAATAAATGACATGTTTTCCACCAAAGTGTCATATTAAAGATACATTAAAGACACAAAACATGTGTAAAAGATACGCTATCTGTTCTGAATCCCGCATTTTTAAGTTATACACCCAATATGAAATATCGAATCGTGAGAAATCTAGCGATTTGTTCACATCAGTATTGTGATGTTTTTAAACAGTTTTTTATAATTTCATTTCTAGGACATTACAATGCTACTAATTTTGATAAATTGAGGAAATGTTTTAATAGAATTATTCGGTATGTGTATCGTTTACGCCCTAGGGAGCGCTTATCACGATATGTTTTTGATTTTTTAGGATGTAGTTTTGATGATTTTGTAAGTGTAAAGCTTCTTACTCTGTTTTATAGAACAGTTAAGTTCGATACTCCTTCATATCTTGCTAGAAAATTTACATTTAGTAATTCAACACGTACTTCTTCGCTTGCAAATCCAGGTTTTAATACTACAGTTATGCAAAAATCGTTTTTGATAAGAGTTATACGTTTATGGAATAGTGTTATACCATATCGAAATAGAAATTTTTCCTATTCTGTCAAATCATTCAAGAAAATAGTAATGGATCTTATTTAAAAATCTAAAAAAAAGCAACCGTTGTTGACCACCAATTTTATTAAAATTTTGTTTATTTTTTTTTTTTTGTTCCCCATATTCGTGCTTAGGAATTGCAATTTTTTAAGATATGTTTTTTGAAATATTTAAAATGTATTATATTATATTGTTATATTATATTAATATTATTATGTTATATTAAAATATATATTGTGTTAAGATTAAACTCAGTAATCAGTTTTGGCCACTAGGCTTTTTGGTTACAAAAGGAAAATAAAATTAAATTAAATTAAATATTTAGCGATTTATCGCTTAATTTTTTATCAAAATTTAAGAAGTTAGACCAATTTAACTATTTTTTGGCAAATTTTATAAAAGAGTAAACCGATTTGTCGAAATTTTTCAAATATTTTCGTAATTTGAGTTTAAATTTGGCTTTTTTTTTTGGAAAAGTTGGCAACAATGTAGCGACAACAATGTACTATTGCAAACTTTTTTGCCTTTGTTATTTTTATTTTTTTTTTTAAGAAATTGTGGACGTGAGGACGACTTGTTGTTGTTAAGGTGGCTCACGTTCGTTGTTCAGTGTTGCTACTTTACGTGTTACGCGTTATTGTTGCATACATTCTAATAAAATATTTTGTTCGTTGCAAACAAAAAACTTTTGCTCTTTTCCTGTATTTATTTCTATGCATCCCTCTAACTTTATGTTGTATAAATATAACGAACATGTGTTGGTTGTCGCTGTGTGTAGAGTTACGAGTATTTCTGAAGAAAAAACCATCATGTTCAACTTTAAAAACTTTTCAGATGATATTAAGTTATATCTGCTTATAATTCTTCCGCTACTTTAGCGATTTTATACGAAAAAGTTTAGATATACTAAACTTAATGATACTTTGGATGTTGTTTATTTTTATATTGTCGTATAAAGTTTAGTTTGTAATAATTCTAAAAACTTTGTTTAAATCATAAAGAAGTTATCATATTTTTGTGGTTTTATTAAAGAATAATTGATGCAGGGGAACAATAAGATAATATTAACCTTCTAACCGGTAAACCCGTTTCCAGGCGGGGTATTTTTAATTGGTCATAAGTGCTCCAAATGAGTGCTTCATAATAATAATTTAAGATATTTCGATGGAAAACCAAATTTACAAATTATTTTGTGCAGCAATTTTTTGTGTTTATTTTTATATTGTCGTATAAAGTTTAGTTTGTAATAATTCTAAAAACTTTGTTTAAATCATAAAGAAGTTATCATATTTTTGTGGTTTTATTAAAGAATAATTGATGCAGGGGAACAATAAGATAATATTAACCTTCTAATCGGTAAACCCGTTTCCAGGCGGGGTATTTTTAATTGGTCATAAGTGCTCCAAATGAGTGCTTCATAATAATAATTTAAGATATTTCGATGGAAAACCAAATTTACAAATTATTTTGTGCAGCAATTTTTTGTGTACATGGCACAGTTTCGAAGCGAGAATCTTAAAAACATATTTAAGTTAACTAGACCACATTGATACTAAACACAAGGTAAGATTGCAGCTTAAGCTTAAAAAAAGCTCTAATTTTGGTCCTAGGACATACTGGATTCCAAAAGGTTACCTGTAACTGGAAACGACGGCTTTTTATGAAATTTCGCAGAAAGATTTTACTAAATAGTATTAGCAAATCCTTGAAATTTAAACAATATATGTTGAAGTTAAAGTGCCTTTTCGCTTAATTTCGAGTTTTTCGAAAAACTAAAATCGCCTTGCCTTCTTAAGTAATATCACAAAAAGTGTAATTTGTAGACTGTAGTTATTTATTGGTAAGAGTTAAAGTTCTGTGAGCTTAACCTGTGATTTTCTGTGTACTGTGTTGTTAATATTTATTTAACTATTTATTTATAATTCTGTTTAGTGATGTCCACTTTTGATTTACAAATAAATTCTACATATTATATTTTCTGGTATGTAACAAAAAATCATTTTATAACTTAACGCTTCTGAAGAAGTTTGAATAAAGCAAACGAAACGTTGAGCAAAAACATGATAAATTGATTTGTATTTAGAAATAAAACAGATTATTGACCAAAATATCCCGTAAGGAAACCACTTTTTAAAATCTAATTTAAATATTAACATTCGTCACAACAACAACAAAAAAAAACTGGTTTCGCCTAAACTTATTAATTTTTATGAATTACTTTTTAAGGTTCGATCTAAACATATTTTAATCCATATCGCCTGAAATTTGCAACGAAAATAATTTTGATAGAAGAACATATTGATTATTTTTAGAGCCAAACAAGTGGTATACATTTCATTGCATAAAAGGTTATGCCGTTTTGAGGGTTAATTAAAATATAACAATGACTTTTGTAATGATACAGTTGCTTCTGCACACAAAAAGTTTTTGTATATAAATGTTCAATTAAATATTTGTTTAAAATGAGATGTGCGTGTTGAGAAAATATTTAATTAATATTTTAATTGGCTATGAAATATTTAATTTATATACACTCACAATATTTTAACAGTAACTGGTTGTATTTTATTTAAAAAGTACTCAGTAAACTTGATTTTTAAGGAATATACATTTAAACTACAAAGAAATATTTTTTTTTAACTTATTTTACCATTTGTTAATAAAACAAACTACACATAAATACAAGTTTTCTGTACCAGTTATTATTTTCATTTAAAATTCTATTTTTACAAAAAACTCTTTATTTGAACCAAAAAGTTAATGATAGTATAAAAAAAGAAAAACGATTGTTTTTAATAATTTGGGAGTTAATTTTTAATACCGGATTACAAAAAAATGATATGGAGTTTTATGTAGTCATATCAATTTCTAAATGTTATCTTATTAAATTTTATCCGAAATATGGGCCCATATAATGATTTGTTCTGGCTTTCGGAAGCATGTTTGTATTCAGGTAGGGCTGATAAGCCATCACATCCCCAATTGAACATTAGTACAACATCGCAATTATTGACTCTTTCCAGCTGATCTCTAGAAAAGTCAGAAACAATCCTAGATTCTGTGTTTTCGAGCAGAGAAGACAATTCAATGCAAGCTTCATGTTCATTAATAGCAGACTTGGGAGACGTCAATTACTTTTAGAAATCATTCACTTGCGAAATTTTCAATATCATTAATAATTTCAGACCTAGGGTCACTCTTGGGGGCTTAAACGAATCCTAGGAGAATTTAATATTTTTTATATACCAGACATGGCACATAATGCCACTATTTGGGTATTTAATTACAGGCCAATTACTTTTTTTATTTTTAATTACTGTAGTTGGTAATTGAAATTGAAATTAAGTAATTGCCATGTAATTAAATACCCAAATAATGGCATAATGTCCCATCTCTGGTAGTTATAAAATATAGAATTTTTCAAGGAAGCGTTTAAGCACACAAATGTGAACCTAGGTCTGAAATTATTAACAATATGGCAAATTTCGCAAGTGAATGGTTTCTAAATGTAATTGACGTCCCCCAAGTCTGATTAATAGCAATAGGTTTTGGTAAGATAAGATCCTTCTTATCCTTTATTGCGTTATATGAGGGCAGAATTTTGTGTCCTTTATCAATCAAAGCCTTTCTCAAAATAAGATATTTATTTTTGCTTATCCCTAATTCCAACATAAGAGCAATGGCTTCTTCTTCTGTAAAATCTGAATCCGATGAAGGGGTGGGGATGCTTTCAACAATCCTTTTAAGCCGTTTTGGTGATGCAGTTGGAAGAACATCTGCGATTTGCAACGCCTCTTAAGGGCGATTTTCTTTTTTTAACATTTCCTTAAACGTGTCAGAAACTTCTGTATTTGAATGCGTAGAGAGCGTAATCGATGTTCTTTTTTTTAGATTTTGCACACAAATCATTATTAGGCTTACAGGGTGCACCAACAGCAGGAAAATTTATCTCCAGGCTATCATTCATCCACTTATAATATTTTGTTTTAAATTTCAGAATAGAGCCGGAAACGGACTGCATTTTTTATCAAATAATTTAATAAAATTGTCAATTTTAGATATTTCTGCAGTGTCCAATTTAGTGTGATGTGAAGTTTCAATTGTGATGTGAAGGTTCAATATCTGTAGTTTTGAGTTGTCCCACAAAGTTAAGCACAATGCTTCATGATTTACTATTATTACCATGATTGACGAGTTTTTTATGAACTTAAAACTAAACCTATTCATATTAATATACAAATATTAGGTACAAATATTAGCTATCATAACCCAGGTAACTGGGTCTTCAAATACTAAAGCCCATAAAATATAAAAAGAGAGGGTATATTTAAAATAGCAATCATAAAACACGTATCTTTGGGTGGGCCCACAAAACCTTTAATATCATTATTGAAGAACATCATAAAACCCTTTTTACCTGACCCATTTATGTAAGATGTGAATACGAGGACACATTAGAAGAAATATATGAATAAGGGCTAACATTTGAATATTTTCTGTTTAGAAGTTATGAACATAACATACCAGTGTTTGGTATCGTTGAAAAGAAAATTACCTGTAGATTGCGATTTTTTTAAAAAGGTTGAATTTAGCCATATTGGTAAAACAAAAACTTGGGTCATCCAAATATGAAGGTAAAAATTTCAGTTTTTGCTTAAATGAAAATTTTCACTATTCAATAAAATATTTATTAATAGACATAATCCAATGATTTTTTGGATTTAACTAGACTTTAAGGTCAATAAATCGAAACAAATGTCAGAAATTCTGATTTTCTAAAAACAATCCCACAATTCCTCAAAAAAAAAAAAAAAAAATCCAAAAATGAGATTTTTTTCATTTTTTGCTGCCATGTCGTCATTTAAAGCGGGGATTGGAAATGACTTACACACTACATTAAGTATCTGTTGGAGTATCTAAAACCGGTTTCCACTACCCAATTGGAGGCGTGCACAAATTTTAACTGTGAGTTAAAATTGATATTTACCTCAAAAATATGGCAACTTTGGAAGCGGATGGGGGGAAAAGTATTTAAAAATCAAAATTTTTTTTACCACAACTCGCATTTATATAAAAAGACCTTCCAGAAAAGTATACATACTTTATATGTTCAGAAGAAAAATATTTGTCTGGAGCGATAAGAAGTTTGGTGCTTTTTGGGGAAAATATCGCCAAAATTTACTTTTTTTTTAATTTCTAATTTAAACTAATGTAATTTTTGACTGAAACAAGATATTGAACTAATTTATTTTTTTATTCAATCAAGAATTTTATTGGCTATATAACCGTTATTTTAAAACGATAATTGGTCCCAATTTTCTCCCGATATTCGAAAAACTTTGGACCTGAGTCGGACAAAATTTGGAATTTCACATTTTTAAATCGGAATATCTCGGAAACTATTGGAGGTAACCCACACATGTAAGCATGTTTTTTGTTCATCTTTACAAGAAGATTACTAATATGTTAATTTTTTGAAAATCAGATGAGAAACAAAAAAATGGCAAACACTTAAAATTTTTTATGAAAAAAGTACCCAACTTTGGACAGCAATTTTGCCGCCCCAAAGGGTCTGGAAGGTTCAAAATTAAAACTTAAACTCCATTTTATTTTAAGCATTTTGTGCATGTTCCAAATTTCATTGCAATCGGACCACAAGTTAACAAATGGCCGAATTATTTCCACAAATTTTGTGATTTATCCCACTGTGTGATGGTGACAAACACACAACGATAATTCTAAACATTAAATATACTTCTGCTGAGGTTGACATTCGACGAATGTCGAAATATTGAGAAATAAATATTTTTTTTTATTAACTGCAAGTTGCCTCGAGGTTGAATAAGTACAACATTTAAAATTATATTATCATATACAATGTGATCCAGTTTTGTCATATTTAATATAGTTCATAATGACATCACGTATAGTAAGATACGATTTTATTTTACACTGTAAATAATTCATTAATTGTATCTTACAATATGTAATACCATACGTTATTAGAGAGGCTATACATAATTGGATTGGCAGATTTAAATTAATATATGGGCTTAAACAAAACAATGTATAGCGTCATGTAAAAATATATTAATTTATTTGAAGTTGCGAAAAAGTGACGTTTTTGTTTTGTTTAGCTTTACGTTAAATTTAAATTTGGCTTTTAACCCTTTGACGACGAATGGCTGATATGATTGACATACGTAATCAATAAAATATACATGAGACTTATTAATTGAATAGACTAATTAATTGATGATTACAATTTCATTACTATCAATTGTAATGAAAATATTTTCATTTGCATTTTTTTTAATTAATGGATTTCATTGATTTGATTTCATTGATTAAATATTATTAAATTTCATTACCATTAGCATTGAATTAACTAAAGGAAGCAAATTACAATTTACCGAACACAACTAAGCAAGGTCTGGGAAAGATTCCGACAGATTAATTTTTTATGAAAAAACCACAGGGTGTCATAATTATTTGTTTACCCTAAAACGTGCGTGAAAATACCAATTTAATTACTCCGATAATAGAATGGAACATTGGTCAAAATGGGAATGAAACGGGGAACGATTGGAATCGGAACACTGAACACATTTGTGTTGTCGGAAGTATTGCGTGTGGTCAAGGTTTGCAAAAACTTTTTGTCCGTTTTGCAATACCCGCTTAGTTTTTGAGTTACAAGCAATTTTACAAAATGGTGATATTTTAAAATGTCCAGTACCCAGCAATACCACACATTACCAAATAATGGGTAAAGTAATGTGTAGCCACATTACAATACACCTGACTTCACTGATGAATTTTACAGGCGATGAGCCTAAAAGTAATTGGTGGACTCATTACCTTGTAGGTGGTAAAGTAACTGGTTACTTATTTTGTTACATGGTGGGAAAAAGTAATGAGTCTATAAATAGATTTTCATAAAAAACAGTATTAAAAAAATTATTACAAATATTTTTTGTAATTAAATAAATATCGTGTTCTCGCTGGGATTCGAACTTGGAGTCCTTTGGTTGTTAGCCGAGAACTCTACCCACTGGGCTATCGTTACATATAATAATAAGTTGCTTAAAATGTAAATGAAGCACAATAAGTGCTTCGATTTTCCGTTTGTGAAGTTAAAAATATATACCTTACCCTCGTGCTTACAAAAAATAGCAAAGTAATGTATCTAAATATAGATTTTCAAATAATATTTTAAACATTACTTTACGTTTATATTTCATGCATTATGTAATTGATGATCGGTAAGTCATTATTTTATGTTTTTAAATAATGTAAAAGGTAATGATGTATCATTTCGAGGTAACCCATGGGTGTCCAATTATTGGTAACTCATTACTTTATGTATCAAAATAATGTTGAAGGTAACGCATTACGTAACCAACTAGAGGTAACTCATTACGTTTTGTTGGAAACTAATGATACAGGTAAGTAGTATACATTAGAAGGTAATGCATTACTTTATCGCAACCATTACCAAAGTTTTGCTGGGTATATATTAGTATTAATTTTATTACTTCTTTAATTAACAAAATTGTTTTTTTTTTCATATTAGGCTTAGTAATTGATTTTGTCTAATTTGTAATTGAAATTAGTTTTTAATTTTTCGTGCCCAAAGATTTAATTTCTCATTTATATAAATGTTTTTATCGACAATATAAAATTATATCACAATCTAAATTAAATTAGCAACCTTGACAACAAGATATAAAATATTGCATTAAATTAAAAAAAAACCTGTTGAATTTATCATCTCCTACAGAAGTAGTGATAAAAAAAACATAAAATAACCATGACACTAGAAATTTTCCTTATAACTTTAAACAAGAAAATTGCATTGTAACCTCATACAATAACCACTTATATAAATCATAATAAATACACTCTCCATTATATGCCGGCATTCAACTGTTTCCTCTAGCTACACAGGTTTCTATGTCTATAATACTTTGTAATATCCTTCTATTGCATCTTTCTTTTCAAAGTGTATGTACTTACCTAACATTTTATTGCGATTAACATCAATGCGTGCCACACCAAATGCTGGATCAGTATCTGCTGTATAATTGTCAATGGTAAATTCCCAATAATGTATACCACGAGAAAAACCCACAGAACCCAATGCAACACGATGTTCCCAACCCTCTACAGAAACGGTTGAATTGTTATTGCTAAAGATGAGACCGGAACCAGGACCACCACTTAATACAGGATCAAATGTAAACCAAGCAACTAAAGAAGAGAAATAGAAATACAGAAAAATTCTTTAATAAATTCTAAAGAAGCAAAATGTAAAAATAAACTAAATAACCACAAGTTGTATACATTAAGACGGACGGAAAAGGACAGACAAATAAGCCAATTGTTTAGCCAATATGGAGGAAATTCAATTTGATTGCATTTCCTTGTTATGTCCTTTCTGCACATTCTATCTTTTGTTGTTCAATAGTTTTTTTTTTGTCTGTTTTGTATAGTTTTTCTTTTTCAAGTTTTTATGTAAATTGTCTTGTAGATAGTGGTTTTTTTTAAGTATTTGTTGTTATGATGTTATTGTCTGCGCCACAAAGTATGCTTTGGTTTTCTAAAAACACAATTTTCAGGAAATTCAGGGAAATATAAATAATTTAATCCTTTAAACAAAAGCAAGTTTAAAAGTTTGTATGTAAATGCATTGAATTGTATGTAAATGCATTGAATTTAAAAGACTTCTCAATTTCAAAAATGTCCCAGCTTTTAAACAAATTGACTCCTTAACTCACAAGGCCAGTCTTCTGATGGGTTTTCTTCAGACATTTAGTTTTTCAGTATCCCAATCTCATATACAGGTGTTAAAAAGTGGGATCAAAAATTACCCCATTTGTCGTTCACATGGTTTATTTCGTTTAGTTTCAAAGAAATTTTAGACCAATGGGTTACCTAATGAAAGAGGTTTTGCAGGCACAATAACTGGCATATGAAACATGACAACAAAATTACAGAAATTTTATGCGACAAAGAAGCTAACTATTTCTTTTTTTCTTATGTACTTAAAACTTCTTATCCCGAAATCGCATTAAAATTTTTTTTAAAAAAAAAATAAACTTTAATATACAAAAAATTACAACATTTTCTTTTTTAAGGTGAAAAGTTATTTATTTTCTTTCATCAAACAAACAATTTAAAAAATTGGTTCAGCAGTGCTATAGTAATACAATTTTGAAAAAATTACAAAAATGCAAATATTTTCAAAAAATTCTCAAAAATCGTCAAAATCCCATAGATCAAATTGTGTACAGTTCGATAGATATTTGCTTTACAAATAAATAAACACTATAACTTAAAAAAATCTTAACCCGTTAAGTACATAGAAAGCGTCATAATTTTAATTTAAACTGTGAATGCCACCGCTACAGGGTGCAATAAGTGTACACAAACTTTAGAAAAATCTTATCGAGACACCATTACATCTTCCCACAAAATTTCGTCAAAAAATCCGCACGTGATCGAAGAGTGGTATAAAATGGGTTAATTTTTGGAGAAATTTGTCTCTTTTGACTATATCTCGTTATAACAATCAAGCTCGTTTTGTCAGTTGAATTGAAAAACGAATATCATTTGATACGTAACATATCTTCTGAATACTATTTTTATATAGGTTCAGTAGTTCTAGAAAATCTATATGCATGGAAAATATAAAATATTTTTTTTTCTTAAATTTAGTACCTCAACAACGAAAAAAAGTTACTTCCGAAGCGAATTCACGGGTAAATATCAAAATTATAACAATTTATGTAAAAGTATTAAAATTTAAGATTTTCTGCAATTTTGACGGAAATGTTAAGATACTTTTATATTATACTGCCTTATTATGGTCAAGGGACTAAATGTACGCATTTCGGCCAATTTTGAACATGTTTAGAGTCAGTGCCCGGTCCTTCCTTAAAAAATTGTCTTTTTGTTTTTCAGCACGGCAATAAAGATAAAGAAATGTCAACGAAATTTATATTGCTCCACGGACAACGCCTTTTGATTTTGGTTAGAATTGGCCCCCCTCACACAACAATTTTGTTATGCTTGTAGCAGGTCACAAATATATAGATATTTTGATAATATTTGACACACCGATCTATATCGGCCCAACGGCAAAGGTTTTTGAATGTATTTACAGTCAGTCCATGGTAGTACTTTGTTTGTATTTTGTACTTTGTATTAATAACGTAACATATCTTCTGAATACTGTTTTTAAATCGGTTCAGTAGTTCTGGAAAATCTATATGCATGAAAAATATAAAATATTTGTTTTCTTAAATTAGAACCTTAACAAAGAAAAAAAGTTACTACCGAAGCAAATTCATGGGTAAATATCAAAATTATGACTATTTATGTAAAAGTAGTAAAATTTAAGGTTTTTTGTATTTTAATGCGATTTATTTGTAATTCTGACGCAAATGTTAAGATACTTTTATATATTACGGTTAAGGGACATTTTCGGAGAATTTTGTGCATGTTTCGACGCAGTGCCCATATAACGGCCCTTCCCTAAAAAATTGTCTTTTTGCTTTTCGGCACGCTGCAGGCCACAAAGATAAAGATATTTCAACCAAATTTAGAACTCCGATCTATACTGGTCCAAGGACAGCGCCTTTTTAATTTTGGTTAGAATCGATCCATGTACCGACCTATTGCCCATATAATGCCCTCCACATAAAATTTGGTTTTATGTTTATAGCATGTCGCAAATATATAGATATTTTGATAATATTTGACACACCGATCTATATCGGCCCAAGGGCAAAGGTTTTTGAATGTATTTACAGTCAGTCCATAGTAGTACTTTGTAAGTGGACATGTTATTAATAATGTTATAAAAAATCGAGCAAACAGTTGATGTCGGGAATGCTGATTGTATGCCGGATATTCTTTACCAGTTTGGTTAGAGGTCAAAAAGTATTTGGTTCTGAAATTCGAAAGGGTTTGTATCAATATTTGTCTACAAATTTATAAGCAAGTCACAAACTAATTTCAATTTAAGGAGGGCCAAATAATAAAAAATAATCGCATACTTATTCCAATTTTTCTGTAAACTGTGAGACTTAAACTTTAAAGATTTTTTGTTATTAAACAAATTGTGTTTTAACTGGCATTAAAGCTGGCGTTTTGTTAAGTAATAACATATAATTGGTTTAGGATAAAAAATTGTGGGTATTTAATGCCTGGATATTATAGTGACCGAAAAAAATACAGACGAGTTTTGGAGCCCCACAAGGCTACCCCTGTTTCAATAGCGCTCAGTAATACTCATTTCAAGTTTCAGCCAAATCTGGCAATATTTATAGGTCGCTTTAAGCTAACGATTTTTCAGGGTTTAACAGAAATTCAAATTTTATATTGATACAGAAAGGTTTTTAGGTTTTTGCATAGGCTTATAATGAAACCACCCTCCCGAAATATAGGCCTAATGCACTTTGAACAAGTTTGGTTTAAAACTTTGGCATATTTTTTATATATTTCTCGATATACTTAATGGATTTCCAATCATGATCCTTCGGTTTATTTCATGAAGTGCATATTAAAAACAGGTCCTTAATCTTAATCTTATGTTTTAACAAACCTAAATGTTGTAAGTTCAATTCCAAAAAAAGAGCATTTTTAAACCCCTCAGGTGTTTCAAAATACCTTTGAACAATTCCCGACATATTTTTACTCAATTGAGAGTTAAATTTATGTAGGATTAAAATAAAAAAAATAAAAAAGATTTTAAAGACATCTTCGCAATATTAACCAATAAACCATTTTTTACCGATAAGAGGGTTAACAAGATAATGGTCCATAACTCGAAAAGGATGGCCGGTGGAACGTTTTTGAATTCATGATCGGATTAAGGACACCAAACTACTTTAAAGTTTAAACTTATCGAAAACAAGTGACCTTGCATTAACTTAATTTTTACTTTTTATTATTCTTTATAAAGAGGGATGGGTCCATATTAAATTTCATGAATTCAGATCTTGTTTAGAATATAGAAAATAATGGGAATAGTAATTGCAATGACCAAATTATATAAATACACTGTAAAAGAAAAATATTCAGTTACAAATATATAAACAAATGCAATATCGCTGAAACACTAGTAATTGCATTAATAAGGGACGAAACCCAAAAGTTGCATTTTATAGTAGTAACCTCTAAATATTGTCCAATTGAGCCAATTTTTGGTATACACGGATACTTTGCTAAAAAGAACTAAAGCAAGCTTGTGAAGAAATAATTGGAATATGCTTTTATTTTTCCATATAAGCGTGGGCCAGTCCAATGCCTATTTAATATAGTAGAGGGGGTATCTGTGCTTTTTCCGATATTCAATTTGAACTGTTCGTCTTTTATACGACTTTTCCCGAAGAGGTTTTTGTCCCAATATTATAAATATTTAATATAAATTGCAACGCTAAGATACAACATAGGCAATATGGGTATTCAATTTTATGGTTTTATTTAGTACTTCAACGCTGCGTAAAGATAAATTTTGATTTCGTTAATTCTAGACTTGTTTCCATTCAAAAAATTATAGCTTTAACCCATTCTTAAACGTGAGATTGGCTCTTATATGTTTTCTCCTCTATCACATATCATCACACCGATTAAGATTGGAGAGAACCCACCGGGAGACTTTCCTTGTAAGTAATTGGAATTAACTTAATTTAACAAAAATCAAGTTTTGTAACAAAAATCAAGTTTTTTTTTATATCTGAGGACGTTTGCAAAAAAAATTAAAATTTATGAGAATTTTTTTCTTACTTTTCTCAAAAGACAAATTTGGTAAGAAATAAAACTTTTTGTTTTTTTTTGCTGGTTTATGAAGTTAGTTTGGAAATTACAAAAATCTCTTAAAATATCACGGAAAAACAGTATATTTTAATCAAAACAGTCTCTTGAAACCTCGCTATAACACAAAAACTTAAGTTGTTTTGTCAAAAGTGTACAGAATTATTTTTCACTAAAACTCAATTTTGGCGTATAAATCTTTCGGGGTATCAAGTCTGCATGTTATCTCCTTATATATTTTTTTGTACTCTTTTACATTTAGTTTTGTTTTTCTAGCTATTGTGGTTGTAGTAGTTTTTCATTTTAAATTTGTTAGTTGTTGACTGTTTATTATTAGCTTGTCCAGAAGCTGTTTTGCAATATGATAGACATTGTATTGGCATAAAGAAATTGCCTTTTCATGTTAAAGGATTTTAAAGGTAAACAACTCTACAACAATCTACCAGTCTTAACAAAATATATACGATTTGAGTTCTTATTTTAATAACATCTTTTAAGACATGTACTATAATCAAGGTGACCAGCTGTTTGGTGATCAAAATTTTATACTAAAAATTTGTTTTTTGCTTAAAAAATAGCATTATAATCAGATACAGGGATGTAAAATGGGATTATTTATTTTTTTTTTAAAGAGAAGCAACACTCAGGAAATTCCTCCTACTTATTAATGTGCTGCTTTCTTTGGAAATTAGGTAGTGAATTGATAAAAGGTGCGGAAAGATGAAGGGCTTCAAACGTAGCAACACTGTAATTGCGCGAGATGATAAGTCTTAGAACAGTTGTTGCTGGCCAGCTGATGGAGAGTTGGCGAACTTATTGAAGCTTTTTTGGTTCATAGGCATGATTCATTATCTTACTTCGGTGTGGTTAAATGCTATGGGAACACCGAAGGTGGGAGCTGCGAAAAATAGAAGGATAGAAAACTCATATATATTATTTTTCTAAATTGATGTTGCCGTCACCGGGAATCGAACCCGCGACCATCTGCCTAACAATCCAACGCGCTAACCATTTCACCACAGTGCCCAGCTTACAATAGAAAATTGATCCCATTAATTTCAAACTTTCAGAAAATATAGCTCTACAAAAAATTTTACATTTCTTAGCTTTTGAAATTTATCCTTAACCCTTTGACGACCATTGGTTGATATATGTCCCATTTTTACGTTTTGCTATTTTAAACAAAACTTACTGTTCTCAAAACTAAAATGATGTAGCTTTTAAGCTACACCTATAAATTAACAAAATTTAGTTTTGTTTCATGATTTTTTTTTTAGTTTTTCGGATGTTAAATATTTAAGTTTCTACTAAAATGGTTATAATTTTTGGGTGAGGAATAATTTAATAGAAAATTAAAAATGTAAGTTTCTACAAAATCTTAACCCATTCAGGAGCTTCAGTTCATGAATAGTTTTGCTTTGGTACTATATTTCTCCGATAGGTTTGTATTAAAGCACAAAAAGCAGCATAAAGCTTTTAGTTCGGTCGTAGAAGCTTTAATATGAAAAATTTGTGCCATCGAATTAAGCATTTTGGGAAATAATGCTGGTAAAATATTTTTGTTAGTCTTCGATACTCAAAATAACTCGATATTCTTAAAATTGCATTTTCAATAGCAAAAAGAAAATACGAAAATTTAAGAAAAAAAATCAAAAATAAAAATAAAAAAGTTGTAGGTAAACTATAAAAAAAACATGTTGAAAAGTTAGTATAAAAAGTTTAAGACTGTTGTTAAATATTTAATTTTTAATAAAAATGAAAATTTTTTAAGAATTTTATTACAAAATTAAAAGAAACTTTAAATGAGAACTCTGTATGTATTGTTGATCTTTAAACCCTTTTACTACCCTAGTGCACATATTTTCAAAAATATATAAAAAATTTGATAACGCAGTAAAACATTATATTTTGGTTTAAATGTGTTCATTAGGATATTTGTCATTGAAAAAAAAAATCATTATATGCATACTTTGTTCATCAGGGCCATATAGCCACAATATTTGTTAATAAAGTCCGAATTTTTATTTTTGCTTTATCTACTAAAAAAGGGGAGTATATGGTGTATTTCCTAAACTAACAAAGCTATAATTTTCAAATTTGGCACGTAGCTTCATCTAATGATAAGAATATAATCAAACAAAGCATTTTTTGGATATTCAAAGATTTTTGTGTTAAAAATGGGCTGAGAAGTTTAATAAATTCTATTTTCTGACCTTTTTCCTGGTGGGTAGGAGGGGTTGGCGACATACATGTAAACCTTTTCTTTTTCCGTTTAAGGACTCCTATCAAGAATCTGAAGTCGAAAAGAAATATATCCACAAACAAAAAGTCGGTATTGAAAGGGTTAAAATTTCATTTAATTTTTAAGTGTCTGGTTTGAGATTATAATTAAAATGTTACTATTATAAATATAAATCAACCAACCACAGTAAAAGCCTGATGTTAATTGATTCCCCAAACAATATTAGTTTTGAGGAACGGTTTGGAGGAATTTATACAGCGATTGAAATGCCGCTGTATCCGTTAATTAATATATATATATAGTTCATTACATGATAGATCGGCCAAAATCTGATCGAGGATCATTTAAATTCCTTTATATTTTGGATGCCTATTAGTTACTACCGTTTTCAGTTTCTGCAAATTTTATAAACTGCAAATTTTATAAAATGCTGAAAGTAGTGAACTTTTAAGAGCCATTTGCCCAAAGTAGATAGACTTTTTCAAAGATTTTAAAAGCATATGAAAGGTGAAATTGTCTACTCGACGTTTTGTAATTAAAAAAACAAAAAACTATTTTGTGAAAATGCGTTGATAATGCAAATACAATCTTTAATTGCATTTTGCACTTTTTCCACGCCCTTCGATTTTTGAAACGTTATCATTTTAAAAAAAATTATAGTTTTTGTAATAAACAACAACTTTGACTATTTTTGGACCAGAATGCTAACTATTTGTAATAATAGTTGTGAAGTTTACGAATTGCGGTTCAAAAATCACATGTTTTTTCTAAAATACTTTTTAAATGCAAAAACGATTTTTTAATGAACCTTGCATTTAAAGTACGTTTTTGGAAAAAAAAACGTTATTTTTGTGTTTTCAATAGTAAATACTATAGTATGCTATAGTTTTCAGACATTTTAGAAATTATTGAAATAGTCAATATATTTCAGAAGATAATGGAAAAATGTATTAAGCTATTTTTGAAAATATGATTAAAAATAGTTATCGTTCTGGTCTCTAAAAAGTCAAAGTGTTTGTCTATTAAAATAATTAAAATTTTTTTTAAAATGACAACGTTTTAAAAATCAAAGGGCGTGGAAGAGTGCAAAATGTACTCAAAAGTTTCATTCCCATTATGAATATTTTTTAACAACAAATCGTAAAGTTGACATTTTCAACTTTCAAAAGCATTTTAAACTTTGAAATAGTGAGTAAAAGTAAGCCTACAGTTTACACAGTTTCTTTATTTTTAATGTAAATATCAGTCATTTGTAGAGGAAATTAAATTTTTTACTAACGTTGTAGTTCATTAAAAAAAACCAACCACATCAAATGACTGTTTTATGATTTTACATTAATTTGTTACAGTAGTTTTTTGTTATTTAAAAAAAATAAATGTTTGTGTATTGTTTACTAACTTGTGGTTTATTTTTACTACAAGTGTTAGTCATTTTTGAACATTAAAAAACAAATGACAATGTTAATTGAACTTCTGAAAGTCGTCATTTCTTTAAGTGCAATTTCATTTGTATTTAACTACATTTGCAGTGGTTTTACCTACATAGTATTCTAAGTGTAGACTACACGTATGCCAAATTTTTGAAAAAACAAAGGTTTGAAACTAAAAAATTACTGTGTTTTAACGTTCTCTAATGCATTGGACGATATTGTTTAATTAGTTATTTTAACATTTATTTTTATTTATATTTTGTGTTTTATGTCGTGCTTTTTCGTTTGTATTAAACCAAATATATTTATTAAATGTGAAATGCAATAATTTTTTGACAAAAATTATACATTTAATAAAATTAATCCCTGAAGGGTGGAAAAATAAAAAAAAAAATTTGTAATGGCTACTTAAAATGTTGCTATTATTACGGGGAATTGAACTATTTTGAGCCTTGCGGTATTTTTTGATAAACTTAGCACGCCATGTTTGCCTACCGGTAGTAAAATTAATTTAGCAGAACAAATTAGCAACGGCTACTAAATTTTAGTAAAATTTCAGTAAACTGCAATTTAAAATCAATTTGCTAGACTCAGCAAAAAATTTGATAAATTTTAGTATATTCAATAGAATTTTACAGAATAAAAATTAAAAAATTAAAATAAAGTAATAAAGTAAAGTAATAAAAGAACATTATTTTTAACTCTGTAATAAAAAATTTTATTTATTTAAAAAATAGTTTTTGTGTATAACAAAATCTTTTTTAAATTTAGCAACTGGTTAGCAAAAATTAGTTAAACATTTTGCTAAAATCAGCAACAAAAATTAGTACAAAATTTAATAATTTGTAAAATGAGAATAGCAAAAAATGTTACTAAAATAAAAAATTGTACTAAAATTTAGCACAAAGACTGTAAAGTGCGATTAAAAATTTTTTCTACTAACTTTTTTTTTTGTGAGTGTAGGGACTCCAGGTCTAACAGTGAACCGGCTTGTTCTTGGACCGATACAAGTCGGTGTGGCAAATTGCATGGAAATATCTTAATATTTGGGATATGTAGCGTGCGGATAAATCATATATGGGACCTAAGGATATATATTACCCAAATTTTGCGTTAAATTTCATTGAATTGTTTGAATATTTGCGATATGTAGCTTGCGAACAACAAATACATGGCAGAGAAAGAGAAATTTTAAATATGGATACTGGTGTAACTCCCTCATAACTCCCCAGGAAAAAATTACACATTCCAAAAAAAAGGTGATGCCCACACTTGCTTACATATCTCATTGCCAAATTTAGTAACTGCAATACCAAACTCATTCCAACGATAGAGTCAAAAAAGCAAGTAGCATTGTAATCAATTCTTTAAATTTAAACCAGAAAGCATGAACTCAATAACAAAGTAATTATTTTCTTCAAAGTAAATAACAATGTTATCAACTTATATGTATAACTTTTTTAATAAATTATATCGACCTTTTTTTATTGATTAATTTAATTTGTTTAGAATAATCTAATATAACTTTTTGTACTCAAGAAGTAATCATATACGTTTTCTTAATAAAAGGACGTCATTGGAAGTAGTTCCTAGTTTTGAAAAAAGAAGTTATACAATTTTAAAGAATTTATCTCATATATTTTTTCAAACAAATTTTTATTTGCAGGAAAATAATACTAAAAACAGAAATTGCATGTTGCCTAAATTTTGTTAAACTGTGATTAGGTATAAATTAGCAGAGCGCACGTGAGCAGAAAATTGTGAGTGGACGTTGAAATTTCGGACGTTATAGTGAGTGAGTGTAAAAAAAAAATTCGAGGGTGATTGTGCGTGAGTCATATTTTTGTTTTTCAATTTTGAATTGTTCTTTTATTCGAAAAATTTATATTTTCGTGGTTTATAGCTCCAAAATTATGACAATCCCATGTTATCATAACAATTCGATGTTTCACTTTTTAGGATTTTATTTCCGTATGAGTTTTGATCGTTATATTTGAGTGACCTAGGAGAATCACTTGTGAGTAAAAGTTGAATTTACTTATGGAACTACTTCTTTTTTTTTAAATTTAAGTACTTCTTATTTTTTCTAGGGAACTATTTATTTATTTTTTTTTGTGTAAGTACTTCGTAGTTTTACAATGGAACTATTTCTTTATTAAAAAATGTATGTAGTTCTTAAAAATATAAAGTAAATGGTTCTTCGGTAAAAAAAATAATCAATTCTAAAGAATTAATTATTTTAGTCTCACGCCCTGTTAAAAGAATCGAGTAGGTAATCTAGTATGGAATGCGTTCTGCCCAAAATACTTGATTACAAACCCGCTTACCTTTTTGAAAATTTTTTGCTGGGTCTGGTGTAACTCATTAGATTTTCTTAACAAACGACTTATTTTCTTTGCTATAGAACTACACTTAGGAAATTATGTTGGTAAAGACGACTGCAATTGTAGTCAAAAACAAATGAAATTTCATTTAAAAAAGGACGACTTACATTTCATTAAATTCAACTAACATTGTCATTTGTTTTTTAATGTTCAAAAAATGACTAACATTGTAGTAAAAATTAACCACATGGTAGTAAAAAATAAACCAAAAAAAAATTTTTTTTATTTTTTTAAATAACAAAAAACAACTGTAAAAAATGAATGTAAAATCATAAAACAGTCATTTGATGTGAGTTGTTTTTTTAAATGAACTACAATGTTAGTTAAAAATTTTATTTGTTCTACAAATGACTTACATTTACATTAAAAATAATGAAACTGTATTACAACCCAAACAACTACATATTTTTAAAGCAGAAGTTCCCTGAGTGTACGTTTTAGAAAAAAATATTTTATAGTTTCCGTTGCAAGATAAATGTCTTACATACAGTTTGTCAATTAATTGTTTTCAAAATAAAAATATTTCTAAATATTTCAAAAAAAGAATGAATAACATTAACAAATTTATGTTTTTGTGACTGTGTCTTTATTTATATTTTATGGACTTATGGTTAGCACGAATAATTAAAGAAAAACACGATTTTTGCCATAAACAAGAAGAAAATGCAAAAAATAATTGTCAATTAATTCTTTGCACAATTTAGAAAATAACTTTTCAGAGCGAGAAAAAGCCGTTACATGTAATAACGAACAATTGAATAAAATTGTTAAAGATCGATTGAACTAGAAGAGCGAAATTGTTCATTTTGAACAATTGATTTACAAAGAACGCTCACTCAAACGAATTAGATTGTAAAAGTCTACCCCAGCAAAAAATAGTGCTTAACCAGAAGCACTTCCGGAAGGCATTATTAGATTACGAAGCGCTTCCAAAGCAAAACCAGAAGGCATCATTTTTGTTCGCGATGTCCCACATGGTATGTCTCTTTTATACAGGTGTAAAGCGCTTCTTTCATGTGCTCTAAGAAGCAATAAATTTATGAATTCTTAGGCAATAAGAATCGCTTTTTTTTGTATGTTGACAATATTAATGCTTCATGGTATGCATTCTTTACTGATTCATTGCAAGCATTACTCACTGATTCAAAGAAGGTATTTTGGGAAGCACAACAGAGTGCCTTCCCTAATTGCTTTGTAGAAGGCGGTGAAGCGCTATTTTGGAAGCATACAAATGTTGTTACTGCTTACCAAATCCAGGTTATTTTTTGCTGGGACTATACAAAAGTGCATAAAACATAAATACGATGCAAAATAAAGTGAATGTAGTTCTTTGAGAACCACTTAAACATGACCTCCATAGCATTAGTAAACGCACATTGGCATCTGACAAAAATGTTAAATTAAAGTTATTTTAAAAATCATTTGCATCACTATATAAATTAATACGTATCTAAACAAATCACATCCTTAAAAGTGCTTTTTCTTTTTTTATATGGAGGTTGATGTAGAAAGTGGTTAGATTTGCAATCAGAAGATTGCGAGGTCGATTCTGGAATGGGGAGGTCATTTCTTTTATATTTTTTAGTATTTTTTTATTTAATTCAGTTTTTTCTGTGTATTTTAAGATAATTAAGTAATTTAAAACGACCAAATTATTAACATCTTGACATTAATCATAAAGAATTTTAATTTTTAAAAAAATCCGGAGTTGACAAATAATTATTTGATAAATTCTATTTTTGGCCTTTGCGATGGAACTCTTTGTAAAAATTATTTAAAAATATAAAAAACCTAAAGAGCAAAATTAATGATTAATTGGTTTTTTGTTAAAGGTCTGCCTATTATGGAGGCTCTAACATTTATAAAACTTCGGGTTCTTATGAGATCTTTAGCCAGATACTAGTATCAACCTTGCTAATATATTTGATTTGCTTTATTTTTGTAAATATACGCAGGTTGGAAGCTAGTTATAAATTATAAATAACATAAAAATAGTCTCGATGTATATAAAAACAAAAAACTAACAAAACTATAAAAAAAATATTACTTGAGCCAGAGTAAAACTAAAATTTTTTTATATAAATAGAACATTTTTGGTCTTCAAAGTTTAGTAACGTCATGATGCTTGTTAGGAAAAGACCCTAACCACGTGCTTGATTACTAAGAAGACAAGAATGGAGCAAGATTTATGATTAAAAAATTTATTTTGTTAAATTTCTGCATATAAAAACTAACAAAATTAAAGTTTCATAGTTTATGTAGCATATTTTTCTTGTTATCATAAAAAAATATCAATATTTTCAACTTAAGTTCGTTTTAAGTTTGTTGTACTGCATAAGAAACTTTGGTGCAAATGGTATAGCGGTCTACTTGAATACAGCAGATCGTAACTCAGGTTCGCGAGTTCAATACTCGCTGACACCAAAAGATTTTTTTTTAATATTTAAATAAATATCCCTTAGATTTTGTAGCACATTTTTATTAAATAAAAATTTTAATATATTTTGAAAAAGACCATCCGTGAACTGTTTAAAATGCTATTAAATAAGTTATATGTTCACTCCATTCGCCCTATGACACGACATTTTTTAAATCATTAGTGATTCACCCAAGTTTGCACCACATCCGGATCAGCCCAATGGGGAATGGGTCAAGCGTGTGCCACAGGATCGGTCCGTTCATGCCAGAGACCGGTCCTCTGCTAAACCCTACCCTATGTAAACAACTGCCAACTTTACCATGGGCTTGTCATAGGAGGGGGTCATTTGTCCTACTTTAAACCACATAGTGACATGCAACAGGACTAACCAAAGATGGGCATACCACAAGACTGTCGCAAAAGGCACATGTCGGAGGACTAATCAAAACGGACTAACCACATGACATGTCGTACAAATTAATAATTTTTAATGTAAAAAATGGTAGAAAATTAAACAATAAATTCGTAAATACGTCAATACGTATACCAGTTAGGTGATATGTCCTACTTCTACCAGTCACGGAACTAGTCTTGTTAGATCAATTTACACTACATAACTCACATCAATTGTAAATAATACTTGTCCTGCGATAAGTCCTTTTCCAGTAGTCCAGGTTCTTTTAGGTCAATTTTCGCGTGCCGATAATTTTTGAATAAACCAAAAAAAAACATAAATATCGACAAAAAAAAACAAAATTAATAATTTTTATTTATTTTTTTAGTTAGTCTCTTTACAGGAAGAAGAAGAAGAAAACATTTTTATTGAAAAATTTTACGGACACAAGGGATACACCAGACTGCCGCAGTTTCGTCCCCCTCCTGGGACTCGTCAGTGGTTAATTTATGTGTCAATTGAACAAAGTATTTTATATTGTTAATTTTGCTCTATATGAAAAACTTTTTATTTTTTGGTGTCGTACTGTGTTTGGTCACACTACGTACACACAAGTATTGTTTTGATCAGAAGAGACAGAATTAGCTAATACCAATGCACAATTCATTTCTCAACTAGAATGCTTTTTCTTCTTAATCCTATCTCTTTTTCACAAGTAATTTTTAGTTTAATAAATAGTCTTTTTCTTGTTAATAAGCATTCTGGTTAAGTGGTATGTCCTGCCTTTAGCAGTCACAGGATTGGTAATTTTAGGACAATTGACACTGCTTAACCCTCTTCAGTATTAAATTATACCAGTCCAGTGATAAGTCCTTCTTTAACCAGTCACTTTTAGGTCAATTGACTCCTCATTCCCCATAGGGGTAGATGTGGTGTATTTACTACTTCTTCCTCAGCTCTTATTTTGCTGGGTAGTTAAAAAAATACTATATAACTTAATTTTTGCTCTAAATTTTTTTTAAATATTTTCATTTTGAAAAGAAATAATTGACAACATGTATTTTTTCCGAAATTTTGCGTTTTTAATTGTTGTCAAAAAAAGATTTTTTCGTGTAATTTCGTGTAAATTTTAATGAACCGATTTTACAACAGTATTCAAAAGTTACATTGCCTGACCAAAGTAAATCGATCTAAAGTCGAGATATAGTCAAATAACTCAAAAATTTATTTTAAATATTTCAAAAGCTGCTTCATAAAAATTTGTTTTAATTTAGGAGGCATAAATACGTGGTAAAAAATGTTCGCATGTTTATGTAATTTTTGCTGTAAACTAGAGCAATCAGGACTAATTGCATAGTTGGTACTAAAACTTAAAGCATTTTGAAGCTTTAAAAATAAATCTGGGTATCACTTTTTTTTTTCTTACCAAAAGCATGCCACCATCTATGCAGATTTCACTTGACTGCCAATTGACACCTTAATTAATAACAGTAATTAAAATCCATCTCATTACAAACAGAGAACAAAATTTTCTAAATCCTTGTTATATAATACATTTTACATTAAGTAATTAAACGCTAAGAACTAATCAATTTTCTGTTTTTAAAACCCCTTTAAGGCTTTTATGTATGACTAGACTACGTACGGGTTTACTGGCTGCCAGTAAAAGCCTAAAGGCAAAATTTTTTAGAAGAAAATTAAATAAAATTTCGCGTTTAATAAAATCAACACTCCTTTTTATTGGCGAAGATATAAATCTTAAGTAGCAAAGTTGTAAAACACAGCAACGGAAAACATCAATCAATGTTAAGGGTTGGTAATACTAAACATCAGACAAGTCGAAAGGAGATTAAAAATTTGCTGGTGTAAAAGACAATTTACACAACTGACACTCACGCATGAATAAATTACTACACTCAAAGAAAAAGCTTCATCATAGTTATAAAGAAACGGCGTTAGGTAATAGCGTCCAAAACCATAAAGCCCAAAAACCGAAAGGTCATATCGCCCAAAAGGCTAGCATATTGCCCAAAAGTTTATGTACAGAATTGTCATATCACCCAAATGCAATGTCATATTGCCTAAAGGTTTTTTTTGGGCAATATGACATTTGCTTAAATTAGATAATTCTTAAAAATACAAGACAGTAAAACCGTTACTTTTTTGTCTCTACTTAATACTAGTATTTTACATTTAACATTTATGGTACATGGTATACAGTATACAGTATATTGTATTCTTTACTATAGTGCGGTCGTGATTAATACGAGATGGAGCCGGAAAATTTTGAATACGTTACCGGTAAAAGAATTGATTCCAAATTAGTTTATTTATCCAGTGACAAACAGTTATATAAAAAAAAATCTTGTTATAAAGGCAAAATATTTTACAAGTGTTATTATTCAAATTGTAAAGCACGTATTTCAATTTCATCTAACCAAATCTGTGAAAAGTGTAAAAATGTTGATCATATTAATCATCCTAGTCAAGAAAATTTATTTAATGAACTAAAAGCAATTGAGAATATAAAGGAGCAATGTAGAAGCCCCACAGTACTTCTAAGTGATACTAATGCTTCAAGCGGATTACGAAAAGTTTTTCAAAATGTTTGCGAAAGGTAAGTGGTTAATGCGCAATTAACGTATTGGAAGCGCTGTGGCCTGCCGTGCCGCACCGGCCGCGTTGTGGCCTGCCGTGCCGCGCCGGCCGCGCCGCTAGCGACCCGCCGCGCGGCCGGTGCGGCACGGCAGGCCACAGGGCTTCCAATAAGTTTATCGGGGATTGGTTGAGTAATTTTATTTATCTCTTTCGTATACAGTAATCCGGAGGGCACAAAAAGTTTAGTCTACACACAAATGCGAAGAACGCTAGAAAGGATTTCATCGAATATTTTTTTAAAATCTCCTCGAACACCATTGGATGTCATTGAGTCCTTTCAGCACGAGTTTATTTGGAAAAGCTATGGACTATCAAGAGATCCTGATTTCACACGACCTTTTTACAAAGCTTGCATTTCGGAACCAGAATTTTCATACTGCATATTTGCATCAGAAGCAATAATGCAAGGCATTGTTGAAAATATCAGCGTAGGTCAGAGACGATATTTAATTGATGGAACATTTAAGGTAGTTCCAGTCGGCTGTTTCAATCAGTTGCTTATAATTTATATTCAATATTTAGAAGATCAGGTAATTTAAATAACATTTTTTATAAATTTTTATGATCTGATAAATCCTTATTTTTTCAGGTTTTTCCGCTTTTTTTATTTTGACTACAAACAAATCTTCAAAATGCTATTCGCATTTATTGAACTATATAAATAGTTCTATTTTTAAATTTGAACCTGGAAGTTTTATGCTCGACTACGAGAGGGGTTTGCGAAAATCTTTAAAAGAATGCTTTCCACAAGCTACTTTAAAAGGTTGCTGGTTCCATTATTGCCAGGCAATTAGACGTAAAATTTCTATTAAGTTTAAACCATTGATGTCCTCTATTCGCAACAACAAAAATATTTCCTTATGTTATCATAAAATCCTTGCCCTTCCACTTTTACCATCTTACTCGATAATCGATGTTTTCGAGAGGGTAAAAACTGATATCAAAAATAATGACAAAGGTGGAACATTTAATGGTTTTTTGGAGTATTTTGAAAAAGAGTGGCTTCAAAAGGTGATTATATGGCTTTAGTTTGTTAAATTACGTTCCATTTTTTATAAGATTTCATATTTGCAGGTTGGACCCGAACAATTGTGTGTGTTTAAAGAGTCTTTTCGTACAACTTCTTCTGTGGAAGTGTACAACGGTGTTTTAGGACGATTAATTAAACCAAATGGAAATTTTTTTAAATTTGTTCTTGCATTAAACAAGGAAGAATTTGAAAAAAGTCGTCTTTTTAAAATCCTCACAGATAGCGGCGGATCTTTTGGTGCAAGCAAAAAAAGAAAGCTTAGCAGAGATGAGTAGTGTTTTGTCCGTCGTGCTGTCAACACGTTTTTAAATTTGTCTTGTCGTGTTTGCGTTTGTCCCTATAAGTTCCGCTGCTTTTAAAATTTAAATGAAACAAATAACCTTATTAGTGTCGTTCTGTTAAAAAAAAAAAAAAAAAACAAAAATTATTAAAATCCATAAACAAATAACAAACACAAAACATAATATATAACTAAAAACTACACATCATCCATAAATCTATATAAAAAAAAAAAAACGTTAAATAACAACTAAATTTAAAACAATAACAATAAGCATCAACATCATCAAAAAAATACATTTAACTACAACTACATTAACAACAATAACAACAATAACAACAAGCATCAAACAACAATACACCTGATCCTCGCTATACGGCTCTGTGTTTTATAATGACCAAGCAAGGGGCTTTTATGCCTCCTTAATAAGTGTCATTGTCATTGTCCTTTCCGTTTCCATTGTCTACGGTGTATAAGGGGCGGGGAGTCAAATTGTTGTTTGGTTGTTTACTGACAAAGGTATAACACTGGCCATTAAATAACCAATTACAGCAACAATTTCGACTACTGTGCCCCATATACACTCGTAAGGAATATTGATTTTATTTTTTTCTTATTTTGTTATGACAGGCAGATTTCGTATAGACTTCTGCAACATACGCGGACTGAGAGCGAATTACTTTTCTGTATATGCTCACATTCGTTTTTATAGGCCGGATGTTTTCGCCTTATGTGAAACTCAGGTTTGTGAGGATGCTGATCCACACGATTTTCACATACCTGGGTATCACCTTCTAACCCTTTTTTCTCTACATAGGGGCCTTGCAATGTACATTCGCGATGATGTTGTGTACCAGCATCAGCAACAGTTGCACTGTAATGATAAGGAATTTAGCTCTCTTTGGGTTAAATTCCAGATCAGGTCGCACATATTGCACTTCGGGTTTCTATATAGAAGTCCAAACACGGAATTGGCTAAATCCCTTGATGGCTTCGATGCCCTTTCCGATTCAATTTCGAAAATCTTGGAGAGTTGTCCGAATAGTGAAATCGTTGTTGCTGGTGATTTTAATATTCACAACTCATCCTGGATTCGCCATTCGAGTCATACAACTCCCGAGGGCCAATACGTTGAGCTTTTCGCCGCGCATAATGATCTTACGCAACTTGTGAATGAGCCAACACACAATGTATGTGTTGAAGGGCAATCGCGGAACACTCTCGACCTCTTCCTCACTTCTCACCCTGAAAAGTACGAAGTGAAAACACTTGCACCTCTCGGCAATTCGGATCACAGTACTATTTCTGCATCTTTTTCATATTCTACTCTTCGTAGCGTTTCCAACTTAGCGCCAAAACGCTCTATTTTCCTCTATGAAAAAGCTCGTTGGGCCGAGCTCAACGATTTCTTTCGGCATTTTAACTGGAAAATCTGTTTTCTCGACGACAACGTCGATGCCGCTGCAGAAATGGTAGTTAATATTATTATGCTAGGAATGAAACTTTTTATTCCAACGAAGCATATTTCGGCTAAATCAAAACACAAGTGTTGGTTTAACCAGACGTGCAAAAATGCAGTCAGATCCAGAGAGGCAGCTTTCAGTAATTGGCGTTCGAATAAGAACGCCGTTACTGATCTGCACCGCAAAAAGGCGAGAACCGAGTGTGCCAAGGTACTTAGACGCGAAAAGGTTTTATACGAACAGCGTCTACGTGCCAAAGTTCTTTCTGCTCCTCGGGGCAGTAAGACCTTTTGGTCGTTTGTTAAAAGAGTAAGGGATAATGCTAGTTCTTCTATTCCAACTCTTTTAAAGGACGATCAATCATTCACTGACCCGGTTGATAAGGCCAACCTTTTCGCTGAACTTTTTGCAAGAAATTCTTTCTTGCCGGAAAGCGATCAACCACTGCCCGTTCTCGAAAGGGTATCCTATACTATGCCTTCGATTTTCTTTCGGGCCCGGGCAGTCAAAAGGCTTCTTGCGGATCTCAACGTAAATAAGTCACCGGGGCCGGATGGCATATCAGCACTGGTGCTGAAACAGTGCTCTTTAACGTTGGCACGCCCATTGGCAAAACTTTTCAGCTCTTCGTACCGTGCGGGAATTTTCCCCTCATGCTGGAAGGTGGCCAATGTCCAGCCTATCCCTAAAAAGGGTGCGGCTAACAACCCTGAAAATTACCGCCCAATCGCAATTTGCTCTGCGATCTCCAAAGTGATGGAGACCATGGTTAACCACCATCTTGTAAAATATTTAGAGACCAATTCACTTTTAAATGATCGACAGTATGGTTTCCGTAGTGGTCGATCTACGGGAGACCTGTTGGCGTTTCTATCGGAACGTTGGAGCCGGTCAATCCACCGCTTTGGTGAGAGTAAAGTTGTTGCTCTAGATATTTCTAAGGCGTTCGATCGTGTGTGGCACGGGGCACTCGTGACTAAGCTAGTTGCTTTTGGTGTCGGTAATGTCTTCTCTCGATTTATAACGAGTTTTCTCAGAGACCGCACTATACGTGTTGTTTTAGATGGGGTCTCATCAAACGAGTTTCAGCTAAATTCAGGGGTACCGCAAGGTTCTGTTCTTTCTCCTACCCTTTTTCTTATTTTTATTAATGACCTTCTTGGTCAGACCATCAACCCTATCTACTCTTTTGCAGATGACAGCAACATTTGTCATTCATTTTCATTCGATCATAGGCCAAGCTCTTTGGAGATAGAGGGCATGCGGCAGAACATGAATGACACACTCAATCAAGACCTTTCTATAATCTCCGAGTGGGGTCTCGCGAATAAGGTCGATTTTAATGCACGCAAGACCCAATGTTGTATGTTAACCCACAGACGGGCTGTGGAATTGACATTGTCATCTGTAACTATGGATGGTATAGGTATTGAGGAATCGGATACGCTTGATGTTCTGGGCATGAGAATACAGTGTGATGTCCGTTGGAATAAGCACGTATTTCAAGTGTCGAAAGAGGCATTCAAGTGTCTCGGGTTTCTAAAACGGTGCAAGAATTACTTCACTCCATCCGATCTCCTTACTATTTATACCAGCTATATCCGGCCAAAAATGGAATACAACTCTCATATATGGGCAGGGGCTCCATTGTCTATTCTGAAGCTTCTGGACCGTGTTCAGGGGAGGGCGGTGAAGCTTATCAATGACAGTAGTGTATCCAACTCTATTGATTCATTGGAGCATCGTCGGAATGTGGGTTGTGTGACACTTTTCTATCGATATTACCATGGGAGATGCTCATCTGAGATAAGTGAACTTATTCCACGAGCCCGAGTTTTTATTCGTAATACTCGCTTATCTAGTAGAGCACATCCGTTTGTAGTTGATTGTCCTGTGTTTCGCACAACGCATTACAGAGAAAATTCGTTTTTTAGTCGAACGATTCGTATGTGGAACAAACTTCCCGCAGAAGTCTTCCCTGTTACTTACAATTTAGAAAAATTTAAATCAAATATCCACAAACACTACTCCCTCTTTCCTCCTTCCCATACCTTATTTTCCTGATCAATACAATGCACTGCATGAGTAGGGGGCATCCCCTGAGTATTGGTTAAATTATAAAAAAAAAAAAAAAAAAAAAAAAACCGAAAGGTCATATCGCCCAAAAGGCTAGCATATTGCCCAAAAGTTTATGTACAGAATTGTCATATCACCCAAATGCAATGTCATATTGCCTAAAGGTTTTTTTTGGGCAATATGACATTTGCTTAAATTAGATAATTCTTAAAAATACAAGACAGTAAAACCGTTACTTTTTTGTCTCTACTTAATACTAGTATTTTACATTTAACATTTATGGTACATGGTATACAGTATATTGTATTCTTTACTATAGTGCGGTCGTGATTAATACGAGATGGAGCCGGAAAATTTTGAATACGTTACCGGTAAAAGAATTGATTCCAAATTAGTTTATTTATCCAGTGACAAACAGTTATATAAAAAAAAAATCTTGTTATAAAGGCAAAATATTTTACAAGTGTTATTATTCAAATTGTAAAGCACGTATTTCAATTTCATCTAACCAAATCTGTGAAAAGTGTAAAAATGTTGATCATATTAATCATCCTAGTCAAGAAAATTTATTTAATGAACTAAAAGCAATTGAGAATATAAAGGAGCAATGTAGAAGCCCCACAGTACTTCTAAGTGATACTAATGCTTCAAGCGGATTACGAAAAGTTTTTCAAAATGTTTGCGAAAGGTAAGTGGTTAATGCGCAATTAACGTATTGGAAGCGCTGTGGCCTGCCGTGCCGCACCGGCCGCGTTGTGGCCTGCCGTGCCGCGCCGGCCGCGCCGCTAGCGGCCCGCCGCGCGGCCGGTGCGGCACGGCAGGCCACAGGGCTTCCAATAAGTTTATCGGGGATTGGTTGAGTAATTTTATTTATCTCTTTCGTATACAGTAATCCGGAGGGCACAAAAAGTTTAGTCTACACACAAATGCGAAGAACGCTAGAAAGGATTTCATCGAATATTTTTTTAAAATCTCCTCGAACACCATTGGATGTCATTGAGTCCTTTCAGCACGAGTTTATTTGGAAAAGCTATGGACTATCAAGAGATCCTGATTTCACACGACCTTTTTACAAAGCTTGCATTTCGGAACCAGAATTTTCATACTGCATATTTGCATCAGAAGCAATAATGCAAGGCATTGTTGAAAATATCAGCGTAGGTCAGAGACGATATTTAATTGATGGAACATTTAAGGTAGTTCCAGTCGGCTGTTTCAATCAGTTGCTTATAATTTATAATTTATATTCAATATTTAGAAGATCAGGTAATTTAAATAACATTTTTTATAAATTTTTATGATCTGATAAATCCTTATTTTTTCAGGTTTTTCCGCTTTTTTTTATTTTGACTACAAACAAATCTTCAAAATGCTATTCGCATTTATTGAACTATATAAATAGTTCTATTTTTAAATTTGAACCTGGAAGTTTTATGCTCGACTACGAGAGGGGTTTGCGAAAATCTTTAAAAGAATGCTTTCCACAAGCTACTTTAAAAGGTTGCTGGTTCCATTATTGCCAGGCAATTAGACGTAAAATTTCTATTAAGTTTAAACCATTGATGTCCTCTATTCGCAACAACAAAAATATTTCCTTATGTTATCATAAAATCCTTGCCCTTCCACTTTTACCATCTTACTCGATAATCGATGTTTTCGAGAGGGTAAAAACTGATATCAAAAATAATGACAAAGGTGGAACATTTAATGGTTTTTTGGAGTGTTTTGAAAAAGAGTGGCTTCAAAAGGTAATTATATGGCTTTAGTTTGTTAAATTACGTTCCATTTTTTATAAGATTTCATATTTGCAGGTTGGACCCGAACAATTGTGTGTGTTTAAAGAGTCTTTTCGTACAACTTCTTCTGTGGAAGTGTACAACGGTGTTTTAGGACGATTAATTAAACCAAATGGAAATTTTTTTAAATTTGTTCTTGCATTAAACAAGGAAGAATTTGAAAAAAGTCGTCTTTTTAAAATCCTCACAGATAGCGGCGGATCTTTTGGTGCAAGCAAAAAAAGAAAGCTTAGCAGAGATGCAAATACAAAAATAACGAATGCAATTGAGGATTTAGAAAAGGGAAAAATAACTACATATGCGTTCTTAAATAGATTAGTTTATCCGAATAATCACATTTGCTCCGAAAGAGAACCGTTGGAAGATATATTTGAGGAGCCTCCTGCTTATGATTCATATGATGAATCTAGTGAGGATGGCGAAACAAATGATTGTAACGAAAACGCTTCAGCTTCACTTTGCGTCATTTGTCATGACGTTGCCCCAAACATGCTAGTACTTCCATGTAGACACCTTAAAATGTGTAATGTATGCTGTATAAAATTACAGGCACAGGCTATCGCGAATAATGCTATGAATGCTAAATGCCCCTATTGCAGAGAAATTATTGTTGACGTAATGCAAGTTTACTTATAAATTATTTACGATTATATTTAAATTTAAAAACACTATTACATATTTTAATTGAGAAATGTTTTTTGTTTGTTTTGTCTGTAAAACATTGAATAAGATTAATGCATTGGATGTAGTTTTGTTTTATAGATATATGTATGAAAGTACGTTTTTTGTTTTTTTTTTTTTGTTAAATATTGAATATTACAAATATTCACAAAATTTTTGTTTGTTAAATATTTCTATTAGAAAATTGAATAAATGTTTTCTTTACTTTTATTAAAAATTTTAACTCAACTCTCCTTTATTTCGGGCACTATAACATTTTCAAGGCTGGAATTTTTGGGCTAAAAATTTGGGCGTTACCTAAAAAAAATGTCATATTGACCAAACTCGATGCCATGTTGCCCAAAAAATCAAAAAAATTTACAACAACAAAATATACAGACTGTTTTTGGGCGAGATGACATCTTGGTTTTTGGGCTTTATGGTTTTGGACGCTATTACCTAACGCCTAAAGAAACTTCATTGATTTTCGTGCAATGTTACACTTCATAAATATCATGAAGCTGTTTCATTAAAGTTCAAATTGATGACAAGATTATTCATATTTATGAAGTGTTTCATAGATATGAGGAAGTTTCATAGCTTTTCTTAAAATGCTTTATTAATGTTATAAAACGCTTTATAAATAAAGGGTGGTTAAATTGTAAGGGCCGATGTTGATTGTGAACCACACCTAAACGCCAAGTTTTTTTCCGAATGGAGAGATACACAATCCAACAACGTGTTAAAGTTATCCAGACTTATTATGAAAATGGGCGCTCAAATCAAAATGCATATCGTGCACTTCGTGATTTTTTTGGTCAATTTGATCGTCCAAATGTGCGTACAATCGCAAAAATCGTGGAAAAATTCGAGCAAACCGGGTCTATAGAAGATGTGAGAACACCAGTGCATGCTCGTACAGCTCGTACTGCAGAAAATATTGCTGCTGTTCGCGATAGTGTGGCTGAAGAGCCGTCCACCTCAACTCGTCGTCGTGCCCAACAATTGCACCTCTCACGCTCGTCGTTGATGAACATTATGCATAAAGACTTGCATTTACACGCTTACAAGGTGCAATTGGCTCAAGAACTAAAGCTTCTTGACCATTCCAAACGTCGTGAATGGGCAGAATGGTTGCAAGAAATGGCAACAGTGGATGATCAATTTTCGAAGAAAATCATCTTCAGTGATGAGGCACATTTTCACCTCAGTGGATTCGTCAATAAACAGAATTGCCGCATTTGGGCGAATGAGAATCCAAGAGTGGTTGTCGAAAAACCAATGCACCCACAAAGAGTGACTGTTTGGTGCGGTTTATGGGCTGGTGGCATCATCGGGCCGTATTTTTTCCAAAATGAGGCCGGTCAGGCAGTTACTGTGAATGGTGTTCGCATTCGTGAGATGATAACGAACTTTTTATGGCCCGAATTGGAAGATATGGATGTGGACGATATGTGGTTTCAGCAGGACGGTGCCACTTGCCACACAGCTAACGAAACAATGGCTCTTTTGCGCAACAAATTCAATGGCCGTGTTATCTCACGTAATGGCGATGTCAATTGGCCGCCAAGATCATGTGAGCTAAAGGATGAGATAATTCGGCACATTAACGGCATAGAACCTCCATTATGCCTCAGCGTCATCGAAAATTTGGACCATCGGATGGAGGTGTGCCGCCGTGGTCGCGGCGCCCATTTGGCCGATATTTTGTTCCATACATAATTGAGTAATACCAATATATCATAATAAAATAAAATTACAATAATTTCCTAAATAGTTTGTGTTTTATTCAAAATCAACATCGGCCCTTGAAATTTAACCACCCTTTATGATGTAGCAATTTCATAAATGTTTATGAAATGAAAAATTTTCCTTGGTAGCATACAAACACAATAAAGGCTATAGCCACTGACGAAAGTTTATTTCTAATACATTATTTTTAAAACCAAATATTTTTGCAACTGTAATTCAGCATATATCAAATGAGACCCTAATTTACAAATTGAAATTCAGAAATTTTCAATTGGAATTATTTTTATTATTATTAAAACTTAAAAAGAAAATAATTTTAAGCTAAGAAATTCGATTTGAAATTAAAAAAACATGAATTGAGAGTAAAAACTTTCATTTCCACCACCATTTAGAAAATTTGAATTTCATGTAAAATTTAGAACACATCAACTGATTAGAATTTCAGACGTTCAAGTGATGTTATGATAGTTTCTGAACTTTAAATAGAAAATCTATTTTTTTTTTTTGATTTCAAATGAAAAATCTTACACACAGTTTTGTAGTTGCAACCGAGTTTTAGTGGTTCCACTATTATTAAATATTAATACACTCTAACAAGCAACATTTATTTACAAACTAAGAATTTTTATTGTAACAATTGAATATTCTATTTTTTTATTTTATTAATAAAAAAGATATATGCCTCGAACTGGTCTCGAAACGGCCATCTTCCCGTTGTCAGGCAAGTACTTTACCTCTAGCATAAACCCAATTTACATATGCTTTTTAAAATTTCAACCTTGAATATTTTCTAGTTTCAAATTATAATATTTGTCTAAAAATAGATTTGTATGTACAATAGAAGTTCTGTTGCTAATCTCAATATTTTTTTAGAGTTACCAAAACTATAACAAATTTATATTATTTTAAAATTATTTGATTAATAAAAAATTCTTGTGCGCCCCGGTAGTCTAGTTGGTAGCGTGCTGGCTTATCAGTGCGGGGGTCGTGGGTTCGATTCCCACCAGAGGCACTGGTCAGTTTTCGCTACAACGCGCCGAAGGCCATGGTAGCTAGTGCTCGGCTAGGGTAATAGTATATAATTTGTAATTATATGATTATTAATTAATAAAAAAAAAAAAAATTCTTCTCTGCGAACTGGGCTCGAACCGGCAACCTTCTGCTTGTCAGGCAATTACTTTGATTCTAGCCTAAACTCAATTTGAATTTGTATTTTCAAATTTCTACACTGAATATTTTTTTTTTCCTTCAAGTTTAAATATTAATATCTAAAAATAAATTTGTATGTACAACAGAAATTGGCTTGCTAATCTTAATATTTTATTAGAGTTACCAAAACTATTAAAAACCTGTATATTAGTTTAAAATTGGAAACGACAACTTATATTTTAGATAGAATGATTGTTTTTTTGCAGGCGAAACTAATATTCGATTTTAACTGCAAATATTTTATTCAAGGGATAAAATCTTCGAAAAGTAGTTGGTTGTTGGTATTAAAGGTAATGTAGAAGATAATAATTTATTGATAAGGAAAACCAATAGTTTGAATGATGTGACTCTGTTTTGGTTAATTTTATATATTTTCTGTTTACAATAAAATTCAATTATTCTGATGATGAAATTTAAGTACTTAAACTATTGAATAGTGATAAAATTTTGTTGGTTACAATGGAATTCTAACCAATTCATTCTCTGTGTGTAGTTTCTACTAATTATTTCTAAATTTCAAATGGAATTTCTGAATTTTAACTGATAGGAAAACAAACAAAATATGTACGCGCAGTTTATGAAACCTTTTTATGAATTGATGATGGTTTATGAAGCATTTGTCATATGTTTCTATGAAACTCTTCATCATATCTATGAAAACTTTATAAATATGATGAATAATTGATGATAAACGATTTATAAAAAAATTTCATCAATATGATAAAAATTTTTCCCTGAGTGTACTACTAGCAACAACAACAACGGCCATGACGACGATGGACTGACTGGCTCTGCAAACATTTTGAAAATTAATTTTACTACTTTAAACTAAAACTTAACAAAAAGGACATGACTTGGCAGGGAAAAATTAAAAAAAAAAAAATAGTTAACAATTACAAAGGCATATTTTTCAAAGGAGAAATACTTAAACTCAACTACCGAATAAGTAACTACAAAAATGGTAGTTAAGTTACAGAAAACGACAATAGATTTAAAGACATTTAACGGTTGAAATAACTAAGCCTTTTGCTAAAGAGGTTTCAAATTTCTGTCAAAGCACCAGTTAGTACTTTTACATAGTAAAAATACTTACAGGTATTTTTCCTATTTATTTTGTATTTCTGTTTTCTAAACAATTTCCAATCGAAATTAAGAAAATTTTAAATGACATGGAGACTTTGCTATTGAAAAATTATGAAAAATATTTATGAGATTGAGAATTTCTATTTAAAATTAAGAAAATTCTAAATTGAATTTAAAATTTCTATATAAAATTCAAATATTTCAAAAATGTTTTAATTTTTGTATTAAAAATACAAAAATAGTGTTCTACCTCAAATCAAAAAATTTAATATGATATTGTCATATTGCCTGTTATGGTAATTCTTATTACAAAATCTACTATTTGAAATTGTTGTTTTTCAAAGAGTTGTTTTTCAAATATTTTCATTTTATAATTAGGGTTACCAGATCAGGCAGACAGAAAGATTCTCAAAGAGTTTATTTTGTCTGTTGTATGTAATGTTTCCGTTTGAGTTAAGCCAATTGTCTTTTTTTCTATTGCAGACAACTGAAGATTTGGGTGATGCCAATGAAACAATTTTGAAAATGATCAAACTTTTTGAAATGCAACAAATAATATCTAATATGACAATATCATATTAGATTTTTGGACTTGATGTAGAACATTATTCTAACTAAATACATCAAAAATTTTCAAATAAAAATTATGTTTTTTATTTGTAATTGAGATAATTCCAAATGTAACTGAGCTTTTCCATTTGAAAATGATCAAATTCCATATAAAAATAGGAAAATTGCAAAAAAATTATATGTAAATATTAACAATACCTATGCAGATCTTCTTTAGAAATAACTGACTGAATTTAAAAAAAAATCTGTCTGAGATCTGACCTATATTTCAAATGTTATGTGGGAATATAGAAACCAGTTCAGATTTTTTAAATGTTATATTAAAAGAGAAAGTGGAGTTTTTCAATTCAATTTCAAATATTCTCGATTTCATTTGGAACGTTTTCAATTTCAAATTTAGAATTTTTTAAATCCCCTATTTCAATTGAAATTTTCTCAATTTAAAATAAAAATATCTTAATATCATTTAGAATTTTCTCAATTTAAAATACTTAACCTTTTTTCATTTAAAATTTTCTAAATTCAAATTGAAAAATATCTCAATTTCAAATAAAAACTCTCAATTAATTATGAAATTTCCTCAATTTTAAATTAAAACTTTCCATTTTATTTGGATTTTTCGCTGTTTAAAATAAAAAATCTTATTTTCATTTAGAATTTCTCAATTTCAATTAAAGAGTTTTTAATTGTTATTGGAAATGGTGTAGTCGTTTATAAATTTAAGTGTTTTTGTTTAAAGTTGTAGTAAAAAAAAATATGTTTTGCAAAAACAAACTTTTTCTCCCGGTTTTATTTTACAAACGAACAATATAAACATAAGAGCTTTGAACTTTTGAACTTACCTTCGGCCGTTTGTAATCCAATAAGTTCAGAGTATTCACCTTCTCCAGCACTATTGAAAGCCTTGACACGAGCATTATACATGGAATTAAAATGTAAACCATCAACGGTGCATATAGTTTCTTTACCACAATAAACCTCCTACAAATGAAGCATAAAATCAAATAAAGAGTAGGTTAATAAATATAATGTTGTGCATATAAAAGCTATAGAGTCTAAAGCTTTGATTTTAAAAATACAGTGCGTCAAAAAAGTAGGGAGTTTCTGAAAGAAAAACTAAAAAATGTAGGTTTCTTGAATATGAAATAGTTAAAAGAGAGAGAGAGAGAGAGCATTTCATTTTAGGGAGCTTCGTATTACAGACTTAAAGCTATTTGTGCTACATTAAAAATCATTGAAATCTAAGCTTATCTAATGAAAATTATGTTTTTTTTCATCACTTATTTTATAAAAAAGCTTCTTAAAGTCCATGCCAAATGCAGTTTTTTTTTTATAAATAAACTCATAAAAATTAGTATTTTTACTTAAGAACTTCAAATTGATAAGCTTTTATAATTAATTGACATTTTTTCGAATAAAAGCTTTTACAAAAATACTCAATATTACGTTTTTTTGCAATAAAAAAATTAGTTCAATACTTCTGCTTAACTTTTTTTTCCAGATTTTAAAGATGCTATTATTTTTCATCTTTTTACAATAAAAATTATAAAGTTACTCTATGGATCAGCAGAATCTGATGTTTAGTATTTATTTGGGTTTAGTGTAAGCTTCAGCCTATTTTATGCAGCATCATGGGTGACAGTGCTATTCAGTCAGAAATTGGCACCGGCTCAAAAATCTAACAACTGACAAAGCATTTATTTTATAAAAATTATGATGCTTTTTTTAAAAATATTTGTATTCGGAAGGCTCCGAGTTCAATTCCGGTTAAAGGCATACATATTTTTTTTTTAAGAAAATGAAAATTATTCAAGTTCGAGGCCATACTCTATATTTCTTTATTAGGATATTGTCCTAACAAATAATCTAGAGATTTTTTATGTTTTCAAATTTATTATTTGACCCTTTCAGTAACGTGTTAATAGATCTATTTCGGGAATTTTCTAGGTTCCCATCATCAGAACACGTTTTGAAAGAGGTAACAATCACATGCCAAACATCAAACATTCATATAAACTACTTTACTCACTACATGAGAACTAATATATATATGAGCTCGAAGTAAAAGATTATCACCATTGATCAAAAAATATATTGAAAACTTGATTGTTATGTGCAAGGTCCACCTTTGGTGGATATTCAATACAATTTTTCTGTTTTTTTCGCCTTTTTATTTTTTGTTTTGTCTATAAACAAAAACAGGGGGAGTAAATTAGAATGTAATTTGTAAAATAAAAATTATGTTTTTTTGACCTTTAATTGTGCAATGAAAATGAAAATTATTCAAGTTCAAGGCCATACTCTACATTTCTTTATTAAGATATTGTGCTAACAAATAATCTATCGAGTTTTTATGTTTTCAAATTTATTATTTAACCCTTTCAGGAATGTGTTTTTATACTTTTTAATATTTTTTTAATATAAAATTGATTTTTTTGTTTCTGGAAAAGCTCTTTTAAGAAAAATATTCTTTGTTTTCCTAACGTTGGCAAGTTGATTCCATCAAACCTTATGCCAGTGCTGACATATTTAAGAAGCCAACTGTTACCCAGCAGTTATCATTCATTTGCGTTTTAAGTTATCAAGTATTATATGTCTCGTTATCTCAGCGGATAGAGCTGTCGGTTCCAATCTGGCGGCCAGGGTTCAAATCCAATGGGACCAAAAAATTATAATTTTTTTTTTTTGACAATTTCTTTTTGCCAGCATTTGTACCACCTGTATAAGTGACTTGCCAGCTGCGGTTTTTTTCTGACTGGGTAAATGAACATAAATAACATATGCCAATAGCCTGGGCCGCAATTTTAATTCATCGCCCTCTCCTTCATTTTGGTTATTATCTTCTGGCTTTTATTGTGAACACGCTCTTAAGCTCAAGAAGTTGCAAAAGCAACAAGGATATATTAAAAGCTATTTTTGAAGACGTTAAAGCTCATACTGAGCTTTGATGCGTTATGTTGACGATAAAGTTCAAAAAATTTAAATATTTAGTTATTTAAAAAAAAAAAATATATACCCTGTTTTTAGATAACGTTTTTCTTTACACGAACGAAAAAACAATAACAAAATACATGGCATACAAAAACAAAATACATGTAGACACTCATTCGTGTAGCGGCGAACGTCTTGAAAAACCAGGGGTTAGACTATTTCAAAAACGAGAACTTCCCAGCAAAAACACATCGTACCAAATAAGGAAATGTCCCAAAAGTAATGAATTATGTATTACTGGCAGCCTTACGCAGATATGAATTTTAACGGGTTGCCTATATGGATACAAGTGTATGAACTACTAAGTCATTACCAAAAGAAAATAAATAATGGGTTTAAAAATTAATTTTGAAAAAAATTACGAATACATTTTTTTAGAAGTGCCGCGAATGGAACGTGTCGCGAATTGAAACCGGAATCGTCTGATTAACAGGCAAATGCTCTATACCTTGAGCCACCGAGACATATAATTTTTGATAGTTAACACGTTGAGTGCCACCATATAGGAAACAAATATATTAGAAAAGTGGCAATTTATAATAACAGGTTTAAATTGATATTTTTGTGATAACAATTAGTTTGTGAAAAGCCTTTTTTGTAAATGTGTGTTAGTTTTACCGTTATTATGTGTGACAGCCGGCGGTACACGTGGCATACAGATAATATAATTTTATTCAGGTGCCATGTGTACCGCCGGGAGTCACACATTATTATTTTTATTTTATTTATATTTATTTTATTTTGGAGTTCGTACTGATATAAAATGGATGTTAATTCTTTTTATGTGAAGCGTCTACGCACTGATGACAGTGAAAGTGATGAAACTGATTTTGAGCCGTCAGATTCAGACGAATATATTCCTAGTAGCGATTTCACATTGAGCGATGCCACCGAATATGAAGATGCAGACGATCCTAATGCTCTTTCAGAAAATACTGAAACTTCTAGTGAAGAGGAGGGAGATATTGTCCCAAGAAATGTCTGGAGAACGGTCAGTGGAAGTTCGCTAAAAACACTTCTATTTACTGACGCCGCACAGTGGTCAATTTCGCGAGATAGCGGTCAAAACTCTATAACTTTTGACCGGATTGGTATTTTTTTACGCAATTTGTTTTGTTCAATAGGAGGGACTTTAAGCTTCAATTTGCGTGTTCAAACGTAAAAATCGACTGATAGGAACGTAAGTAATGTGGAGTTAAAAATGCATTTTAATTTTTTGTTGAGTTTCCATGTAAAAGTTGAATATTTTGACATTTTAAATAGGTCTTTTTTTTATAATTTCTTATTTTCTTCAATCGTATTTTACAACCAATACTTATTTATTATTCCTAAACTTAATTTTGGTCAGAAAATGCCAACATTTGGCCCCTGACATTAATTTAGTCTCAATATTCACAGGGGCCAAAGGTTGGTTTTTTTGGAAGAAAGCTAATTCTTGTGAGGATTAAACTGAAAAATAACACTGAAATTCCCAACAATATCAATACCAACAACATCGATAAAATTTTAAGTAAACTTTTACTATTGATTTAAAGTGCACATATATTTTATTTAAATGTATTAATAAAAATTTATACTAAAATTAGAAACAAATTATAATCTTTAAACTAGTATTAATTAAACAATATTAGTAAAAATTTCTTCCAAATAGCTTTGATTTTCATTTTGCAGTAGTTGTTTAGCTTCTTCATCTAACTCTAATGAGGTTGATTTCCATTTTTGTCGAATACTGGACATATATGGGTCTGATGTGCACAACAAAATATTAATAAGATCTTCATTAGTACAATATCTGGAAATTTTTCTTGTATTGTGCTCGCGAAAGAATCTGTAGTCTTTGTTCCTTTTTTCTTGCGCTTCTTCTGAGAGATCTCCAATTGGAAGCATATTGTGCTGAATTATTTGTTCCCCATGGAACAAAATTTTGTGAACTGTGGTTGGCATATGTCTCCAAGAATATTTTTGGTTATAAAGTTTTGCTGTCTCATTAGCATACTGACCAAATTTTTTTGCATCTATCTTTTTGCTACATGCTATAACTTCTAATATGATTTGGAATCGTCGTATTAAATCATAATATACTCCAGTTATAGAAGCTGCAGTTTCTGGATCGGAAAAAAATCTCCTTGCTGTGTTTCCATCATTAGAATTTCCTTCTCCTTGCTTTGGCTGGTCAATTATAAGGCCTATCTCACGGTATTTTTCTTGAATATCTTTTTTTTCTTGCTTTCTTTTTTCCAAATTTTCTTTGTTGTTTCTCACTGTTTCGCCTAACGGGCCAAATTCCAAATCGTATCCCAATTTAAGAATATGCTCCATAAAACGAATTCTAGCATGAAGAGGTGACATTCCAAATTCATATGCTTCATTAAAACTATCGTCTTGTGTTGGTGGTTGGCTCAACTGACTTGATGTTTTTTGGCATATGGTGCAGCTTGACGAAGACTTTGTTTCGGTTAAAGCTTGTGCAACTTTTCCATCGATCATTGTAAGTGACATTTTAAAGTTAACTTCGATGCATTGGTCATTAAATTCAAATATCACTGGTTGAAGTTCTTTAATTTCATCTCTTATTTTGCCAACTTCTTCAGTTATGACATCTTTAGTTTCTTTTTTGTAAGCAAACTTTATTGGTCTACAAAATTTTGTTGACGAGGGAATTTCATTCTTCCATACATCTATCTCTGCAGCTCTACTAGTTGACGGCTCTGAACCAATATAAGTTTTTGTTAAACGTAATGGAACGAAAGAAATCATGAATAAATTGGCATCTGATGAATTTTCCGCATTACATTGCTTGTATTGTTTCTGGCCAGAGGACCCATCACATCCCCATTTAGAAATTAAAGTCATGCTGCAATTTTTAACTTCTTTAAATAGTCAGCATCAAATGTCTTTAATAATCGTTCTGCAGTGTGTTCAAGAAGATCCTGCAATTTTATTTCTGCTGAACTTGAAGGTACACTAATAGCAGTTGGTGAAGGTAAGCAATCTTTTTTGGCAGAAACTATATCTCGATATGATGGAAAAATTCCACAATTTTTTTCATTGGTTCGCTTCCGCAATTCTGTATATTGGTTTTTAGTCATTTTCAAATCCAAAAATAGTGCAAATGCTTCTTCTGGAGTAAATTTATTTTCTTCAGTTGGTGTCGGCATACTTTCTAAAATCCTTTTTGTGTGTCTGGGGCTTGCTTCCACTATTTTTTCAATGATAGCAATTTTACTCTTTTTAGTTTTCGATGGTTGAATTTGATGCAGAAATGAATCCTTTATGATGCTACAAGAAACTTCTTCATTGATATGTTTAAGCTTGCGTCTTTGTGATCTTTCACTACAATTATCAATTGGCTTTGCTGGTCGACCACCTTTTCCAGTTTCCGTGGTAGTTACTGATGGCTTTTTAAAAATAAGTTTATTTCTTAGCCATTCTTGGTTGCGTGAGTAAAACAATTTCTTGTTTCTGGAACATTGATTGTACCGTTTTCTTAAAAAGTTTTTTATTTTTAAGTTATGAATTTTAATTTCTTGTTTGTCGCATATTTTGAAGAATGGATTATTCATTATATGTAAAATAATGTCGTTTTCATCTTTCCGTTCAAAATATATATCTAGAACACTATAACTGAATTTATATAGAACACTATAACTGAATTTAGCCATTGTTTAAACAATAATGAAGAAAAAATGAATGCATGGATTAATATACTATTGCTCGAAGTTTCAACATGATCTTTTTTACCTCTTTGAAACATAATATAACAGGTACTTGGTTTTACCAGTTATTTCCATTGGTTTTAAATTTATTTGCAATTTTCAAGTATTTAAGTTGTGTAATATTAGATGGCAATAAAATCTTTTTTACCTTTTCCAAATGAATTGCTAGATACCACATAATTTGAGAGTTAACAGGTACTGGTAATAATATAACAGGTACTTGGTTTTACCAGTTATTTCCATTGGTTTTAAATTTATTTGCAATTTTCAGGTATTTAAGTTATGTAATATTAGATGGCAATAAAATCATTTTTTACCTTTTCCAAATGAATTGCCAGATACCACATAATTTGAAAGTTCTATTGTCATTTTTGTCAAAATTTTGATACACCCTTCTATGTGGACTAGGTCCAAATATGGGTCAACTTCTCCTAATTTCAACGGAAATTTTTTTTGGGTCAATAAGAACTCTTGTACAAAATTTCATCAAAATATATGCATAATAGCCACTTTCACATACAAATAACTTCTCAAAAAATATGACGTGCATTTGTACCGAATATCTTACCTTGGGTCTGAAAAATTGCTGTAGCTCAAAAAGTGCAGTCCCGATGCATGGACATGTATATATAGGAATGTAGGGGAGAGTTAGGACTACAAAATAGTAAATTTGTGTTTTGACTCAGCTTGACTCACAGGAGTTGTGCTATATGAAGTAGGAAATTTCCGAGAAATTTGACCTTTTTTAAAAAAATATTTAAATTGTTCTGAAAACAGTAGAGCTTAAATTTTTTTACCAGTAATAGGAAATAAGTTAAGTTACAACACAAAATTTATTTCGTCCAAAAACAAAAAAGTTATGATCATTTAAACTTTAAAAATTAACTAAAAATATCATAAATTTACTAAATTCTGAAAAAGCCCATTTTGGACCACCCTGTTCTCAGTGAAATAGTTGAAATAGAGCTCTAATTTTTTTGCTCCCGAGGTTTACTACTGTCTACTTTCATATGAGTCTAATAACTTTAAAATCGGAGAACAAAAACCAAAAGGAGTTTTGGCCGCTATCTCAAAATATTGACCACAGTGCGCCGCTGCTTTACCAGGAATAAGCGATATGGGCTTCAGTTCAATAAAGCCAGCAGATATTTTCAAACTTATGGTTACGGAAGAAGTTTACGAGCTAATAGTGAAGCAAACAAACTTGAATGCCACTAAAAAAATTGAAGCTTCTCGTGTAACTCGCACGTCTCGCTTGAAGAAATGGGAAGCCACGAATATTTCCGAAATAAATTTGAAGTTCCTTTTTTTCATTATTTATAAGCTAAAAGTGAAGTTATATTTTATTTTCTTATTTTATTTTATGAATTAAAGTGAAGTAGTGAAGTTGTAATAAAATTATAATTTTTTGTTCCTTTCCAATTCATTTAAAATAAAAGATACGGTGAAAATTCCCAAAGTTAAAAAAATATCTTTTTCTAGGTGCCATAACATAATATTTATTTACTTTACAGTGGTGCCGCAGAAAAAATATTGTATTGAATTCACAAGTACCTGTGCACCGCCGTCGGTACGCGTGGCACTCTAATAAAAGAAAAGTGTACACCGCCGGCGGTGCACGTGGCATTCAACGTGTTAAAAACATAAATTTTCTTCTATGTAAACCAAATTTTTCTTCTATGTAATTTAGTTCAAGATATACCAAAACTTGCACCATATTCTATAGCATAAAAAAATACGAATTATAATGAGTCTAAAAATAGATTTTCAGAAAGTTTTGTATCATTATAGTTTGCATGGAAATAATAAGATGAATAACCTATAATCCAGCAATTAATTTTTTTGTTAAAGTAGTGCATTATAAGATTCTTATCGGTAACCCATTATTTTATTATTTAAAGGAATGTAAGTACTCCTTACAAAGTAATGTATATAATAATAAGTAGTCATTACCATGTTTTTGCTGGTTAATAATCTAAACTCGAAGTTTTGGACTTATTAACTTTTATATTATAATTCTAACTTTTTTATATGAAACGGCCCAAAAGTAATGAGTTATGGGGGTTACCTATATACAAACAAGTGTGTGGATAAGAAGCCATTACTGAAAGGAAAAAAATAATGAGTCTAAAAATAGATTATTTTATTATTTAAAGTAATGCAGAAGGTACTAAACACTAATTACAAAGTAATGTATAAATAATAAGTAGTCATTGTCATGTTTTTCTTGGATTCAGATATTTTATTAAGAAAAATATAGATTTTAAATAAAAAGCCTTTAATATTAAAATAAATTCCAAAAACTTATGCTATCAAAAATAAAACTCATACATATTTATTAGTCTTTAGTCACTACTCTTGAAATGCACTGTATATATTTTATTTTATAAATTTATATGTTTTCCCAATATGCATAGCAATAGGTACTTACCCTAAATTCTCCGCCACTACCATCATCTAATTCTAAAACGTAACCCTCAACAAATGAATGATTTGGCGCCTGCCACGCCACAGTTACAGAATTATTTTCCGCTGAACAATCTTGTGGTATAATGGAAGGTGGTTGTGGAGCTGTTGTACAATAAATGGCAGTAGTAGCAGTTGTTGCAGTAGCATGTTCCAAAATAGTTGTTGCCAACAATAACATTGTTCACACGAAAAGGAAGTAAAAGAAAATAAACAATGTTGTTAGCATAAATGCAAATTATAACTTTTATAAAATTTTCAAGTTGTTAGTGTTTTTTTTTTGTGTAAATGGTTATTTTGTTGTTGTTGTAAAAGAAAATATTAGTATTTTGAAATTTTTTTTACAGTTGCATGCAATAAAATAGCAGTACATAAAATACATTTTCGCACAAGTGTTAATCCTTTAAAATAATTTGAATCAAGTCCAATTTTTTAAGCGACTTTACACCCAGAAATAGGATTGGTTGGAATTCGGTCGAAATTTAAAGTTTATTTGATAGGAAGTTATTTTATTTGGAACTAACAATAAACGATTAATAAAGAAAAAGTACTGTACTGGACATTAAAAAGGGGGAAAGGGAACTAAAAAGCAATGAATTTGTCCAATTTTTGGCATTTCCAATCAACTTTTCATATACAATTCGGTTAGTAATTGTGTACGGTAGCAGCAACTATTTATTTTGTGATAATACAAGAGTTGATACCATCTTAAAATTAAAAAAAAAAAAAATGGCATTAATCATAAGTGGTTACTGCAAAATCCGGTATTCGCAATCAATTAGATGTTCAGTAGTATCAACCGAACTGTGGAGTGCATTGTTTATAGAAGCAACTAATGATTGGTATTGGTAAACGAATTTGAGGCAATGTTTGTTTTCCTAACAAGATATTTAAATACCTATTTAGTACTGAACATTTATAAGTGTTTGTGGGTAGAGTTTGCCTTGTACTCCGAGTTCAAATCTCGGAAAAGACAAACACAAAAAGATTTTTTAATTAAAATAAAATATTAAAATGTTTAAATAACTCATAAGGCAATGGAAATTAAAAGTGATTGTGGTGCAATCAGTAGGACAGAGGACTATTAATCTCAAGGCAACGGTCCAATACCAGAAAAATCAAAAAAGTTTTTTAATTTCACTAACATTTTGAGGGATCAATATTGGGTTAGGCAACTCCATATTAGCTTTCATGACTAAAAATATAATTTAGCATTACGATAGTTGCCGAACCGCCAGAATTCGATTGGCAACAAATTCGGTGACCACAATTGAGACTGTTTTCTGGGTGTACTTAAGGGGCTAACTTTAAATCCACGTACAATTTTTTTTCGAAATGTTTGGATTTCCCTCAGAAAAGTGATCCCCCCGGGAACACTTTCCTGTAACAATCCTCACTATTACACGAGCAAAAAATAGCAGTCATAATTTTAAAAAATTTTAAGAAGAATAATAATGGAGGTTTTTGGTAGTTATGGGGGGTTTATAAAATCGAATACCCATGAAGTATTTTTATACACACAAAAAAATCGTTGCCAGGTAATTAGGTCCATTTCAAGTAATAAAGTTTATTCGCAAAAATTATGTGAAAACTAGTAGTATGTTACCAAGTTTTTTCTTGTTTCTACATAATGTTTGAATAATTTATGTGAAAAAACGTGATTAGTTGAAATGGTCTTAATTACGATTTTTTTTTTATAAAGAGAAGCAACACTTAGCTAATTCTTCCTATTTATTAATGTGTAGCTTTTTTTGGAAAGGGGATAGTGGAGAAATGAATGGTGAAAGAAAGATGAAGGGCTCCAAACATGGCAACACTGTAATTGCGCGAGATGATAAGTCTTAGAACAATTGTTGCTCGCCACCTGATGAAGAGTTGGCAAATTTATTGAAGCTTTTTGGTACATTTCCCTGATTTATTATTTTACTTCGGTGGGGTTAAGTGCTATGGGAACACCGCGATACATAAGAGGGATAGAAAACTCTTACATATTTTTCTTCTAAATTGATGTTGCCGTCACCGGGAATCGAACCCGGGACCATCTGTGTAACTGTCCAATGCGCTAACCAGTACACTACAGCACCCAAAATTTAATTATAAAATCAAACTTATAAGGTTATTTAAAACGAATTCTAACACGTTTTTTGCATGATTTTATAATTATATATCTTAGTTATTTATTAATAACACAAATTTTCAATTTCTGTTAAATTTATTAAAAAATTATCAATTTTGCATTTCCAAAAGACAAAAAAATAACTCATACGAACATATTTAAGGCTGCTGTATGTTTTAGCGATTTAAATTTATAGAAAAAAAATATGTGGTATGAAAATATCATACTTGCGATGTTAGCATTGAGGCAATGATTTTTTCATATGAATGCCAATACTTTCGTATTATCATTTATATGGAAAAATCAATGATTTGATGATTTTCCCCCATATATGGAAAATACAGTGACGGTCCGTCAAGTTGTGTGATGCGATTTGTATTAATTTTTAAAATTGCGTCTATAATTAGTTTTTTCCAAAAATTTTCACCTTTCTGTGATAGTCTCAGATAAGTTTTCATTAATTTCATAGGCAACTTAAGTTCTATTTCTACACGAACTTTGTTTCTTGTTCAGTTTTTTTATTGTTCGTGTAAATGGTGATTTAAAAATGCGTTTTACATGCAATTTTAATTAAATTAATTAAATCTAAACTTTGCTTATATGGGGAAGGCAAAAGGTCGTGGAAAAATATTCATTATAGATGAAATTTAAACAATTTGAAAAATTCAGCACACCTTTGACAACTTCACGGACCGTCACTGGGAAATTAGAACAATAACATTTTTTTATTTTAATACAAATCTCAACCAATTTTTTGTATAATATATAATCGAAGCGAATTACTTCATAGAAAGATGTGCAAATCCATGAAACATATAGATACTTTTAATTCAAATAAAGATCAATCTAATTTTATTACATTGTGTTGGCAAACAATCATGTGAAATTAATAAATATGATAATTTATAGATAAATTTACAAAAAAAAAATTCTTTTAAAAATTTACGTTTCGAAAGCATTAAAGAACATTTTGTTGATTTAATTTTATTAACTTACACATCCTTCTGTAAAATGCTATATCCTATTTTATATTTTGGTCAAAGATTGGCATACAATTTTGTCATATTATTAATACCTGATTATTGAATTTTCGTAACATATGCCAAATTTAGTAAGTAGACAATTTTAAAACGCTTATAATTAAAGAACTAAGTTTTTTTTTTTTGACAAAGAATTTTTATTTATAAGACATTATGAAATATTAATTCAGTTTTTGCATTGAGCCAACGGACCGCGATATTCTATTTGGTGTATTTTATGCTTGATACCTAAACTCATGCTTTGGACGATTTCCATGTCAATTTTTTTACACTGCTTTTAATTTTTTTCTTCAATTCTTCAGTGCATTTGGCATCCCAACTATTTTCATAGACTTTTTGGCATAAAAGACCCCAAAACTCCTCAATTGGAAGTGCTTTTGGGAAGTTTTGAGGATTTGCGTATTTCGGTACAAAAGTTATGTTTTTTTGCATTAAGCCATTCTAACGTGTTTTTGGCATAATGGCAAAAAAATATGTCGTCTTAAGAGTGTCTGATATATTATTCCAGTTTGACTAAACATTTATAAATGTAAACATCCGTGTTTACAGTCATAGCTTTTGAATAATGGATGTAGGGATGTGATATATCTTTTGCCGAAATGGCTGCTCAGGCAAAAGTTTTTTTCGGGAGTTTTTTTCAAGTCATCCGAATAAAATCCAGAATAAATACTACTGTTGTTCTAAGTAAAAGAAAAGTATTTTTCATCATCCAAAATTATGTAAACATTTTTTTTTTTTCATTAAGTAAAGTTGTCCGCATTTTGTTGGTATTTCCGCCAATTGTTGTTTACTATATTTGGGCACTGACTTCCGCTTGTAGTGTTTCACGTTCATTTTTTACGAATTGATTCTTGGAAATGCGAAATTTTCTACCTAATTTACGATTTCATGCCCCAATTTGATTAAGCGTTTATTTTTGCATTTTAAAAATGCGGTAAATTTTTTTTGGACGTCTTATCTTTTTATCCCGTTTGATGCCACTTCATTTTGAAACCGTTTGAATATAGAATATGTTGTGCTACGTGTTACTTGTTCTTTAAGGAAATGATATAACACTTCATTTTTACGATACCGTCCCAGCATGTCATAGACATTTTTTCATAAATTTGTTCAACCACTTTAATTTTGAATTTTTTCCAGTTATGTAAACTTCCAGAATAGTGAACAAAACAATTTAAACACAGGAGGTTCTAAAGAGTGAACACAGCCTATGCCAGGTTATGCCTTAAAAAACCGTTATAACCAATTCCTTGTTTTTTTGGTGGTGCAAAATTATAGCCGCAGATAAGAAAAAAATATTTTTTCAGCTAACGGTGGAGCCAGTCTTAATTTTTTTCTTTTATTCTTATTTTATTTGAATAATAACTATTTTCTAATTACATATCAGCCTTATTTTCAAAATTCCGCGGGGGTATTACGTGTTCGATATTGAAAAAGGCAAAATTACAGATTTTTAGGAAGAAGATGTTAGTTTTCGAGGAATTTCTCGGAAAATAAAGCTATTTCCAAAATGTGGTACTCAATTTTTGAAAAGGTCCTTCTAATTACGGTCAAAATAAAAAAAATTTTGAAGAAAACTTAAAATTTCAGTTCGTAATAAACGCCAGCGTATCAGAACGCTAGCAAATTAACTAAAACATTCAAACAAATAGCCCACAAATTTGACTTTAATGTGTTCCCCTGGACTGAAAATTGGTTGTTACAGCAGTCTTAAGTTATCTGCCGCCAAAAAATAAAGAATGCACCACGATTACTACCACGGCACAAAAGTGCACGTAATACCCCCGCGGAATTTTGAAAATAAGGCTGATATGTAATTAGAAAATAGTTATTATTCAAATAAAATAAGAATAAAAGAAAAAAATTAAGACTGGCTCCACCGTTAGCTGAAAAAATATTTTTTTCTTATCTGCGGCTATAATTTTGCACCACCAAAAAAACAAGGAATTGGTTATAACGGTTTTTTAAGGCATAAAAACAAAATTTTTTTTTCTGTTTTTCTAATTATTTTTAGAGGTCTTTCAGATGGCATTCACAGTTTTCTTGAATTTTTTATGTAAATGTACAAAACTGCTGAAAAGTGCATGCGGCTATAATTTTGCACCACAGTGTATGTGAACAGCTTTCAACCGTCAATTTTTTAAATGTTTGTCTTATTAGAAGTATGTTTTTTCTCCGAAATAAGTGAAGAACCGTTAATTTGATTTTTTTAATGTTTTGAGTGTTCAGTTTTGAGTAAGTCTTTTGAGGACAAGGCACTACAGAAATCCCTTGAAGCAAAAAAAGTACAACAAAATATAACCGACTACTTTCATGTACATTAATTATTAAAAAACTTATCAAAAATAAAAACTTAATTTAATAAAATTCATTTGAATTACTTATTTTATATTCTCTCTATTATGTGAACTTCTCCATTTATTTATTTTATTTATTTCATATAACCGAGCGACTACTGTATTTACAATAATTCTTATAATATAAGATTTTATTGACATGCATTTTGAAAAAAAGGCCCACTTAGTTGTAATTTTTATTTACATTTCGTCCATTTACTTAGTTGGCATAGGTTACTATATAATCTTTTTATAAATTAAAAGCATTTTAACTCACAGAAGCCATAAATATTATTTCGTGCGAATGAGTAATTTTCTGTTCTATTGGACGTGAAACATTTATATTTTTTAAATAAGTTTCACAGACAAATTTGTGTTATTAATAAATAATATAGGCGTATAATTAATTATAAAATCATGTAAAAAAAAAAAGTATTAGAATTCATTTTAGTAACATTTTAAGTTCGGTTTTAAAATCAAAGATATACACATCGCCTTGCCATTACTTTAAAGCCTTAAATATCAAATATATGCAAATCAAAAATGATTAAAAATTTATAAAATAAAACTCCATGGGTACCAAAAGTTTCTTCTTTCATAATATTCTTCTCAAAATTTTTTTTAAATGAGAACTGCAATTTTATTGTTCGTCTAATAGCAGAAAAATTATCCCGTCCTTGGGAAATCAACGAAAAAAAAATTGTACGTGCATTAAAGGTTAGTCCTTTAAGTTATAAAATGCACTTAAAAACTTGGACTTTATTCAATTTATTTTAAAGAATTTAGCATTTGTGCAAAAATGTATTGGGTACTGCTATTTTATTGCACTCAACTGTATATTTCGTTTTTACCTAAACTACACAATGATACAGTTTAATTATTATGACTTAAGGGTATAACAAACAATAAATTATAAAATATATATTTTTTTTTTTTTGCAAACCAAACCACAAAAATAAAAGTATTAGAGTGTAAAACAGTGAACTTAAGAAACCATATAATAAGAAACGGAACTGAAGGTAAAAACCGAAAGAAAGAAAGAAAAAAAAACAAAACAAACAATCACAGCAGGATCCCTACACAATTGTGTTTTAAGTTAGAATAATGGTAGAAGGATAACTGAAATTACTAAAAAAATAAACGGAAACCGGAAAAGAACACCAACCTGGTGCTTTTACTGTGTTTTAACCAAATTATAATTACTTATATAGTGTAAATGTCACATAAAACAAATAAATTTTAATCTACATAGAGATTGGAAAATATGAAGAAGAAAAAACAAAATAACATGTAACATTAAACCAGGACATAAATTAAAATTATAACTTATGGTCAGTAATAAAAGAGAATTAAAAAAAAAAACAGTTAAAGAACTGTTTTTTTTTTTTTGTTTGCAATTTCTATCGTATATGGCAGGGTTGAGCACGCAACTAGCTTGAAGGGCCAAATTTGGGATTTTACAATCTAACAGTGGGCCGCCCTATAAGAAATTAATCAATAAGATTCCGCACAGAAAGCAGTGAAAATTGCTTTTTAAGGAATTTGTCTCTCCTAAACCTAAATTGAGAGTCAAAAAAGATTTAAGTTATTTACATTTTCAATTCTGGGTCTTTTAGCCCCTCGCCCAAGTAGCAACATCTTTTTTATTTTTATGTATATAAATTTCACATAAACTTAAAATATCGGCAAACATTCAAGAGTGCACTTAGAATACTATGCAGGTAAAGACCACTGTAAATGTAGTTAAAAACAAATGAAATTTCACTCAAAGAAAGGACGACTTACATTTCAGTGAAGTCAACTAACATTGTCATTTGTTTTTTAATGTTCAAAAAATTACTAACAATTGTAGTAAAAATGAGCAAAATGTAAGTAAAAAATAAACAAACATTTTTTTTTTTTATTTTTTTAAATAACATAAAACTACTTTAAAATCATAAAACAGTCATTTGATGTGGTTTGTTTTTTAAATGAACTACAAGGTTAGTTACAAAAATAAATTGTTCTACAAATGACTGACATTTACATTAAAAATAAAGAAACTGTATTACAACCCAAACCCTGTTGGGATTTTCAAAATTAAATTTTTAGGATTTGTCTTTTTAAAACTTAAATTTGCTTAAAAATTTTGGCACATAAAATCTGTTATCGTACTAGACACATCAATATATAAATCTCGGAGAAAAACCTGTAAGGTCAACATTTTAAACGAAATTTATTTGACTGCAAATTTTTCAAATCTACTAAAAAAAAAACAATAAGAGATGTTTTATATAACACGATTTTTTGCTTTTAATTAAATAAAATTCCATATATTCAACTTCTAAATTACACTAAAAAAAAATCTGTGATGACTACTGAAAATTTTGCTGTTATTAAGCTATGTACAGACGGTTGTCAGATCTTACAATATTGTCAGAAAAATGTTCAGAAAATGTCTAACAACAGTGTGAACTTACAATTTTTGTCTTGCAACATTGTCAGAAAAAGCATTGTCTCGACATTAATGAAACCTGCGTCATAGATTGCAGCTATTAGCCAACTGACTTGATGTTTCGTACCCAGTCGCCAAGAGGCTCCCAGTCGCCAACAGGCTCTAAAGCCGGGAAAAACCCAACACCCAAACAAAGATCCTACCGCAAAAAGGTGGAATCCTTGTGATCACACGAAAGTATTATCAAACTTATCGAGGAAGTTGAGGTACGGCGAAGTTTATGGGATGCTGGTTGCGCTGAGTATAAAATTCCCAAAGATATTTTATGGCAAGAGGTCGCAGATGCCATCCAGATAAGTGTGAACGATTGCAAAGGAAAATGGTCATATCTCCGCAAAAAATATTTTGTCTTCATCCTCGCTACTTTCTAATATATATGCAGCTAAAATCGTTGCAATTGCTTTTTTTGTTCCATGACAATTAATATTATTACTTTTTCAATTTAATTAAACACATAATTGACAATTAATAATTTCTTTCAAATGCTTTGACAGTTGTGGCAATGTCTAACAACAGATCTGGCAATTTTTGCCATGCAAGAATCTGACAACCGTGTGAACTGACAATTTTCGTTGACAGATAAATTTATTGTTTGACAATTGTCTGACAATGAAATTGAAAGGTTTTCTTACAATCGTCTGAACTGACAATTTACTTTTTGCTAAACATGTTTCATTGTCAGTACATTGCCAGCACATTGCCAGATCTTACAATATTGTAAGATCTGACAACCATCTGTACAAAGCTTTACGGGAAATCTAACTATTTTGAGCCATGCGTTATTTACGAGTAGTAACACTTGTCTGCTGAACGGTAGTAAAATAAAATTAGTAGAAAAAATTAGTTAGGTAGCTTCTCTAAAAAATTATCGATTTTCGATACAAATTTTGGCCTTGAAATGTTCATAAAATGCAAAATATTTATCGGAAATATTAAGGCCTCTATCAATCTCCGGAGAATATACATACAAATCTTTTGTAATCTTTCATTTCTCGCCGACATTATAAACAACACGCTAAAAAATAACTTTTGATCTTATCAATGAATTTTAATTATTATAACAGTTCATTAAATGGTATTTTATACAAATTGATATCGTTGAAAGAAGCATTCAAAAATTATTTGTTTTTTTATTAATATTTTGACTTTTTCAGAAATTCCAGCCATTATGACTTTTATTGTTTCTTCGTTAACATTCGTGCTGTGAACTGAAGATTTAGGTTTAAAAGTTTTAACAGCTTTGGCGACTTGTTTTGTGTTCATCATAATTCTTTTCACCAATGTCCAAAATCTTTATATTGGTCTCAGTTCTGGGCAGTTAAGTGTATTCGCCTCTCTTGGTCCCAAAACCACATTATTCCTTTGGTACCACTTTACCGCTTATTTGAAATAATGACAAGATGCAAGGTCAGGCCTTTAAAAACTATATACCTAATGTTCCCGAATAACTAACTAGAGCCGCTTTTCAAACGCTCTCTTATATACAAATCGGTGTATATTTTTACCGTTGCTATGTAAACATACTTCTTTGCCGCAAATGCAAATGGTTTGCCAAACTAAAACTGAAATGTTGTTTTAGTTTGTCCAAATTGTTTCCTCAACATCTCTATTAACATTCGCTATGTAAAATTTCTGCCCTCGAAGCTAAGAAAAGTCACTAAGGACGTATGTTTCGTCATCCATGATACAACAATCATATTTTGTTAGAAAATTACGACATTCGTCCTAGAATTTCGGCTCTGGATGTTTTGTACTTTATATGTTTTAATCGTTAATTTTTTTAACTTTTCTGATCAAAAATTCTGAACAGTTGGTTTTACAGCTGATTTTCAGCTTTCTTTAAAAGGCCCACTATTTTCTTAGCATTATTTGGATCAGAAATACATTCAAGGAACTTCTGCTGTAAATATTAATATTGTTTGAGTCGTAATGCAATATCTTTATTTTTAAGTGCAAAAACAGTCATTTGTAGAAGAAATTTCAGTTTTGACTACAATTGTAGTTCATTAAAAAAAACAGACCACATAAAATAATTGTATTACGATTTTACATTAATTTATACAGTAGTTTTTTTTTATTTAAAAAAGAAAACAAATATATGTTTGTTCAATTTTTACTGCATATGTGGCTAATTTTTACTACAATTGTGCTTCATTTTTTGAACAGTAAAAAACAAATGTCATTGTTAGTTGAATTTACTGAAATGTAAGGCGTCCTTTTTTCAAGTGAAATTTCATTTGTTTTTAACTGCATTTGAAGTAGTTTTTACTTACAGAGTGTTCTAAGTGCACCCTTTTAATATCGAATCGCGGATTTATATTAACAATACGAGTGGAATTATATGTTTTGACAACGCTAGAACCCGTATATCGTAAAACCTTTAATTTTTTAGAAATTGCTGTACGAGAACGATCTGAGTTTTCTTTTTAAATTTGAATTATTTTTTCTCTTACTTTTTTTTTTGATTATCCATTTTTTGACGAACTAATTAATCGTTTCGATTGATACTTTTTACACACAATTTGCGTATATCGTCAAAGCTCTCTTGATAACAAAATATGTCGTTTGAGTATGTAAAAGAACTTACAAGGTAAAATGCCTCTTCTAGTTTGACTGATTTCACTTGTTATTTTAATGTATCGAGGCTTATCTGCCAAAAAGACGTAAGAACCACGATTTTTGATTTTAGTGTTGTTAATAAACATCGACTTTTTCGATCATTTGCGTCACTCCTGAAAATTTTATAACTCGAATAAGTACCGTTACATATTAAGTGACAGCAAAGGGTCGCTTACGTCTTTTTTTCTGTAATGACGAACTAAAAATGTGTACCGTATGTACCGTTGGAGTCGCAATTTAAATAATAAAAAAAAATACAAAGCATCTCCTGTTAAATTATGGCCCGTGCGTCTTTTCGGCAGAAAAGGCTCGATATGTGCATAACGAAGATTAACAATAAAAAAACTGCAATTTTACTATTGTAACCCTTACAAGGGAGCTATCACGACCCGCAGAGATAAATGAACTTCGGAATAAAACTTTTTTGAAGACACATTACACTGCTAATAGTCCATGCATAAAAATACCAATAAATGTGAAAATAACAAAAACTTTAGTAAAATAAACCAATATTTGTTCATTTTACGAAAGTTTTTGTTGTTTTGCCATTATTTTCGTATTTTTAGCATGGACTATTTTGAGTGTCGTGTATAAAACGAGTAAAGCCTATAAGGTATTCTCGTTATTAAAAAAATGTTCTTTAAATCTGGACCATTATTAAGGAGTTGAAGTTAAATTAATCTAAAAGTAATACATAGTAATGACTATTTAATTCGATTGAGTGGGTGTCTGAGATTTTGAACCCCGTTCGGTTTTTATGTGGCTTTTCGCTAAGAGCCTTTTTCCCCTACACATCAAATAATTCAAGAATATGTCCACTCGGGGTCCGTTGTAAAGTGTGTTTTTTATACAAGTATAAAATTTTAAGTTGGCAACACTTTTTTAACTGACAGCCATTTTGTCAGCTGTCAAGTGATTTATGTTTAGTTTGGTTTGGCATTTCAACATGAATAGACTGACGCCTAAACAATGCTTCCAAATTGTGCAAATTTATTTTTAAATCATGGTTCTGTTCGAAATAAGTACCGCTCACGAATTTTGCGAATTTTGTTTAGCAATGAAGCTTACTTTTGGTTAAATGGATACGTCACTAAACAAAACTGCTATATTTGGAGTGATGATAATCCTCAAGTGTATGTTTGGGGGCTGATGGAGTTATTGGTCCGTACTTCTTTAAAAACGCTGGTCAGAACGTTACAGTCAATGCTGACCGCTATAGAGCCATGATTTCTGTCATTTTCGATCATCAATTGCACAACCAGGAGCTGTGGTTTCAAAAAGACGGCGCAACATGTCACACAGCTAGTGCCACAATTGATTTATTAAAGGAAACGTTTGGTAACCGCATAGTTTCACGTTTCGGACCCATGAATTGGCCTACAAGATTGTGATATTTAACGCCGCTGGACTATTTTCTGTGGGGATAAGTGAAGTCGCTAGTCTACGCCGATAAGCCCAAACGATTGACCACTTGGAGGACAACATTCGCCGCGTTATTGCCAATATACGGCCAAAATGTCGGAAAGTCATCGAAAATTGAACCTTCAGATTAGACTACGCCCGAGCCAGTCATGGCGGTCATATGCCAGAATTAATATTTAAATTATAATGACAGAAGATTATCTTTCGAATAAAGTAAATTTCATGTCAATTTAACAAAATCATCTTTGTTTTGTTCCATTTCAAAGTTCTAGACCTCTATAAAAAACAACTAAACAAATAACTAAATCATATGTATTGCTAAAATACCGTTACCGAAATAATTGAAATAGCGTTATTCTTAAAATATCGTTACCGTAATAATCTGAAAAAATAATCGCTGTAAATAAATACGTATATATTTTCCTAAAGCTAGATCATAAACTAGCTAGTCATTAGAAGTAGGGCATAATGAGGCTAAAATTACACATGTCGATACGATTTACGGGTCTGACTTCTAATGTCAAATTGCTACTAATGAAGGGAACATTTTTTTTTTATCAAAGTTTGCTTTTGATCTAAGTGTCTAAGTAGCGGTGTGCATTGACATTACCAAGATAACTAAAATAACGTTATCCTTAAATACCGTTACCGAAATAGCTGAAAACCTGCCAGCCCTAAAATACCGTTACCGAAATAAACGAAAATAGCGTTACGGCTAAAATACCGATACCGAAATACATAAAATACCGTTAACTCTAAAAACCAGTTACCGAAATATCTGAAATATCGTTACCACTAAAATACCGTAACCGAAATAAACGAAAATAGCGCTATTCCGCCCAATAACCGCATCGAATCGGTTTCCATTCTTGTAAAATAGTGAAGATTTTTATTGTTTTTTTTATTTCATATTTATATTGTTGAAAATCGTTCCTAGGCGACAACAGGTAATTCTCATTAGGTTTGTATTTAACTTAACAAACATTTTCAGTTGTTTTTTAAACGCCGTCTACTGACGACATTCTTAAGCAAGAATGAAATTTGAATCGGGATGAGCTACAAAACACTTAACTACATTTAATTGATTTAATGCAATTAACGTTTTGCCTGACAAATAAAAATTAAAAATTTTGTTTTCATTTAATATCAACAATAAAATAAAACCCAATTAAACAATTAATTTAAACCCAAAATTTATCAAGAGCATACCAAACAAAACAAAATTATTAAACAAATTAACAAAAAGTAAAAAAAAAAACGATAAGACCATGTTAAGGATTAGAGACAAGTTTGCAAGATGTTTGAATATGATGAAATAATGAGAGACAATAAACAAAAGATGAGACACAAAAACCAAACAAAATCACAAAATGATATAGAAAACCAAGTGAAAATAAATATAAAGTGGTTTTTAAAAAACTTAATACAGAAAAAATAATTGAAATTTATGAAAAATTTTATGATATAAAAGAAACACAAGTAAATGAGGTGAGATTTCAACACAACAATCGACAAAATGAGTTTGAAAGAATTGAAAAATTTTAACAAACATTTTAAACCATGAAAGATTTTAATTACACTATAAAACACCAAAAAAGGACTCCTCTAGCAGCACATAATTATCAAGTAATCTTGGCACGCACATGAAAAATATTCCAAAATGTTTAAAATCTTACGATTAGGTTTGGAGATATTTTCACTTTTAATTTTTTCTTGAACTTCCTGTTTTTGTGGACAGTTTTGCCTTGACACCCCGAAACACTAACTGCTTAGTGTGTTAATGAAAATTTTCACTACACTAATGAAGTTTTCTTCACAAAATAAATGAAAATTTTCCTAGACATTCTTAAAAAGCTTCATAATTTTAATTAAACTATTTCTAATGAAACTTTTTCATTAGGCTAACGAAATTTTTAATAAATATAATGAAATTATTAATAAAAAAAAATTAAACTTTTAATAAAATTTTATGACAAACTTCGTTAATTTAATGAAAAGTTTCAATGGTTTAATTCAGATCAAATGCAAAAATTCATTGCTATCAGGCAGATAATTCTCTCAGTGTACTTTTTCATATAAAAAGAAAATATTAAAATTGTTAAAAATTTTAATTTGTTTTGCAAATATTTCAAAAACTATTCAGTGGCTTTGCAACTTTAGTACAAAATATATTTTGTTAGAGGGTATACACTGAAAGAATTATCTTCACTTCAGTAATGAATTTCTTCATAGCTTTAACGAAAATTGTCACTGGAACTCGTCCAAGTATAATTTTGATAGAATCTGTGACACAGATTTCCTTAAAGTCAATGTTTATGTGTGTATAACATAAAACTAATAAATCATTCCGACAATGAAACGTTTATAGAATTTATGAAACAGTTTCATACATTTCTTTTAATATTAAGAAGTTTATTGAATTAATAAAACTCTTCATGAATGTCTTGAAAAATGCAACGGAAGAAAGCCCATGGACAACTTTGTATAATTTTTTAAATAAGACTACATTGAAATAATAAAGCACTTTGTAACATATCCCAGCAAAATTTTTTAGAACACATTACCTCTGAATCTGTTCTAGAACAACTTCTTTTACCACTGGTTACATGGAACTGATTCTAGAACAGGTTCCAGGTAGTCGAAATGCAAGGTGTCACTGTTCCAGAACCAGTTCTATAACTTATTCTAGAACCGTTTCTAAAGCAACCTGTTCTAGTTTGGAGGTAAAGAACCTACTGCAACTAGGACAAACTCCATATAAAAAGAACCAGTTGCAGAACCGAAATGAGAACCTTTTATAATACAGTATAAGCTGTTCTGCAACCAGTTATTTGGATTTTACTATTTTACTGGGATGTTGAACACTTGAGAATTAAATCTTAAAATGTATAAAAATTAATGAAACTATGAAATTTTATGAAAAAATAAAAAAAATATAAGTCTTTCCTAGTCCAAAAAAAAATTTATATTAAATTTATGAAGAGATTATTTATGAAATCGAATGATTTTTTTATGAAACTATGAAATTTTATGATAAAAAGTTCATGAAAAAATTCTTAATATTAATAAAATTTCTTGGATATATAAAATTCTTCATTGAATTTACGAAAAAAAAAAATTATATGAATTTGTTTCATTATCATGAAAGATAATTCTTTCAGTTTAGTTTTGGTGCACACAGAGAAATGTTTGGATATTTGCCAACGGAAACTCGGCTCAAATTCGGTTATTATGAATTTCAGTCAGTTGGCACATTGGTTTTCACAACAATTACCGAATTCAACTGAATTTTAGTTGCAAAACCCAAAATATTCAAAAAATCTAATGTAAATATTATTGTACTAATTGAATTTATAAGTTGTTACCACTAAAATGGTCTTTTCAATTCTGTTGGCATTTTAGTTCTCTGTGTGTGTGTTACTTAAAAAAAAGAAAATCTGCTAGCGGTAAAAACTAGACGTCTTAAACTGAAAAATGAGAATTCCTTACAGAATCCTAAAAACATCCTTTAACAAAATTACACGGTGCTACAAAAAACTAAAAATTGCAATGTCTTTTCAAGTGTCCTAGTGTAGGTTTGATCAGGTATATATATCAACCAAGCACAGAAAATCGGTGATGTTAATTGATTACCCAAACGAACAACATAAGTTATTTTCGTCTTTTCTTACAAGTTTAGCCATAAGCTTTAAATGCTATAACTTTTTATTTGGCAGGGTTGCCAGTCCAACTGCTAATGTTACTATTACTGGGAACGAATTGGGAATCCGGCATGTATACTAATATATTATCGTATGAAAAAATAAGTCTTTGAAATACTTTCATAGCTCAAAAGAAAATTTTCATTAAATTTATGAATTATTTGAATTTTTTTTATGAAATTTTATTTATGAAATTTTATGAAAAAATTATGACAAATTTCTTAATATTAATAAAAATTTTCATTGAATCTAAGAAAAAAAATTTTTTTTTTTTTTTTTTTATTCATTAATAATCATATAATTACAAATTATATACTATTACCCTAACCGAGCACTAACTACTATGGCCTTCGGCGCGTTGTAGCGAAAACAGACCAGTGCCTCTGGTGGGAATCGAACCCACGACCCCCGCACTGATAAGCCAGCACGCTACCAACTAGCCTACCGGGGCGCACAAGAAAAAAATTATATGATATTGTTGCATTAATATCATGAAGGATAATTCTTTCAGTTTACCGTTTAAAATTTCAAAATCGGTTGAAAAATGATTGAGTTACAAATATTTTAACGAGAAAACTACTCTTTTACCATTATCTCGAAAGTTGAGGGTATATTGCAACTTCTCAAGACGACTTTGTAATACACTCAGCTAGACTTGCAACCTACACTAGGTCATTTGGCGAGTGATTTTTCTGTGTAACACAGTGTTATTAAACATATCGCACACCTAGTTCAAAAGTGACTCAACTCAAAATTTTAATTTTTCGGGTCTATATGCTTAAACTATGCGCAATACACTTGTTTAGCTATAAAAAAATATCAGTGTATTTTGTTGTTGTTAACTGTTGCTAAAAATACTTATATCTTCCTTTATGTTTCAATTGGTATAAAGTTGCAAATATTTTTTTTTCGATTTCGAACTAGGTGTGCGATATGTATATTCCTCCTTTACTTAAAAATCTAATTTCGTAGATTTCAATATTTTAAAAAGCTTTTACTATTTTAAGTTCGCTTGTACTGTATGGGGCTAAAAGTTCTAAAAAAAAACAGGATGTTCAATGAAAATCAAAAAGTTGAAATATCTCGAAAACTAATCGTACGATTTTGTTACAATTTCCTGATCAGCGTGCCAATATTAAGCGAAAATGATATAATGCAAGAGGAGGGTCCTTCCAAAAATTAAAATTTGTCGAATAGTGTTATTACAGATAAATTTTGAATTTTGTTTGAAAAATTAATGATAAAAAAAAACAAAAACAATAAAAATGCATACATGATATAGAGTCATCATAGTTGATTAATTTTTTAAATGCATTCATTTTCAAGGATATTGATGTTGAGGAGGATGATGATGATGATTTATTGGATTTTGTGGATCTTAATGTTGAGGTTTTATTGGAATCATTATACGTTGTTAAAGCCAATGTTGTTGGTGTGGTCGTTGATGACATTGTTGTTGTACAAGTGTCTAAAAGTGAGGTATTGATGACTGTATTTGTGGATAATATGGAGGTGGTAAATGTTGTATTGCTGATTAAATGATCATCTAGCATCTCACCTGCTGGTAATCTTTCATCGCCATCTTTAGCAGCTATAAGCACATCAATAATGATAGTTTTTTTTTGTGGATATATTATAATATATAATTATACATATAATGTAATAATTTATGATTAAAAGGGTAATTTATGATATTTTTGAAACAAGCAGCATGTTTTTTTCGGTGGGGGAAAAAATGAGAGAGAGAAAGAAGAATTTTTTTTTTAATATTCATGGTTGAAAATAGTTACAAAATTATGTTGGTGATTATTTATAAATATGTTTTACTGTATTTCTATGTATGACTATAAAATTTATTAAAATGTTTTAAAAAATATGTGTAATACAAAATTTCATTAACATTTTGTGGTTTTCTTATTTATGTGTATGAGTAAACCTATGAGACCTAGTTTAGTTACAACGTATTTGGTGCATGATGTTTGAAATGATGATTATGTTGAATGTTGTGCTAGGATGGATGGAACAAGAAAAAAGTATCATATTTCCACACTTTTTGTTTATTTTAAAAACCAAAAGTATTGAAATCTTCTTCTTGTGCATCTCCAATGTTTGGTTGTTTTATTTTTCAAATATTTTATGGTATGTGATTTGTTATGTCACAGCTGTGTATTAAGTGGATTTTAAGGGTTTCTAATTTTTGTTTTCCTAATATTTATGTTTCTGAAAAAAAAAAACTATAACAAATTTATAAAGTCTATACCCACAAAAAAAAGGAAAAGTGTTGTTATTAATTCCTATACAAATAAATTTGTATTAGGGTGTCTCTTAAATAATGAAACGTTTAATTTGAATACGTTGCATCCAAAGTGTTAAAATTCTCAATAGGTTAGATGTTTTTCTATTGGTCCAGAAATTTTCATTGTGTAATTTGAATTAGTTTTGTAGGGAATATTTGTTAAATATTGCCATTCTTAAATAAATTAATATTTGCATGTTAAATGTATGTCCAGAATTTTATAAATTCAGTTACAATATTGTAAATAATATACTGAAAATGAGAGAAAACTTTGTCAATATTGAACCACGCCTACTTCGCTCATTTCTTGCAAATGGGTAAAAACTTGATTCATTTCTTATTCGAATTTTATAGGACGACAAATATTAAAAATTTAACTTTGGTACGATGCATATTTTCCTGAAGGGTGCAGTTAAATGGGAAAGCCGATTCCCACTGCGTTCCACCATGATGACTTCAAACTTTATATTTTTCAATTTGACCGGTTAGAGCCTTAAAAGCGGAATATAAATCCTTATAAGCCAAAAGATTTTTGAGAATTGTTCCTTTTTTGACTGGTCGTCGGTGACATGGGGTTTTTATCAAAAAATTAGTTTGTGACAAATACAATTTTTTGTTGTTTTTATCTTGGGCTTTGTTTTTGCAAACCTGGATGTACCACTATTCACGAGTTCCATTATACTAAAAAAAATATTCGGGGTTCACATTATTTGTTAAAGGCTTACTTCGATGACCTTTAAAGTAAAGATTCAAAATTTACCAAATTTCCCACACTGCAGAAACAGGCGTGGACGTGAAATAAAATTTGTTAAATAGGTCTTGAAAATACATTTCTTGAAGTTTGAATTTGGAAAATTTAAACATTTTGTTTTCAATCTCAAAAATCTTTTGGGTCTTTACACTGAGAGAATAATATCGCATAATATCAATGAATTTATGCATTATATCTTTGAAGTGTCACTGGAAATCGTTCATTGAAACTTTTTGTGATATTAATGCAGTTTTTTATAAAATATTACTAAAATGTTAATTTTATTTATTCTGAATTTCATACACCTAATGAAAAAATTTCATTAAAATAAGTTTCATAAAAATTATGAAGAATTTTCATTAGCTATAACAAAATTTTCATAAAATTTCTAAAAAAAACTTCATTAGTTTAGTGAAAAATTGCATTAAACTTGTCCAAGATAATTATCTCTGTGTAGCAGTATTTCTCCCCTTTTAAGAGTTGCAAAAATAAAAAAAAAAGTTTTTGGTAGAAAGCCCTAATGTCCTTTTTTGGAAGCATATTTGATCTTGAAATTTGTATTTTGGAATTGTTACAACAAAAATGTCAGTAAAAGAGAGGTTCCCACTAAATGTGTGTCGAAAGAGACAGAGATCAGACTGTACATATATTTTTACACTTTATCTCATTTTGCAGGAGGATTATATATCAGTATGTCATTGAACAGCATCAATAGCGGAGTCGATTTGGCTATGTTCGTCTGTCTATTGAATTCATTTACTCACACCCATAGGTTTTTCAGAAAGCTGATTTCTCCTCAAAGTTTTTGTCATTGTCCTCAGCATTGTAGTATTGAAAATGATCAAAATCGGTTCAGGCGTTTTAAAGCTATTAATGAAAACGTAAGGATATTCCTTAAATTTTCTCTATTATTTTGCCATATTTTTTAAATTTACATTTGAATAATGGAAATTTACCATTCAAAAAATGCTGAAAAGTATATCGATTAAAACAAATCGTATTTTGTTTGCGGGTGGGCTTTAATATTTCGACACAACCGACTTTAATGCTTCAAGGTTTTTTTAATGTTTCATATAATTCATAAAATTTTCATTAAACGGTGTATTTTTTGGCGAACTAAACATTTTGGTCCATTTGGATCCCGATGTTTAAATAGAATGTGGTCCATACATGAAATCACATAAATATTTTTTTTTACTTTAGAGACACCCTAATACCTATACATAATTGCAATTTAATGTTAAGACATAAATTTTCAAAACTGTGTGTAAGTTCATTCGGTTTGAGGTGAGTTTTAGTTTCTGTTTTTAATTAATTCTAATCATTATCAAAATTCGGTTTAACCCTAGACTAAAAGTGAAAGTTAACTACTTACATATGTGTCTTTCCAAGCCAACTGTATAACTAAAAAAATCTTTCGTAGCAATGTCAAGTTTACACTATTTATCCTCCTATATGAGACGAATACAAAATTTAACAACTTTTTCAAATGTGTAAAAAAACACTTTTTAACAATTTAGAACTAGTTCTGAAATTTGTTGTTCAAACATTTTTTTTATTTATAAAAATAGTTTATATAATTACCCAGCGTTCAACGATTCATATAAATCGTATACGCTTGGTAGAAAGTTGGACTATATCAATAAAGAGAATTAACAAATAAAAAATTCAGAACTAGTTTTATATCGATCCAACAAGTTTAGTCGTGTAAATCGGATTAGTTTTGAGGAAAATATTCGTTGAATATTGTTCATTTTCAATATTTAACATTTGTTTATTAAAACTACATGTCGTATGTTGAATTATTTAATACATATAATAAAATACTTCATACGTAAAATAGTTACAACATACAAATGATAGAATATTTAAAATGGATACCATTTAATGATTATTTAAAAAAAAACGCTGCCGAGTTATAAGACAATAGCTTCCTGATGGATAGAAAAACTAGTTTTGAGAAAAAGTTTTTTTTTTAATTCTTTATAAAAATATCGATTGATATAGTGAAATTTTTCGAATTTTTCAAATTCACTGAAATTATTATAAATACTAAAAAAACATGATCGCAAAATTTGTTAATATTTAACCGCTCCAACTTAGCCCTAGATTTTAGAAATATTGAAAAAGTCGTTCCATTTTGTATTTGCCTCATATAGGCCAAGAAATGCTTTGAGTTTGACATTGATAAGCTATGATATCTCCCATAGCGGGGCAGTTGGCTGGGAAAGCCTCATATTTGTATATGTGTGCAATTTATCTAATCTATTTTTTTTTTTTTGTAAATTTATTGCTTTAATTAAAATTGTAATTACTATGTGCTGTGTATTTCATACCCTTTTTTTTTTGTTAATTGAGATTTTTATTTTTAGAAATATTCTGTAATTAAACTTACGTTTCATTTGTATAAAATTCAAATTATCTATGGCACGTAAAACTGATGCATCATCGAGGGTTAAATCAACAATGGGTGAAACACGGGGTGCAGCATTTGTGACTTCTTGATGCCAAGTCATGTCGGTGTTGGCAACGCGGTTAATAAGCATGGAACCAACCTAAAGGAAAAAATATATAAATGAAAATTAATACCTCAGTTTGTATAGAAAACTAAGATTCTGAAGAAACCGATTTCTTTCAAAGATCTGACATTTAATCATATCTAAATTCCCTAATTTTTTACTAGGAGAAGGTGCCCCAAGCTGGACGTGGTTTTAAAATAATGCTCTAGAACCTAAACGGAATAAGACATCTTATATACCATATGAAAGTGAAATAGGTTGCGTATCTTTTGGCCAAACATTAACAATTTTATTTTGCGCACAATATTTTTTTTTTAACATTTTTTTAAATTGTCCAAACGTTTTTTGTATAAAAAGAATGTTAGAATCTGAAAAACTTTTTTTTTTTTTTTTGTTGAACATTTTTTAAATTCTGACAAATTTTTGAATAAAAAATGTTCAGATTACGGAGGCGTTTTCATGAAATTTTAGATTCTGAAGAATACTTCTCAAATATTTAAAAGCATTGTCTCTAAAATTTTTTAATATTTGTTCGGGAAATACTGATCCGATTATGATTATTTTTCCCCTAAATTCCAAATTTCTAAATTTTGCTTCATTTAATCAATAAAAAAAGTAAAAGTTTGATATAATTTATATTAAAAATAAACACTATCTTTTTTCGACCTTTAACTGTGCAATGAAAATTATTCAAGTTAGAGGCCATACTCTATATTTCTTTATTAGGATATTGTCCTAACAAATAATCTATAGAGTTTTTGTTTTCAAATTTATTAATTGACCAATTTCAGGAATGTGTTGATAGATCTATTTCGGGATTTTTCTAGGTTCCCATCATCAGAACACCTTTTGAAAAAAGTGACAATCCCATGCAAAATATCAAACATTCATATAAACTAGTTTTCTCACTAAATGAGAACTAATATATGAGCTCGAAGTTAAAGATTATCACCACTGATCAAAAATGAATTGAAAACTTGTTCGTTATGTGCAAGGTCTACCTTTGGTAGATATTTAATAAACGTTTTTTTTCCTTGTTATTTTATTAATGAATAATAGATTTTTTGTTAAAGCTCTGCCTCCTCAGGAAGCTATAGGTTTTTTAAAACTTCGGGTTCTGATGAAATCTTTAGCCACATCGAAAGGAGATTACATTGACTAGTATCAACCTAGCTAATATATTTGATTAGTTTTATTTTTGTAAATATACGGATGAATGAAAGCTCGTTATAAATAAAAGAGTTTAATAGATGTGAAATCTCACCTGTAAAAATGCAGCACTATCAGTCTCTTTTAATGCCTCAATACAAAATTGTATAAGACCAGTAGTTTGTTGTAATTTTCCAGTACAATTTGATTGTTGATCCTGCAAACAAATTAAATTCCAGTTAATTTTATATCAGTTAATGTAAAAAAAAAATTACAATAAGTAAATGAAATAAATGTTGAACAACAAAATAATTAAGCAAATTAAAAATTTGTCTTTAAATCTCACCTTTAATATTCGTATTTTTGTATCTTTATCCATGCGTATTGCCTCTAACAAATATTCACGTCTATCATGTATGGCTTGTATTAAGGCTTCACATTGTGCTGTAACCAGTCTTTCAAATTCTATGCAGGATTCCTATTTAAGGCATTAAAAACGAAGAAGAGAAGAAAAAGCAAAAATATTATATAAAGAAATGTGGTGGATTTGTTCGAAAATAAAGGGGGTAAAAGATTTAATTAAAAAAAATTGCGTTTTTATTCCTCAAACCAAAAAAAAAAAAGTAAAGCAAACAGTCTAGTAAAGAAAACGGAAATCTAACAAGTTAAAAGAAAACCAAAAGAGCTTAAGAAACATGGCGCCGTATTAAGTTTAGATTTTTGTTTGCAAAAGGTAAAAAGTACTTGTTAAATTAGAAAACCTTAAATTTAAAAAAAAAAACTAAATGTCTGGACCAAAAATTTTTAAAAGGTAAGTCTACTAAACATACAAATATATATAAAACTTGAAGACTTCTTGCAAACAATTTAACTTTTTTTTAAGATTTTATTTTATTTTAAGTAAATTTTTTTGTCTGAATATTTTACGATTGTTTTGTGGTAGATACTTTTAAGATGAAAATAAAACACTGTGTAAAGTTGGTGAATAATGTAACACAATGTTGTGTTATGATAAAAGCGCTCAATAAATTTGGATATATGAGAATGGGATATTTAAAGAAAATATGAATGTATGCCATTTTAAATTTATATGACATTTTTATTTATGTATATATTTCCAAATAATTTGATAAAAAATATTTTGTACAAAATTCGAAGGTCGAACTATAAGACTTTTTTGTGAAATATTTATATGTGGTAATGGCGTCAACATTAATAAAAATTCAGCCACTTTTTGTAGCCCAATTTCATATCCAAAGAGTAAAAATGTGTGTTTTTGAAAAAAAGTTTTTTAATCAAATTATAATAATTGTTCCCTGAAGAAGCCACCCAATGTGGAAACGAAATATTGCAAATAAATAATAAATAAATAAATAAATAAATAATCTCATTTAAAATAAGAAGTAGTAAATAAAAGAAGATCAAAGAAAACTAACAATTGTAAAGTTAGAGAAATTGTGGTATTCTATATTATGATTTTTACGCTCGTCTAAATGATCTTCAGTAGAATTTAAATAAAGGGTGATTTTTAGTATTCCATATTATGATATTTACGCTCGTCTGAGTGATCTTCAGTACAATTTAAATAAAGGTTGATTTTTTAATTTTATCAAGTTTCTTCTCGGCAACACTGTTTTTGGCAGCTCCGCTGTTTTCGTGTACCATGTTACTCTTAAACATGTTCAGTTTGGTCTATAATTTAACCATGAATCGATTTACAAACGAACAACGCTTGCATATTATTGCATTTTATTATCAAAATTCATGCTCGTTTAAGAAACGACCTTCTGAGGCAGCTATTCGGAATCTTGTGATTAAGTTTCGCACAAAATTCACATTATTGTACATTAAACCACCAACACGCATATGTAGTGCTATATCCGACAGTGTTGTTGATGACCGTGAATTATCGATTCGGCGACGTTCACAGCAATTGGGTCTCTGTTACTCCACTACGTGGAAAATTTTGCAGAAGGATTTGGGTGTAAAACATTTTAAAATACAGCTGGTACAAGAATTGAAGCCACACGAATGGGATAATTGTGAAAATTGTGTTTAACGACGAAGCTCATTTCTGGTGGAATGGATACGTTAACAAGCAAAAATGCCGTATTTGGTATGAAGAGCAGCAAGAAGCATTTGCAACACCTGCCGAAAAATGCACTGTATGGTGTGGATTATGGCCCGGTGGCATCATTGGACCGTACTTTTTTAAAGATAACGAAGGCAGGAACGTTACTGTGAATGGCGAGCGCTACCGTGCAATAATTACAAATTGTTTTTTTGCCCAAAATGGAAAAGCTGGTTTTGGGTGACATGTGGTTTCAACAAGACGGTGTCACATGCCACACATCACGTGAATCAATGGCCCAATTGAGAGGCGAGTTTGGTGAACCAATTGGCCGCCTAGATCACGCGATTTAACGCCTTTAGATTACTTTTTGTGGGGCTATGTTAAGGCTTATGTCTTTAGGGACAAGCCAGCAACGGTTGACGCTTTTGAAGCCGATATGTTGAAGAGAGTATGCCAAAATTGCACCCAGAGTAAGAACCATTTAAAGCGTAGCAAAGGTCAACATTTACATTAAATCATCTTTAAATATTGAATTATATAGATAATAAAATAAAGATTTCATACATTTCTCCAAATTTTATGAGTTTTTTTTTTTTTAAATCAAATCCGAAAGCTCTTAAAAAGTCGCCCTTTATTAGTATTTGTTAAGTAAATCTGATTTGTACAATGGGCACTTTAACTGGTTATTAAAACGCGTTTTAATATACCCCATTTTCGTCTTTTTTGCTCTGTAACTTTTTTCATATTCGATATCGATAAAAGTTATTTGTATTGCGTATTCAACGGTGCACAGTGGCTAAGAATCGTTGGCCAAAACTCTGTAACTTTTGAACTAATTAAGAAATTTTAGTAAACTTTTGGTAGACAGATTATTTCTTGAACTTTTCTCCAGTTTGGATTTCACTAAACTCGATTGAGTACTTATTCAGGAATTTAAGATTAAAGTTTAACTTTCGGTTTTGTTTCTAACTTTTAGCATGAAAATGTTGTATATTATCAATATTATTTCTGCCCTAAAGTAGTTCTTTGATTTTGATAGTCTGCACTATTCAAAGATTAATTTCGGCAAATATCACATTAATACCGGACAAAAAAAAAAAAAAACATGTTGTTCAGCTAATATCAAATTAAAATTTTTAAAGTAAATGTAAATGAGAAGAAATGTTGGTAAATCAGAAGTTATCATCGACATTAAGAAAACGTAATTTTAAATTGTGAATTTTCATTGTAAAAGTCAGTGAGACACAGTGAAATATATTTCGGCGTTTCAATGGAATTTTAGTCGGTGTAAAATCTAAGTATTTGTAATAATGTAATGTAATGTAAAGTTACGTGTTAATGTGTTAATTTGGCAGGATCGCCATGTAATGTAATGTTACGTGTATTATTTAAGGTTCCCTATAGCCCAATTCTATATTTTAATAGCTGTGTGGGGGTCAGCTTATAAATAGGCGTTCAAAAGAACTGCCAAAATATTTGAGTCTTCAAAAAAGTAAAAACACAGTGACTTGTGTAGTTTTGGAACTCTAAAATTGAAGTCTGTTTTATTTACAAATTTACATGTCTTATATACTATTCTTACAATCTAACTTATTGTCTAGTATTGAGTGATTTTAGGAATCACTCAATTTATTTTTATTCTTAATTACTTTTATTCATTGTTTTCTTATCGTCAACATACGGTCATCAGATATTTGAGTGCAAGTAAAAGAATGCGGTCATAGGTGTCGCTAGACTGTTACTTGATGCCACTTGTATGGTATTCACTCTACAGTATTTGAGACGGTATGTTGGGAAATCAATATTAGTGGTTGGTATGCAGTGTACGCTTAAGGAGTACACTACACCCTTACCCTTAAGAGAAAAATTATAAAAGTATTTAATTTTTTAATTTTTCTATATTTTTGGTTAACTTATGAATAATTTTATAATGTATATTAATGTATTATATATATATATATATTTGTTTTTAATATTAATTCTTATATAACTTTGTTTCTATTAATGATAAGTTTTTATTATTCACTAGTTCTTAATGCTATATAGGGTTTTAATTGATTATTATGTATTTCTTTTTCTTTTCCATTGTAATCTATTATTGTATTTACACCATTATTCCTAATTATTTTGTAAGGTCCTTTATATGGACTTTGATTCTTTTTCCTATTTCCTACTTTGACTAAAACTAAGTCTCCTATCTTTAAGTTTAATTTATTGTTGTATCTATTTTCTAATATTCTTTTCTCTTTTGTTCTAATTGTTAATTCTTTAGCTCTGTTTAAAGAATATTGTAATTTACGTTTTAGCTCTATGGCATAATCATCGTAATTATATATTTTAGTTTCTTTTGTGTCATATATTTCAGATGGCAAACATGGTAGTCTTCCATATACAAGTTCAAATGGCGTGTAGCCAGTGTCTATATGGGGTGCCGTGTTGTAGGCAAAAGTAAAATATGGAATCCATTTATCCCATTCGTAATCAGTTGCTGATGTTAGCAAGAATTCATTTAAGACTCTATGATTTCTTTCTAATGACCCAATTGTCTCATGGTGGTAAGGTGTCGAAAAGGTCTGTTTAATATCAAGTAGTAAACATATATTACGCAAAAGTTCGTTTGCAAATTCTGTACCGTTGTCTGATTTCAGTACTTTGCATTTACCAAATTTTAGAATTAGGTGTTCGACTATTGTTTTTGCGGTTGTCAGTGCATCTTTCGTCGCCATGGGGTGTGCAATAACGAATTTTGTTAGTTCGCATTGTATGGTCAAAATATATCTGTATTCATTCGAAATTCGAAGAGGTCCTACTGTGTCAATTGATACTATTTCAAAACTGTTACTTGGAGTGTTTGTCAATGTAAGTGGTTCCCTAATGTGTTTAGTTTGCTTGTTTTTGTTGCATTTGTCACAATATTTTACAAATTGCTTTACCATCTTGTTCATGTTTTTCCAGATGTAGCGTTGTTTTAGTTTTATAATTGTCTTTCTTATTCCTAAGTGCCCTGCATGTGTGGCATTGTGGAATTCGTCGATTAGTTTGTATTTTAGAATTTCTTCTGTGATTCTTTTGGGCTTATTATATATTAATATTTTTAGTTGAGGATCGTTGTTATTTATTTTTATCTTTGCATATGCTTCTATCAATTCCTTTTTACTGTAATTTTCAAATATTTTATCTTCACTTGCAAGTGCTAATTCTTTTATATTCTCTTTATTCATTTTTGATATCAGTTTCTTCAGTATCGAATCTAGTTTCGCTGAATTTTCACCGTATCTTGCTAGCTTTGTATTATTTATAATTTGGGTACGTAATTTCTTCTTAGTCAAAACTGGTTTTGATGAATTATCGTTACGACCTATGTGCACAATATTGTTTTCAATAAATATATCTTTCTCATTTATTTCTTCAATTGTGTTAAACTGCAGTTTCTTCATATTTTTTATGTCATTAACGGATATGCATTCCCATATTTGAAGCTGATCAGACTTCTGAGAATCACATTTTTCCATGTCGTTCTTACGTCTTTTATTCTTGTTTTCCTCATTTTCTTTATTTTTTATTATGTTTTCCTCATTTTCTTTATTTTTTATTATGTTTTCCTCATTGCGTTTCTTATTGTTCATTGCCCTTGTTATAACTAATGTTCTTTTTTCTGTATCGACGTTTTCTAACGGTATCATTTGTTTTAGTATGTCTGAGTTTATTTCGATTCTGGACAACGCGTCCGCGTTGGTATTTATTTTCCCTTTTTTATATATTATTGTAAAATCGTAGTCGCTTAAATCTAGTCTGATTCTTGTCATTTTTGATGATGGATTTTTGTGTGAGAACAGAGAGATTAATGGTCTGTGGTCTGTTACTACTATGAATTTACGTCCGTACAAGTATGGTCTAAAAAAATTAATACTCCAATGGATTGCTAAAAGTTCTTTTTCGATTATTGGTTTATTTATGTCATGTTTTTGTAAAGATTTACTTGCGTATGAAATAGGTAAATCTTGACCTATATCACCTTGTGATAATACAGCACCTAACGCGTAGTTTGAAGCGTCAGTTGTTAAAATGAATGGTTTTTCAAAATCAGGGTATTGTAAAATTGGAGGATTCATTAACTTGTTTTTTAGCTCTTCAAAAGCGTGTTGGCATTGTTCAGTCCATATGAATTTTGTTGATTTCTTAAGTAATGTATTTAGGTCTTTGGCTATATCTGCAAAATTGGGTATAAATTTTCTGTAATAGTTGCAGAATGCAACGAATCGTCTTACTTCGTCAGCGTTAGTTGGTATTGGATAATTTTTTATTATTTCATATTTAGATGGGTCTGTTTTTACACCATCTTTTGTAATCAAGTGTCCTAAGTAAACTACTTCTGGTCTTAGAAAACAACATTTCTTTGGATTAAGTTTTAAATTATATTTCTGTAGTCTGTCTAATACCTTTATTAAATTTTGGTTGTGGTGATTTAAACTACACCCATAAACAATTATGTCGTCTACATAAAGAAATGCTTCTGATTCTAGTCCTGAGAGTGCTATTGTGAGCATTCTTTGAAAGCTGTTTGAAGAAATTTTTAGTCCGAAAGGAAGTCTTTTGAATTGGTAATGACCTTGTGAGGTCGAAAAGGCTGTAAGCGGTCTAGAGTTTTTGTTAAGCTCGATTTGATGGAATGAGCTAGTCATGTCAAGTGTAGAAAACCATTTGGCTCTACCAAGTTTGTCTAGAATATCCTCTAATCTAGTTAGGGGAAATTTGTCATTGACAATTTTATCGTTAAGTTTTCTAAAGTCTACTACAAGTCTCCATTTCTTTTTATCTTCCACATTTTTCTTTGGTACTAAAAGTAGTGGAGCATTGTATGGACTAACCGATGGTTCTATTATGTCGTCATCCAGCATATTCTGTATTTGTTCGTTTATTATGTTTGTATGTGAGTGCGGTAGTCTGTAGTTTTTTATATACACTGGTGTATTGTCTAACGTAGTGATTGTTTGGTCATAAAAATTGTTTACTGTTAATTTTTCATTTTCAAGGTGAAAAATATTTTGATATTTACGAAAAATGTTTATTAATTCTGTTTTTGCATAGTCGTCATTATTATTTAATTGTAGTTCATTCAGTATTTGTTCAAAACGTTTGGGGTTATTGTCTTTATTGTAACCTAATATGTCATAGTTTTTAAGTGAGTCAGTTTGGAGTTTAATGCCTTTTAAGTTTATTTCTTCATTCGTCGTGTTTAAAATTTTTATGTGGGTCATGCCGTTACTAGGTGCTGTTGAATTACTTAAAAATACTCCTGGTTTAATTTCATTATTAAAAATTATGCTATCTTCGCTAAGGTTTAGTTTTAATGCTTGTATTATTTCTGTTCTTGGTGGTATTTTTATTTGTAATGACGTAAGAGCTTTTGCTTGCAATGGAATAGTTATGGTAGTACTATTTATGAATAATGATATTGTGAAAGTTTCATAGTCTATCTTACAGAGATATTTTTTTAAAAAGTCCCTTCCTATTATTCCGTCTGTTTCTATTGGAAAGTTGTCATCTACAAGATGAAATTTGTGTTTGCATTTTTGGTCTGTGAATGAAAGTTCCAGTCCAATTGTCCCTAGTGAGTGTATTTCTTCAGTAGTAATACCTGTTAATTTACATATATTCTCTTTATTAATTGGTTCATCTTCAAAGATTGTTCGAATACGACAAAGTGATATGTCGGAACCTGTGTCGACAAGAAATGTTAATTGTTCATTTTTGTATTTAGCGATTATGAAATTTGTGTTATTATGGTTGCAAACTTTATATACTTTTAATTTTGGCTGTCCGGAATATCTATATATTCCGAGCCTACCTCGTTTCCCTCATTATTTATTGTACGTATGTATCTTCTATTTGTGTTGTTTCTATTGGGAAAATTATTAGATCTGTCACTGTTAAAATTGTTGTTGTTTGAAAATTTATTGGGTCTTTTATTGGTAATATGACTATTTCTATTTTGAAAGTTATTGGATCTGTTATTGTTAAAGTTACTGTTATTCTTATTTGAAAAACTATTGGATCTGTTATTGTTATGTTGTCTGTTAGGTTTTCGTGTTTGAATGTACATTACGGAATTGTTGTTTATCTTATGTTCGTTTTCTATTTCTAGCGCAAGTTCTACTGCGTCTTGCAAAGTCTTAGGACGAGCTGCAAATATGGCTGTTTTTAAATTGTCATTGATACCTCTTTTGAAAGAATCTAACGCTAATTTAGCATTTAATCTTATGATAACATTTTTCTCTGGTTCTGATGCGTCTAAGTTTAATTCCTCTATTCCTAATCTATTTAGATTATCTATAATGGTAATGATTCTGTCCTTATATGCACTTACTGATTGTTTGCCTTGGTATATGTTGTTTAGCTTTGACTGTAATTCTGGGATAGTTTTTGTATTCTTGTATCTTTGTTTTAAGAGTGTTTTTAATGAATTGAAATTGTCTGGTTTTGAGTAACTACCTATTGCTGTCCTTACACCTGAGGTCAATTTGGCGTGGTAGACATATTGCAAGAAATCTGTTTTTGCTGCGTCAGTCAGAGTCTTTTCGATGAGTTCTGCTGTTATTAGGAAACTTTCTAGTTCTTCATAATTTCCAGCAAAAATTGGGAGTGCCTTAGAAGTTAATTCTAAACTAAATGCTGCCATTTTGGTATCTAAACTTTTAGTATTTGGTATTAAATATTCTTTGATTTTTCTATAAATTGTATTAAATTCTAACTTTAATGCTACTATCTCTTTTTCTTCTCTTTCTTCACTTTGAGCTGTCAGAAATTCTTTTCTTATATTGTCTATAGATTCTAACTTTACTTGTACAGTCTTTTCTGAGTATGTCCTTCCTGGACTTTTCTTTAAATTTGCTAGTATGTCTTTTAATTCTGTTAGATATTCTTCCATTTATACGTCTGTTATTATAATTTTTGGTTTGTTTAAATATATATGTTTTAAAAATTTATGTACTAGGTATAAGATCAAAGTGATCAGTAATAAGGATATTATTTTTTTTTTTTTGGAAAGCATTTAAAATATATATTTTTATAAAATTGTTAATTTCTTTTTAATAAGGCAAATATAACTTTTATGATATAAGCTATTACTATTAGAATTAACATAATGGTCATAGTTATTTCAAAAATATTTGGATTTTCATTATCCTTTGGTTTTATACTGGAATTTATATATTTTATGATTTCTTTGTTATCTTCATTGTTATCATTTTTACCGACTTCGTATCCCGCAAAAACTAAAGGGATCGTTTGTAGAATTTTCTTCCACCAAGTCATTTTTACGAAAAATTTTTTTTTTAACAAATTAGATATTAATTGAGAATATATATACTTATATGTATAATATTATTTCTGTTTTGAAATTACAATTATGTTTATACAATTATAACTTTTCTAAATATATATTTTTTTTTTTTTTTTTCAGATAATTTGTAGTTAAAAATTTTGCATTTTTTTTTTTTTTGAAAAATTTGGTTAGGCAAAGAAAATATTTATATTTACATATATAATTTGTTTTCTATTTAAAGCGTTCAAATGGTGTTGTTTTTAATTATTTAATTAAAATGAAGAGGCCAAAATATCTTCATTATTTTAGTTGTTGCTAGAACCGGTTGAGGATGGAGTATTTAAATCGGGCTGAGGATCTAAATAAGATAAAATTTCCAAAGTATTAACATCCGAAAGGAGATTCAAATCATTGGTGGCATCTGTGCTATTCATATTAGAAGGATCAAACTTTTTAATTCAGCATTTACATCACCCTCATTGAGATTCACCAAAGGTTTTGGTTTGGCAGGATCGCCATGTAATGTAATGTAAAGTTACGTGTTAATGTGTTAATTTGGCAGGATCGCCATGTAATGTAATGTTACGTGTATTATTTAAGGTTCCCTATAGCCCAATTCTATATTTTAATAGCTGTGTGGGGGTCAGCTTATAAATAGGCGTTCAAAAGAACTGCCAAAATATTTGAGTCTTCAAAAAAGTAAAAACACAGTGACTTGTGTAGTTTTGGAACTCTAAAATTGAAGTCTGTTTTATTTACAAATTTACATGTCTTATATACTATTCTTACAATCTAACTTATTGTCTAGTATTGAGTGATTTTAGGAATCACTCAATTTATTTTTATTCTTAATTACTTTTATTCATTGTTTTCTTATCGTCAACATACGGTCATCAGATATTTGAGTGCAAGTAAAAGAATGCGGTCATAGGTGTCGCTAGACTGTTACTTGATGCCACTTGTATGGTATTCACTCTACAGTATTTGAGACGGTATGTTGGGAAATCAATATTAGTGGTTGGTATGCAGTGTACGCTTAAGGAGTACACTACAATAACATTTGAATATATATAGTTACACTTAGGAAATTATGTTGGTAAAGACGACAGCAATTGTAGTCAAAAACAAATGAAATTTCATTTAAAAAAAGGACGACTTACATTTCATTAAATTCAACTAACATTGTCATTTGTTTTTTAATGTTCAAATAATGACTAACAATTGCAGTAAAAATGAACCACATGGTAGTAAAAAATAAACCAAAAATTTTTTTTTTTTCATTTTTTTAAATAACAAAAAACAACTGTAAAAAATGAATGTAAAATCATAAAACAGTCATTTGATGTGAGTTGTTTTTTTAAATGAACTACAAGGTTAGTTAAAAATTTTATTTGTTCTACAAATGACTTACATTTACATTAAAAATAATGAAACTGTATTACAACCCAAACAACTACATATTTTTAAAGCAGAAGTTCCCTGAGTGTACATGCAAATCAGCGCATATAACGATCAATTAACGTTTGAATATATACAGTAAAATGCAAATCAGCCCATATATCGGTCAATTACTCGTAATAGCATTTGAACATGCAATTTAGCCCATATAGCCATCAATTAGTCGTTATAATATTTGAATATATCAAGTAACATGCAAATCAAGTTATATAACTTACAAACGGTCATTGTAAGATTTGAATATCTATAATAAAATACAATGAGTCATAAATTGTGATAAGCAATAGTGAAATTTAAAAAATAAATTAAAGTGTAAAAGAGAATTTGAAACCGACGTTTAGAAGTTGTTACATGTAATATGCCACACTCGATTACAAATATTTGTAGTAACATTTAAATAAAAATGTATAACGTTCAATAAGAAAATATTTTTGTATATCGGCTGTAATAAAAAAGAATTTAAAAAGAGATAATTTGTAATTAAGAAATTATCAACTGTATTTCAGATAAATTTTGGCGTATTTTTTATATTTATACCAAAAATAAAGTTACTGTAAACATCGCTTCGAAATTTATACTGAAGTTTCTCCTCAGGAATAGACTTCCGCTAAGACACGGTTTTTTGGAAATTATTTCGTACACTCAGAGAATTATTTAGTTGGAAAACTTTCATGCTCACCATAATTCCTCTAATAAAACATTATTTTAATTACTATCACATTTTATATGTAGTCAGAGTAAATAATTTGTCATTAAGAGAGAATTTTTACCGTGACAACTAACTAACTTTTTCTGTGCAATTCAATGTGATGTTTCCAATCAATTTCTATAAAAAAATTATTCCCCACAAGAATTCAATATTACCAACCATACCAAAAATATATAGATATGAATTTAAACTGTTTTATTGGATATTATAATAATTACCTAGCATTTACAATCGAATTTCGTTAAAAAATTGTTAATTTAATATTTACTACCTACCATTGGTCAAAATGCGTAATAATTTTCGGTTGTAAAATCTATTTTACAAAATAGTATAAATTTAAAAAAACTTTGGCAGCTTCAACTAAAAAGAACTTATTTCAACTGAAACATAAACATAGAAATTTGAAAACTGTCAAAAAAAAATGTAAAAAATAAATTTAAACAGAAAAGAAAATTTAAACAAAAAAAATAATTTGTGATAAAAAAATAAACAAAAGACATGTTTCGTATTTCTTCCAAACACCTATAAACAGTACAGGAGGAACAAAATTTATTAAGTTTCTCAAACATTTGGTGGACATTCATAAGAGGTATATAAATATAAAATATTGTACCGAAGGAATTCGTTTATCATTTATCATTTATCACAGGTTTTCAACCCATATTTACGATTGGAGCGTAGAAATCCAAACTAAACGGCCATCAAGACAGCGAACAAAATTTAAGTGCAATAAAGAGAAATTAAAGAAACGAACTTTAGAAGGAATAATGTCTCAAGCTATGACCGATTTTTTCACAAGAAATATGTATCGGAATCTGAGACATTAATTAAGAAAAACCTATTTAATAGTTTTCTCTACATAACAAATTTAGTGAACGTGATAATTTATCTAAAGAAAAATTACAAAGAATCTGAGTGGTGTGATAAAGACTCCAAACTCATACTTATGATTTTAGCACTGAGGCATTCTTTTGTTTTTCATATACATACACTGGCGAGCAAAACTGAGTGCATGTTTAGCTTTTTTTTACTTACAGGTCCATAAATTAATAAATAATAAAACAAATTTTATAAAACTTTCAGCATTTATTCTTTAATCTATAAGGAAAAAAATGATATATTCAATATACTGATAACATAACAAAAACAAAAAATTCAATACAAAAACATAAGGCAACTCAATTAACTCAGTTTTGCACGTTGCTCTGGTGCAACTATAAAGTATTAATTTTAGTACGGTATCCACAATCCCTTGTTTTTAATAACGTTTTTCATACGCTTTGGCATACTTTCCACCAAGTTCTCTTTAAATTCACTCGGAATATTTTCTTATTCTATCTTTACACGGTTCCAAAGCTCCTCTATGTTAGTAGGCGCTCGATTGTGTTGTGCCAATCGCCTCTTCAATATAGACCACAAATTTTCTATCGGGTTGAGGTCTGGGCTTTGCGCAGGCCATTTCATGATTTGAAATTTTTGCTCAGACAACCAATTTTGGACAACCTTTGATGTGTGTTTGGGGTCTCGGTCCTGTTGGAATATGACTTCTTCCTCGGGATAAGCGCTGTGGTCAACAAATGTAAATGGGTTTGAAGGATTTGGAGGTAGTCCTCTTTCTTCATTATTCCATTAATTCTTACAAGCGGTCCCAAATGCCACCAAGTGAAACAACCCCAAACCATCAAACTACCTCCGCCATGTTTGACAGTTTGTTTCACATGATGCTTTTGAATAGATTCATTATGTCTGCTCCAGAAGTATTCCTTTCCATCAGATTGGAATCGGTTAATTTTTGTCTCATCGGACCAAATAACCCTTTTTCAATCATCTGCGGTCAAATGCTCATGCTCTTTGCAGAATTTTAGACGCGCTTTAATATTCTTATCGGACAGAGCTGGTTTTTTCTTTTTGACTGCTGCCACTAAACCGATTCTTTGAAGCGCTCTCCGAGCAGTCCATTCACTTACTTGTTTATTTATAGCATAAGCAGCTTGGGTGTTTTCAAAGCATTTTTTTCATCTCTCGTACCATTAGTCGCGCGTCTGAATCTTTTAGTAATCTCGGACGACCACCTGTATTCGGCATAGAAGCTACATTTCGTCGTTTTTGTACAGCAATGACGGTGCGTTGACTCACTTTTATTTTCTCTGCAATTACTCTGGATGAGTGACCACTTTCAGTCAAAGCTACTATACTATTTTCGGTGTCTATGTGGATTTTTCTCATTTTTTCTTTATTTTATTATGTAAACGCGCTATTACTGATAACAAACAGTAAAAAAGCAATCGCACGTTACAAGACTATTAATTGAAAGTAGATGACAAGCTACAAGACGTATGTAACGGTAAATTTGGAATTGCTCAGAAAAGTAAAGCCTACTATGATATCACGTGTTCAAAACGTGCAAAACTGAGTGAATAGTGTTTCCATTAGTTGTTGTTTTGAATTTTTTTGAGTTTGCTATGTTATTATTATTCGTAATATAAAATTTTGTTGCTAATAGAATAAAGAATAATTGCTGAAAGTTTCATAAAATTTCCTGTACTATTTACCATTTTATGACACTTTAAGTAAAAATATGCTGGACATGCACTCACTTTTGCTCGCCAGTGTAAATGCCAATGATTTGGCATTAGCATTTATATGGGAAAAGCATTGCCTAATTGGTTTCCCCATGTATGTCCAAAATATGTGTCCTAACGACTTTTTACTCGATTTTAAGGGGTTCGCGCCCTTTACATTTTTATATTTTGTAATTTTTGTTTTGAAGACGCTAACGTAGAGACATTTTTTTATTTTTGCTTAGTTTTTTTTTTTTGAAAATTAAAAAAACAATGCTTTTTTAAGCTTATTTTTATTTTTGAGTTCACCCCAGTACCATTTAAATGCAAATGAAACATTTTAAAATCTGCTAGGGATTAGAGAATTTATTCGTGCCTAAAAAAATAAGAATTTAATTCCCAGATGAGTACCCACGGTGGCACACAATTTTGGCTTAAAAAAATTGTTCATATTGTTTTTTTTATCACAAAAATATTTTTTTTTATTAAACCATTTCTTTATTTTTTTATAATTGCTTAAATATTGCTGTTACTATTGATTTCTAAAGAGAGTAAACTCATTAAAGCTTTGAGAATCGTTGAATTTTTAAGGCTGCTTAGAAAAAGTATATTCCAGTATTTATTATTCTTTTCAATTAAAAAGAAAAGATTCTGAAAGACTTTAATGCTATTTTCTTTAAAAAAAAAAAACTACGAATTCGAAATATGAAAATTTTTTTGCATCAAACAATAATAATTTTATTGCGCTTGCTATTTCTTGAAATACGATTTTTTAGGTTTCTATATATTATTTCATTTCTATTTTTAATATTTTAATTTGTATGTAAATATTAATTTAATAAAATTGTCAAAAAAATGTAAACGGTGTATATTTCCTCTAAATTCGGTAGGATCATTCGAACAAATTCGATTGAATCAACAACCACATTATTTAAGTTCGGTAGATACAATTAAAAATGCCAATGGGTGCAATCAAATTATTTTATTTTTGTAATAGAAAATTGGTTACAACTATAGAATTCACAAATAAATTATAAGATAGCACATGTAACTATAAAAATTCGGTTGGCAAAAAATACGGTTGCAGCAATGAATTTGTTTTCTGTGTGTAGACAACCGAAAACATTAAAAGTTTGCACCACCATGCCGCTTAAGCTAGGAACTTGGAATTTGATGTTTATGTTCCCTCTGCCTCATAGACATCTACTTTGACAGATTTTTTAGAAATTTTTTCGCGTAGGGGCAAAAATGGGTTTAGTCTTCCCCTTAACGGCCTGACTATACCGTTTCGGCTACAAATTGGTAATTTTTAATACGTATTTTCTACGGTATAGGCTAATATACATATAAGGTACTGTTTGGAATTTTTGACAGGAAGAGTGAATATGAGAAATCAAAAAAGAGGATCGCCACGGTGGCATGATTCACAAATGGAATGACATAAAGTCCATGGACATTATGCCACTTTTTGGGTGACATAAGGTCCATGGACATTATACTCCAGTGTGTAAACAAATCAGTAATTTTAAAGTTTCCTTTGTGTCGCATGCACAAAAAACTTTATTTCGCGAAGTCGCCTGCCGCGTTCTACGGAGGAAAAAAAACCCCTAAGAGCGGCCGAAGGCCTCCACCCAGAAGAACTTGTTTTTCAAATCAGATGTCGAATCCGTTGAAATCTTATATTTCTAAGACATCAAGTAATTTGAAAAAACAAGTTTTTCTGTGCCTTCGGCCGCTCTTAGGGAACGCGGCAGGCGGCTTCGCGAAATAAAGTTTTTTCTGCGTGCGATTGTACGATTTATAAATTTAGTTTTATTTTGTGATAGACTACTAAAAAATGTTTTAAAAAATTGTATTGATATACTAAATATAATTAATCTTTTTATTTTAAAAAGTCTGAACGCTATGCCACATTTAAAAGTGACATAATATCCAAAAAAAATGTCCATGGACATTACATTTTCCAAATTTTCATAAAGTCCATGGATATTATGACACTTTTCGAGTGACATAACGTCCATGGACATTATGTCATTGGACGTTATGACATGCCACCGATCGCCACCCCTTAACGGATTTACCAAATCCCGGAAGTAAGCAACTTAATTTAGAAACTTCAAATTTAAAATATGTGTGTTTTGGGAGTTCGGTTTATGTTTTCTTATTTTTCTATTCGGGTAATTCGCGTGTTTCTAGGAGTTTAGGTTCCCCTTCGTTCCCTTCATGTTACAAGGCGTATTTAAGGGATTTTCGTTTAGGTTCCCTCTTCGTTCGCCTCAAGTGATACATGGTATTTAAGGGAGTTCCGTTTAGGTTCCCGCTTCGTTCTTTTTAGGCTATATCGTGAATTTAATTAAGGTCTGTTTGGAGTCCTCCTTCGTTTTCTTCGTTTACTGCTGCTATTGCTCTCGAATAATGATCGCTCTCCAATACTTTCAGGTTTTTAAGTAAAACACCAGCACGCAGCCTGGCTAAGTTTTTGTTTCACTCAAGTGCCTTGGCCAATATAACGAGATCTACTGGATTCCACTGAGACAACCCTCGACTAGGATTTCACCGAAACAACTTTCCACTACGGTAATTAAGGAAATATTTGAAATCTTGTTTAAGAATAATTTTACGAACAAAACAAATCAATAAATAATTTACTATCGAAATTTTTCATTAAAACAAAAAACCCCAACGACATTCATATCTCATTCTCTATCACTAACAAATAAATTTTCTGTAACAGAGTAAATTCGTCGTTACAATACTACGCACTACTTTCTATCTCTCGTCACGAAAAACTTTTTTTTAGCCTATTTGTCGTAAAATGTCGCTGAAAACAATTCGAAAGATACCCAAAAAAAAAACTAAGGCCATTTCAGACACAACTTTTTAAACCCAAAATATGCGATTGGGCCGTTAAAAATATACGTGTGTCTCTTATTTTTTTCTTCTTCGCTATCATATATCCAATTTTTATTAAGATCAAGAGAACCCGTCCTCCCTCCCTGCTTGCTAGAGAGTAAACATTAACTTAATTAAGAAATTATATGCGTAAACTTTATTATATTTAAGCAATTTTATATAGAAAATTAATTGTTATTTTAATATTGCGCCAAAAAAAGTCAAACACTATTAAAGTTATTTCTATGTCTTGCCATATAAGTCCTAAGGCTATAATTTTCCTTTTACCAGACTTAGTGTTTCCTTTAAACGCGTTTATTTTTTGCAACAGGAAAATAAGAGAAAAAAAAACTGTTTGTATTTTTAATAAACAAGAAAACTTACCGTCACTTTATCACTCATGCCTTTTAGCCGTTGTATAAATTCTGTTGTTGAACGTGCCTTCTCTGACAATTGTTGCAGATTATGTGAAAGTTCCGTCTGAAAATAATGAGATAAGAAAATGAATGAATTTTTATTAAAAATAAAATAAACTGACATTAGTGACAAATTACAATAAAAAAATACGAGAATATTTAACAAAAAAAATAAAGTTTTATGCAAAAAGAAAATTTCTATAAAAAAATATAAAGATTTTTTTCTGTTATTTGTATTTTTATGAAGTGTAAAAATAGCGTAGAAAACCTAACACAAAAAAAAATTTGGGTTTTCAGTGAATATTGTGCAAATTTCCTTCCTTGTCTTTGTGGGAGTCATGGTTTTTTTTTTACATATTATAATAAAAGTAACCACAAAAGCCCGGAGTCATAACAATAATGTTTTAAAACACACACACCAACACACAAAGCCAAACGCAGTGTATACTAAATATGAACGCAAAAAAGGACTAAAGGCGTGAAATGGAAACTTATTTTTGCAATTTTTTTTTATCCGGATGAAATGTTGATATATTAAAAAATGTAGCCGGAAACTATAAAAAAATAAAACAAAATTAAATAGAAATTTAAAACGTTGTCAAGTTTAAATAAATGATGAGGTTTTTTTTAAACCAACACTTTGGTCAACTGTAGATCCGGAGAAGTTTTTTTTTAAAGATATTGTGTATAAGCTGTACTTTATCGGGCATTAATAAAAAAATACAATGTAATAGGTGGTCACGTCTAGAATAAAATATATTTTGTAAAACTTGGACTGGAACTTGTCCATTAATACTTTTCTTTAACTAAACTTTTCTTTATACAACCAATACACTTTGCGATATTATTGCAAATATTATTGCCAGCATTATTGCCAGTTTGCCCTACACAGTGCAATAAGATGTACAATTTTATTGCACAAAATATGGCACCACTCTTTTGTTCTTTTGTGGAGCGATATAAAAATTGCACAATGTGGCCAACACACTATAAAATTTTTAAATTCATTTTCATCGGGATAAACATTAATTGCATTTATAGTAATTAAATGTGCTAAAGTCCCAAAACTTATTTAACAAATTGTGAAAACAATCTGCTGTAGGCTTGTCCCTATCCGGATTTCATTCCTGCCCAAGGAAATCTTCTGGGGACTTTGTTATTAGAATTTCTAGAGATATTTGTTATGTTAAATCACAAACTAAATGAGAATTTCTTGTCCTCGTCTAGGAGCGTGATTCAAAACTTAAAATATCAAAGAAATAACAAAAACAACAACAAAATATTATCACAATTGACTATGTCATCTTCCAAATACTACTCTGTTTTTTTGATAGACCTAGCAATGTAGTGACGTTTATTAATGTAAATCCACAATAGAAAATCATATGTGGCCAACACACTATAAAATATTTTCCACATTTCTTGGTTGCAAAAAATTTGTTAATGTTACAGTTTTTGTTTGCTATGTTGAGTCTACAAACATTTCGTAAAAGTTTTTTCTAATTTTACAGAGTGAAATGCTATTTTCAATTAAATAAAATTCACATCGAATATAAATAAAATTTTGTTAAGTTAACAGATTTATTTTTGCTGTTCTTATTTTATTGAAATTTAGCAAAAAAATTCTGCTAAATTTAGCAGTTTCTTCTGCAAGGTCATTTTAAATAACTTTTATAAAATTTTCTGCAAACGCTCTAGATTATATTAGACTAGAGTGGCACTATGCACCGCGACCAGAAGTTGGTATTTTGTGCTGCCAACGAATACACCCTATAGGTTCAGGCTCCCTACAAAGCCATCTATCCTACAAGGTAAACAATTCCAAACGTCCGATGGCGTCACTATTCGACCACCAAAATAACGCACCCCCCCCCCCCTGTCGGAGAGCCACGGACATTTGCAACCGCTCTAACTAGTTTGGTGTTTTTATTATACTAATATTTAGCAAAAAGATTCTGCTAATTTTACTGCTTTTTGTGCAATTTAATTTTTAACTAATTTTTATTCACTTTTTCTAATATTTCTACAGAGGTATTTGTATAAGTTTATTTGTGAACTTATAGTAAAAATTTTGTGGATACTATTATTTTTCATAGTTTATCCATATAATATGAAATAGTTAATTATTTAATTAAATTTTTATTGATACAATTAAATAATTAGTTGAAATTTTTTAAATACATTTAACTACACTCAAAGACCTTGCAAATAGTTAAAAATTCTGCTACGACAACAGAAAATAGTAACTGAATTTAATGCAGCAGAATCTTAAATGAAGTCGAGAATCACAGTCTGCTACATTTAGGTGACCTAAATTTAAGAAGAACTGTATTTGTGTTGCCAGTTGTACTTAAACTAATTAAGAATTAAGCTAATTTCACAGAATTTTTAAGCTGAATCAACAGAAAATCTTTGCTAAAAACATCTTTCCGGATCTGACCAGAGGTTGGTCCATATTTATTACCGTTAATATAAGTAGTTAATAAAGAGTATTCAATATGTACGGAGAAGAGAGATAGTGAAGTGAAATGAGATAGGATTAAGAAGAAGAAGAAGCATTCTAGTTGAGAAATAAATTGTACATTGGTATAAGTTAATTCTGTCTCTTCTGATCGAAACAATACTTGTTTGTACGTAATGTGACAAAACTCCACTTAGCCACAGTCATCGCTGTGTCGACCGTGGCTCAACTCGTTAAGAGGTCAGATTACGATGCATAGCTTGATGCTAAGGCAGTGGGTTTGAATCCCAGTACGACACCAAAAAAAGTAAACAAGTTTTTCATATAGAGCAAATTAACAATATAAAATACTTTGTTCAATTGACACATAAATTAACCACTGACGAGTCCCAGGAGGGGGACGAAACTGTGGCAGTCTGGTGTATCCCTTGTGTCCGTAAAATTGTTCAATAAAAATGTTTTCTTCTTCTTCTTGCTGTAAAGAGACTAACTAAAATAAAATTCTACAGTAATTAATTAACAATTAATTACTATTGGCATTATCTGACGGTTGGAAAACACTTTCTAACGGAAAAGATTTTTTTGCTTTCTGCCATTTTTCTCTATCTCGATTAGTCTTTGAGATATGGCCTATTTTATGATTATATAAAATTAAAAACATGAAAAAATAACGTCCATCTACAAGTGAGACTGATAGCGGAGACACAAAAAAATAATGGTTTGAAAACAATTGTGATTTAAATTAGCTACCAAAGTTTGTAAGTTTCACGAATTACTAAATTATAGGTCTAAAAATTAGTTAACATACGGATGAAATTTTGTCTTGAGCTAAAATGAGATAACTAATAACTTTAGCTAAATTACTTATTTACACAAAAACTACAGAAAAATAAGCTCAACTGATAAGAATCCGTTTAATAGACTTTTGAACTAACTCTTTTTTATGAGTGTAAACATTAATTGAATCAATTAAATTTTTAAATAAAATCCTATTTAATTTAAAACAAGTCTTTAATTGACAATTTATGTCGAGGTTCATTTTCATAAGCCCTGCCTGGACTCGATCTTTGCCGGTTAAAGTACGAAATTGAACTTACTTTTTAATGAGTTTTCCGTCATTAGTAAATGAACAAACTGTTATTTCTATTAAAATCCAAATGAAATATTCATTGAGAAAATAAAATTGTTGCGTTAATTTAGTTTTGTTTGCAAGTAATATTTTTAAAACTTACTTAAGAAAATGTCTTCCACAAAAAAAAAACTTTCTGATGACAAAGAACAAAATTTAAATTTTGCCTTTAAGGTATTTATTTGTGTTTTTTTTTTTTTTTTGAAGTATTTACTGAACAATAATTGTAAGGTTTAACATAACAAAATACGTTAATACCTAAAAATATTGTCTAGAACATGCAGATTTCAAAAGTTTTGAAAATTGAATAAATTCATCAACAACACAGACCTTATGACCCAAACACAAAACAATCTGAAATAAACAGGCTTACCAAAAGAAACTGTAAACATTGAACATGACAGGAAATGTAACATTACAATTTATTCAAAATAGACATAACAATTGCCCAGAGTTGAGTACGTAAAAAGGAACAAGGACTAAAATAGACATGAATACTTAAAATAGACATGGCAGCAAATGCTGCGGGCAAACATTATTATTGTAATTATACAATTCATGTTGTTATTTAGCAACACTTTTTCTTCTTCATCTACTCTAAAGCCCATTCATTTAGTCAGTCATTCACTCACTCTCTTATGTTGTCTACACATCACTTTGCTCGATTGTCCTGTTAAGGACTAAAACACGCCCTTACTTACCATACACACACAAACACACTCATTATAAATATTTGTACAAACATACAAAATTCTAACAAGGGAAGTCCGTGGGGTAGTTCCACCAGATTTCGATGAAATTCGGACATAAGATAGAGCAGACTAAGGTAATAAGACGGGGGGTAAAAATGGGTTTCAAAGTTGTTTAAAGATATTTCTTTAACAAATTTTTACTATTTTTGTATACCAAATACTTTTTATTTAATACCAAATTTGTGTATTTTTTCTTTGAAGAAGTAAGAATATTAAAATAGATTTTTTTGCCCTAAATTTTAACCCTTAAACGTGAAATTGAGCAGCTATAAAGGCACTTATTATCATCTAATTTGTTCCCTTTATCTCATATTCAAATTTCGTATGGAGGGGTCCCATCAGCAAATCCTTCCTTGTAAGTACATTGTTTGTTTTAAAATTCAAGTACAAGGTTAGCAAGGAAAGTAAAGGATGTTATTGCACTTAAGACCATATGAATTGATGCTGTTGTTGTTAATGTTGCTATGGCTGCTGTTTGCTGCTTCTGTTGTTGATAACATTGTTTGTTGTTACCACGTTCACTTACTTGAATAGCAAACAATAAGAACAACATCAAGAACAACATAATTTAAATGGACATAAGCAGTTTGTTGTTGAGCAGGAGGTATTAGCCTATGAATAGGCCAATGTTAGTTAAGGGAAGGTGATGTTTACACAAACCTGTCTGTATGTCGTCTGTCTTTTAAAGAGCATGAACGATATGTAATGTTAGAATAATGGTAATTGAAAAATAGCATCTCTCTAATAAGAAGCATTGCTTAAGGACGTAAATCCTTAGAAAAACATGTTGTTTAGCTAATGACTACAATAGAATTAACTAAGGAAGTTGTTAAATAAAAATAATGGAAAAGGAAACTTTTCTATTAAAAATACAATTAAATTTTCAGCATTTCTTAGATCGAGGAAATAATAAAATTTAGCTCCATGTATTTAGAATAAATTTCAGAAACGGCCGAATCGAAAAATAATTTTAAAAGCTTCATATAATTATAATATGAAAGAATATACAAATTTGTTAGGGCGAGTAACTTTTCTAAAAATAAGCAGAGTTTAACTTAGCTACAGAAAGTTCCATAACAATTTGACTTCCATAACTATACTTAAGCCCTAAGCATGCCAACTAAAACTGTTCTGCCAAAGATTGATTCCAATTGAGCATTTTACTCGATGAATTTAACATTGTTTTGTCGTAGGAAGGAATCATTATAATTATGCTGCAAAGCAACTTCCTACACGGATAGAATTTTCAGCGTTGTATTAATAAAACCCATCATTAATACAATGAAGTTTTTCATTAAAATTCCCCAAAGAAATTTTCATTGAATTAATGAAATATTTTTCATTGAATAAATTATTATTTAAAAAAAAAATATTTATTTCATGTTTCACTCATTTTGCTTATATTTATTTTATTTTTCCATTTTTGTAAATCTCCCGGAACAAAACTTGAACCGGCAATCACCAACATGTAAACAGCACTGCGTTACCGATTGACCTCAATACCAAAATGATGTGCTTATTTAGACTTTTCTATGAAAAAATTTATTCTAATAGTTGAAGCGCCTCCTGTGGAAATTTTATGGAACTAAATGTTTGGTGTACAAAAAAATTTATAAGTATGATATAATTTTTATTAAAAATGAAAATTACGTTTTTTTCGACCTTTAATTGTACAATGAAAATGAAAATTATTCAAGTTCGAGGCGATACTCTTTATATCTATCTGTATTATGATATTGTTCTAACAAATTGTCTATAGAGTTTTTGTTTTAAAATTTATTAATTGACCACTTTCAGGAATGTGTTGATAGATATATTTCGGGAATTTTCTAGGTACCAACACGTTTTGAAAGAAGTGACAATCCCATGCAAACATCAAACGTTCATATAACTTAGTTATCCCACTAAATGAGAACTAATATTTGAGCTCGAAGTTAACGATTATAACCATTGATCAAAAATTGAAATTGAAAACTTGTTCGTTATGTGCAAGCTCTAACTTTGGTAGATATGCAATACACGCTTTTTTTTTATATTCTCCTTTTTATTTTTACACTTGTTTTTTTTATTATTTGTTTATGTTTATGTTTGTTTAAGATGTAAAGGGGCAGTAAACAAGACCGTACTTTGTCTTTTTTACAAGTTTGATATAATTCTTATTAAAATTGAAAATTATGTTTTTTTGACCTTTAATTGCGCAATAAAAATTAAAATTATTCAAGTTGTTTACTTCCCATTAACATCTTGTTTTTAAATAAATAAACAAAAAAAGTGTATAAATAAAAAGGAGAATAAAAACAAAAAGCGTGTATTGTATATCTACCTACCAAGGTAGAGCTGGCACATAACGAACACGTTTTTATTTTATTTTTGTTCAGTGGTGATATTCGTTAACTTCGAGCTCATATATTAGTTTTCATTTAGTGGGATATGTCACTTCTTTCAAAACGTGTTCTGATGATGGGAACCTACAAAATTACCGAAATAGATCTATCAACACATTCGTGGAAGTGGTCAATTAATAAATTTTAAAACAAAAACTCTATAGATTATTTGTTAGGACAATATCCTAATATAGAAATATAGAGTATGGCCTCGAACTTGAATAATTTTTATTTTCAAAAAAAAATTTATGTAAGGATCAACCAAATATTTTTTATGAAATTGTCATTTAGTTAATGAATTTTTCATTAATTTAATGAAAATTTTCCATTAAACCAATGAATCCAACTTAATGAAAGACATTCATTAATAGTACGAAGAAAAATTCTGGCAGTGTAGGAATATTTCATGCCTAAATAACTTCCAAAGAAGTGGTTTAGACAGAACACTTTCAAAGATTCATATTTGGAATGCTTTATTTCAACGACAAGGCAATGTTAAATTCATCGATGAAAATGCCAAATTAGAAGAGAAACATTTTTTACTTTGTTTGTTTATTTTGAGATAAGTTAGCAGGTCTTAAAATATATATTACGATCTCGAAATTTATTTATTTAAACGATTTTCAAAATCTTTTTAGTTGCTGGCAAAATACACCAAATCTTAGAATTCTTGATAAAGGCACTTAAACTTATGAAAACAGTTTTAGTAAGGGAATAGTACCTAATGTGGCCTGGTCCCTAAAGTGAACCTTTTGTTTGATGATGTTTCATGAATATGTCAAAACTGTCATCGAGTTTAATTTTTGCTACCAGCATTTTTAAAACGTTCAGACCTTAATCTACATAATTAGCTTGATTTAATTATATCGTTGCAGAACGCAATTTAAAGTGTAGTTTTTCGCAAACATAAAAAGTGATTAACTAACAAGTTTTAAAAAATTTTCCAAGTCGTAGTTTTGTAAACGGTAATAATTTTTTTCACATCTTTAATAAAACTAATGGATTCCATAACAAATATAAGAAATCAAACAGAAATGTAAAACACAAAATTTTCGTAATGTTCCCTAAAATTTTTTCACGTTCTAGTTTTTTCTAATGATTTAATCACTTTAAATGTTGTTGTCTAATTTGCACAATTTTTCAACATGTTTTACAACAAAAAAAATATCGTTAACTTATCGCAATTAAAAAAAGTTAGCATTACATTTCGTTACCTAAAATACAAAAGGCAGTAACTACACATTTTAGTTTTTTACAGAAGAGACAAAAAACATTATAAATAGAAATTTACAATGTGAGCAAGATATTCAAGTTCAAGATCATTTGTTTTTGTTATACAAAAACCGTGCATTGTTTATTTATTAATCTAAAAATTTGTTCATCAGCTAATTTAACGCAGAGTTTATCTACTGACAGGTCCTTACATGTTTCATTTTGCGTCACCGAACATCTTCAGAGGGCCAATGCAGAAGGGGTAGAAGATTTACCCAATTTTTTAAGGAAATAGATCAACGCCTTACCCGTATTGTTATATTTACCCGATGAGAAATAAAAAACAAAAAAATTTTTATATAAATAGAACATTTTTGGTCTTCAAAGTTTAGTAACGTCATGATGCTTGTTAGGAAAAGACCTAAATTTTTTTTGTAAAAGTTCAGCCTATTATGGATTCTCTAACTTTTCTAAAACTTCGGGTTCTTATGAGATCTTTAGGCAGATCGAAATACTAGTATCAACATAGCTAATATGTTTGATTTGCTTCATTTTTGTTAATATACGGAGGTTGAAAGCTCCCCAGCCAGAAAAATACGAACGGCAAAGCATTGGCCCAGTGCTTTCAACGGTGGTATGAGCGTTGACAGAGCGTTGGATTTCTGAAGATTTAAGTGCTTTGCCAACCCCAAAATGATAACACCGGGCAGGGCTTGGCCGTTCCTTTTTTAAAACGTTGGCAAAGCACTGGCAAAGAGCGCTTTGCCAGTAACAAAACCATAATTTTAAAACGTTGGCAAAGCATTGGTATAACAACCAATAAAGTGCTTTTTAATGATAAAATAATAAATAATGATAATAAATTTGAAAACAAAAAACTCTATAGATTATTTGTTAGGACAATATCCTAATAAAGAAATATAGAGTATGGCCCTGTAAAAGGCAATATTTTTAATGAAGTTAGCGATTCGTTTAATTATCCAGTATCATCAGAAGATGATTGAAAATAATATTGAAATAAATATAAATATGGTAGAATTAAAGTGTATTCTTACTACTGTAAATAATGAAACATTTGCCATAACTCTTTACATAAATAATAGCAATAAAGTATGTAAAATAAATTTAAAAAATACTATTTAATTGTTGTTTTTATTAAACCTGCTAACTTATTTAATAACAAGCACATGCATTAAATTTCGTTTTTATAAACGATTGAAAATTTAGTAAATCGAGCTTTTATTATGCTAACGTTTGTTAATTTTGTAAATAAGTACTGGCAATGCACTTTTTGCCAATGTTGGGAAAGCGTTGCAAGCCAGTGCTGTGCCAGTGCTTTTTTATTGCTACGGTTTTAAATTTTGTAAATCAAGTACTGGCAAAGCTCTTCCTACGAACGTTGGCAGAGCGTTTTAAGCCAAGGCTGTGCCAGTGCTTTTATTATTTTTACTGTTGTAAATTTTGTTAATTAAGTACTGGCAAAGCACTTTTTACTAACGTTGGCAGAGCGTTGTAAATCAGTGCTTTGCCAGCACTTTATTTGTTGGACCATTGGCAAACCGTGCTCTGCCAGTGCTTGATTTTTCAGACCATTGGCAATTTCTGGCTGGGTCGTTATAAATTGAAAATAAAATTGAAAGAATTGAACTAATTCAAATCAAAAATAAATCATTTTTAACTAATAAACATTGTTCGTGTACAGGCTAGAATCTCTAGCGCTTTTTATTGCCTACGAAAGCATGAATTTATTGCTTCTTAGCGCACATGAAATGCTTTTCACCAGCTTAAAAGAGACATAACAAATGAGACATCGCGAACAAAAATCATGCCTTCTGGACTTGCTTTGGCAGCTCTCGGTAATAAACTAATGTGTTCCGGAACTGCTTCTGGGTAAGCACTATTTTTTGCTGGGAAGTAACTTCGTTAATAACATTTTAAAATCTCTTTATTGTTTAAAAGTTTCTTAAATAACTTTGTCAAAACATAATTTAATTTAAACTTTTTTATTTTATAATTACATTTCCTTAATGTTTGCCGCTTAAAAGAAAATAAAAAAAAAATTCTCTTGAAATTGTAACCGCTTAATTTAACTTTGCAATTAAGAAATTAACTCTTAAAAACAGAAAACAAACTTAAAAAATACTCAAATAAAAACTTCTATAAATTAGTTTCATTCATACTCTGGATACTGACTATTATCTCTGTAGTTTATGGATTGTTTGTAATGACAACAAGACGTCGTCTCCTGTTGCTGATGAAAATTATAGCATCATTATAAACAATGACAATATCTCTTCATCAGACTAAAACAAAAAAAAAAAAAAAACTTCAAAACTGCAAAAGAAGTTGCAACAAATTAAAACAATATGCAACATAAAGTTTTGTTTGCATAAATATGCAACAAACAGAAAAAAGCAATAATCTTAAAATTTAGGAAACACTAAAATCTGTAATAAACTGAACTACACGAATAAACTTGAACTAGTAGACTTGTTGCTCCACACCAAATTTGCTACAAATGGGAAACCTTAACATAGGCTCATGTTGTATTATTATTAGGATGTCCCCTAATATATCAACTATTCGATTTTCGTTCAGTGCACCCACCAGTTTTATTGTCATATGGAAGAATATGTTTTTTTTTTTTGGAAAACGTTATCCCGCACAGAGTTTCGACCGCAAATGGACCATTTTTGAAAAATGTGTGTTTTTATTAAAAATTTCCAAAATTCTAAATTTAGAAAAATTCAGTTTCTTATTTCATTTATTTGTTTAAAATTATTCAGATATCATCAACGCACTTTAGCCTGGAATCAAAATTGACGCGCCAATTTGATAAAAATGCAAAACTTTCTTTTTAAAATTAATTCAAAAATTTTTTAGAATGCCATATTTGAAGATGTCGATTGCTATTTTTCGAATATAATAGTTGTAATTAAGTAAAAAAAATAAATTGAAAAAATTAAAATTTGTGTTTTTGTGTGGAGCGTCTTCTTTCCAGGACATTTTTTGAAAATTGATTATTTTGTCAGAAATTAAATGACTTTATCAAATTAAGCAAAATATGAATATTTCCATCAAAATATTATATCATTCCAAATACCATTGCAGACTATATTTATGTTCACTTTTATTTAAAAAAAAAAACTTTTACCATTATTGTCCTGGGGACAAAAAAGACCAATGAAACGTAATTTTAATTAAGACTACATTAAAGCTTCTTGCAAAGCTTTTAAATTGATAAAAAAAATCCACTTGATAATTGTGTAATTTGGTCCACATATTGTTAATGTTTAATTTTTTAACCCAAAAAGAGCCAATAGGACATTTATAGAATAACTTCTCGCAGATCATCATTAAACCAATGATTATCATTAAACAACCAATCACACTTTTAAGGGTTAAAAATGTGGGTTCCGAAATGACCTCATGAAAAACAATAAACTTGAACCAAATTAAAATTTTTTGGTAAATCGTAAGATAGATCTTCAAAACACCTTTCGTTTGATACACATTTTTGTGTAGTTTCTTTGGAATAAATGCGAAAAGACGAAAAACAGAAATTGGAGTCATTTTTGACCCCACATTTTATCACTGAAAAGTAAGATTGGTACGATAAAGAATTGCGCTCGTTCATTATTTAAGTACCATTTTACATAACCAAATTTAATCAAAATCTAAAAGAAATCATTCTGTAAATCTTTTTTAGTGCATGACCTGATTATTAGTATTCAGTGGAAATTTTTTTATCAAAGCTTCACATTTTTTTATTAAAGCTTCACACTTGTAATCAGTCATAATATAGACTACGTTTTATGGTTCTTTGTTATTCCCAGGCTACTAAGGGATAAAGATTTTGTATGTAAAGGTATTGATAATTATAGTCTAAAATTATGCAAATTTGGCCCGGAACCCTTCTGTGGCGTACCCAATGGGTATGTCAGAGAGAAGCTCAGAAGATGGAGGGAGTCGGAGTTTGGGGCCTATTGGGCCAGATCGCCTGGGCAGCGACAGGCGAGGCTGTTTATATCTCCCTCTGGGGAGAGGTCGCGGAAACTCTTGTCTATGACGAGGGGCGAACTAAGGACCGTAACGGGTTACCTCACAGGACACTGTGGCCTTAGGTATCAATTGTACAAGATGGGACGATCCTCTACGGATACGTGCAGGTTTTGTGAATTGGAACCCGAGACCTCTGAGCATGTTCTCTGCAAATGTCCGAGGCTCTCCGACAGGAGGGTGCGTTATTTTGGTGATCGAATAGTGACGCCATCGGACGTTTGGAACTGTTCACCTGGTAGGATAATTGGCTTCGTAGGGAGCATGAACCTATAGGGTGTATTCGCTGGCAGCACAAAATACCAATTTCTGGTCGCGGTGCATAGTGCCACTATAATCTAATCTAATCTATGCAAATTTTGATGAAAACATTAAAATATTTTTAAATTTTTTACAAAATAATCAATTTTTATAAAATGTCTTGGAAAGGAGTCGCTCCACACACAAACACGATTTATATTTTTTTCCAATTTTTTTTTTGTATGTAATTCAACTATTATATTCTAAAAATAAGAGTGGACATTTCCAAATTAGGCGTATTAAAAAATGTATAAAATAATAAAAAAAAAACATTGTATAATTTTGAGTATATTAATAATAAATGAAATGAAAAATGTATAAAAAATAAACTTTTTCACAAATGGGCAATTTTACGACGAAATTCGACACGGGTTAAAGTTTTGAAAAAAATCGATTTCTTCAATTTGAATTAATTTTCGATAAAACTAGAACGTGTAATTACAAGTCTATTTTTAAGGGACACCCTAATGCAAATATATCCACGAAATGATGCAAATATGTAGATGCATACAGCTGGTGCCACTGTGTCTGCGATTATTATCTTATTATACTCATGAAACTATGTGCAGTAAAATGTGTGGAATACACTCCACTTTTACAAAAATATAGAGTGAGAGTGTGCAAGATAGTAAAAAACTAATAGAAGACAAAAATAAAAGCAAAAGTTGTGCAGTTTTTTTTCCTTATAAATTATTCCAAACAAAAAGAAATAGGAATAGTTTATTTGTACTATCTGATAAAATGTTGAAATCTTAAAAGAGTTAAAATGTTTCTATGAACACAGTGGTTAACAATAGCATTAAAACACTTAAAAAAAATTAGGAAATTGCCAAAAATTTTATAAATAAACTTAAAAAAGTTTTGTTTTCACGTTTTTAAAGAGACATTATTTTTTTCAAGAAATTTTGTAAAATCAGAAAACAGTCATTTGATGTGGTTTGCTCTTTTAAATGAACTACAAGGTTAGTAAAAAATGTAAGTTGTTCTACAAATGACTGACATTTACATTAAAAATAAAGAAACTGTATTACAACCCCAACAACTACATATTTTTAAAGCAGAAGTTCAACGAGTCTAGGTTTTAAACCAAAGAACATATAGACTAAAGAAGACTAAAGGTACTCAATACGAGTATGTGTTAAATTTATATGCCAACTGGTTTTAAGAGAAACTGTTTTTTAGAGTTTTTTTTTATGTTTATCTTTTAGATTATATAAACAAAATTGTGTATTAATTATACAAAACTTACCAAGAGAATACTTAAAACAACTCAACTTAACTTTAAAATTTAATCAAAATTGCTTAGAAGCATGAAAATTAAGTATTTATAAGTACCACTGTTTTTCGGAACTCTTGAAACCAGTTCAGGTTTTTGGAAGAGAGCGCTGGAAACGTATTGTTTAACCAAATGAAACACCCAACGCTTATAACATGCGTAATGGATTCTAAATTTTTAATTTTAAAAATTAAATAGTAGCTTAGTTTTACTATAGGCAATATAATTTCAACCACTTTTCTTGGTTTGTGGTTAGCAAAATAGTTCTTTTGAACAATCTGAAATTGCGGAAGTACTAAATAGAGAGATTTATCCTTCATAAACAAAATGTCGTATTGATCCATTATACAGTCCTTATAGTTATCATTTTAAATTTTTGTATAACAATGACATGTAAAGTTTGCTGTTTATTTCTGCTATTGAAGTATTCTACTTGAAATTTTTGCGAACAAAGAATTTGATTTTTTCCTCAGTAAATATTGCTTTTTTTGTTTTACCCAGCGTTTTAAATGTATTATATGTTTCAACTTCAGGTTCATAAAATATAGATGTAACACCATAGATGTAACACCATCTTGTAAACTAATATTTATATGTTTAATAAATTAATTACAAGTAGTACATAAATATAAAAAGTACTGGTGCGCCCCGGTAGGCTAGTTGGTAGCGTGCTGGCTTATTAGTGCGTGGGTTCGATTCCCACCAGAGGCATTGGTCTGTTTTCGCTACAACGCGCCAAAGGCCATAGTAGCTAGTGCTCGGTTAGGGTAATAGTATATAATTTGTAATTATATGATTATTAATTAATAAAAAAAAAATAAAAAGTACGGATCTCTAAAACATTAATTTTTTATTTTAATTTTTAATTAAAAAACTTATTAGATAAATTGTATCAAATAATATATAATTTGATTACATTTGATATACCCAGTTTTCGCATCAAACTATATGAGATTATATGCTATGAGATATCATGAGATCACCTTAGGTATGTCATTTTTCGGATTAGTTAGTATGTGATGCTTAGTAATATGCGAACTATATATAATCATATATGATACATCAATATACATTTTTCGACGGGAATTCAAATTTAATCAAGATTGCACATAAATGTATCAAAATTTGTCCAAAACATATCCAATTACAATTTTTTGTCGGACTATTGAATTTGTAGTTTTTCTAGTTTTATATTTTTCTTTTTCATTATTTTAAGCTTATAATTTTTTTTTCATAAAAAAACTTAAAATTCTGAATACAAAAAGTTTGATTTTATATAAAAACTTTAGAAATCTTTTTTTGAGCGGGATCCCGGGAATTTTGAAAAAATTTACAGTTTTACCGGGAAATAAAAAATTCGTTACTTTGCATCATCTAATCGCCATACATTTTTTTTTATGTAAACTCATTTGATTATATTCTGATTTAAATATATATTTATAATATAATAAAAATCTTCCTAACATTTTATACAATTTATCCCACTGTATCAGTTAGAATTTGTTTGCGAAAGTACTTATGTCGCTACTGTATTCTTGCCAATTTTTTTTTATGTTTTATATGAAAATTACTTGTCACTTGCATAAGACATTTTATACACATGACATATAAGTAAACGTGACTTCTCGAAGCATGGAATAGAGTAGAAATGGAATGAAGAATGTCTTTGGTAAGAAACTTCATACATAAAATGTTGACAATTTTGACAGAAGAACAAGCAAGTGTTTAATATCATCGTCATACAATACTTTTTACAAACATTGTTGTATACACTTTAACCCATTACTTAGAAAAATTTATTGACAATAAAATTTCTATTAAACTTTTTGATTCAAATTTAATAATATTTGTGAAATGTTTCATTAAAAATGAATTTGGTGCATAAAAAATTGCATGTTTTTATAACCCATAAAGTCGACTAATCGAAAAAAAAGCCAACATTAAAAAAAAATCTCGAAAAAAAAAATTTTAAAAATTAAAAAAAAACGATTTAATTAAAAAAATCGATAATATTTTAAAAATATCCATTATGCAATGCAAATGAAAATTATTCAAGTTCGAGGCCATACTCTATATTTCTTTATTGGGATATTGTCCTAACAAATAATCTATAGAGTTTTTTTGTTTTCAATTTCTTAGCTGACCCTTTCAGGAATGTGTTGATAGATCTATTTCGGGAATTTTCTAGGTTCCCATCATCAGAACACGTTTTGAAAGGGGTAACAATCCCATGCCAAACATTCATATAAACTAGTTTACTCACTACATGAGAACTAATATATGAGCTCGAAGTTAAAGATTATCACCATTGATCAAAAAATAAATTGAAAACTTGTTTGTTATGTGCAAGGTCCACCTTTGGTGGATATTCAATAGACGTATTTTGCTTTTTCCTTCTTTTTATTTTTTTGTTTTGTCTATAAACAAAAACAGGAGGAGTACACTAGACTGCACTTTGTCTTTTATACAAGTTTGATATAATTTTTATTAAAAATCAATATTGTTAGGACAATATCCTAATAAAGGAATATAGAGTATGGCCTCGAACTTGAATAATTTTCATTTTCATTGCACAATTAAAGGTCGAAAAAAAACATAATTTTTATTTTTAATAAAAATTATATCAAACTAATATCCATTAAAGACAAAAACAAACCGACAATACTTAAAAAAATCACCAAAATAGAAAAAAACTCTAAAATTAAACTAAATCGTTAACATTTGAAAAAATCGTAAACATTTAAAAAAATCTTCATAATTTATAAAAGAAACGTCAAAAATTAAAAAAAAAAATATTGAAAAAAAATGTTAGAATTTAAAAAATCACAAAAAATTAAACAAAAAAAACGGAAAAATTTAAAAAAACTCACCAAAATTACAAAAAACGACAAAATTGAAAAAAAAAAATCGCTAATGTTATGAATAATTGACAAAACTGACATAAAAAAATCAACAACATTAAAAAATAATCACAAAATTAAAAAAAATTAAATAATATTTTCGTGATATGGACGTTTTAAATTTTATTTAGGCGATTTTTTTTTTTAATATTGTAGTTTTTTTGTGGTGAGCTTTTTATTTAATGTATTTCGTTTGTTAAATTGTGTGCGATTTTGGCGATTTTTTAAAATGTATGTAAATATCACCGATTTTTCATTTTATCTGATATTTAAAATTTAGGCGATTTTTTCCACTCTACTAAAAATTTGTTTTGTATCTACTAAAAATTTGTTTGAAATTAAAAAACTCATGTTGTTCGGGCTTTCAATTAACATCACGGATTTTCTGTGGTTGGTTGATATACCTAGATACCTGATCAATTCACGAGTTGCTTGTGGGTGGTGGATTAGAATGGGGCTGAAGACTACATTTTGTTCATCTTCTATTGCATTTGTTAAAAAATAATGTTTTCTATTTGTAATAGCAACATTTTAATTATGATCTCAAACCTGACAACTGAGAATGAAATGCTATTAAAAAAATATTCAATTAAATCTTTTAAATATATCGTCTGCTTGCCTACAAGTTGTGCTTTTTTTAATATGTTTTCAAGAGAGTAAAAAAACTGATCGACAAAATTTTTACAGCAAATTTCAGTTTTTCTTTAAATCAAATGTTATAAGAACATTTAACCATCCGACAAAATTGTACACACCAAAAACAGTTTTGTAGTTGCAACCGAATTTTTGGCCAACCGAATATTTGTGGTTACATGTACTATCACAATTATTAAACTTTAATACTATTGTAACAACCGACATTTATTTACAAATTTCGAATTTTTATTGTACCAAATTAATAGTTTATGTTTATGGACTATAATATTCTATAAATAGATTCACTTGCGTTCAACAAAATTTATTTTATTAATAAAAAAATGAAATGCCTCGAACTGGGCTCGAACCGACGATCTTCCGTTTGTCAGGCAAGTACTTTAACTCTAGCCAAAACCTAATTTAAATATGTTTTTTAAATTTCAACCTTGAATATTTTCTAGTTTCGAATTTAAATATTAGTCTAAAAATAGATTTGTATGTACAATAGAAATTCGGTTGCTAATCTCAATATTTTTTTAGAGTTACCAAAACTATAAACAAAATTTATATTATTTTAAAAATATTTTATTAATAAAAAAAACTTCTTCTCCGTGAACTGGATTCGAACCGGCGACCTTCTGTATTTGTATGTACAACAGAAATGAGATTGCTAATCTTAATATTTTATTAGAGTTACCAAAACTATGAAAAACCTTTATATTAGTTTAAAATTGGAAACGAAACTAATATTCGATTTTAACTGCAAATATTTTATTCAAGGGATAAAATCTCCGAAAATTGGTTGGTTTTTGGTATTAAATTTAATGTAGAAGATAATATTTATGCAATATTGATAAGAAAAGCCAATAGTTTGAATGATGTGACTGTGTTTTGGCTAATTTTATATATTTTCTGTTAAAAATATAGTTCAGTTGTTCTAATGATGAATTTTAAGTACTTATAATTAAAATTATTGAATAATGATTAAATTTTGTTGGTTACAATGGAATTCCAACCAATTTATTCTCTGTGTGTAAGCACATTATTTGTGAAAACAATTGTGTCGGTTTAAAAGGGGTTAAATGAATAATGAACAACATTGAAGTATTTCTATGACGACAATATCGTCATTGTCTCCTTGTTCTCTTAATATATTTTTTTTTGTTTTTTGTATTAGAAATTATGATTATATTTCAACAGCATAATAAACTCATTCTTGTACTTGAGATATTTTTATTGTTTTTAACAACTTTTTCCTGCAAACAAGTAAAAGAAAATAAAACTTATCTTTGTTCCTTTGGAACATTAAGTGTATAAGACAAAAGTCTTCTTAATGTTGGCATATGTGGTTTGTAATGTAAACCCTAAAAGGAGGAAGGTGGTCAAATCGGGGGAAAATATGTTTAAAGCCGCATTTACATTTAAACTCGAAATCCAGTCTAAACTAGATTTCGATCATATGGTAGCGTGTAATATGATACACGAAATAGATTTCGAAATCTAATTTAATCCTCTAACCGGCATATTTTAAAGAAAGAGAAAGTGTTAAAGTTAAATTTCGTAAAATTTCAAAAAATCAATATTGTGAAATAAACACAATTCTCTAAAATCTAAAAAGCATTATTATGCTAACTAAAAACATTTGATGGTAATCACAAGGTAAGACTGGCGCCTAATATTCAAAAAAATTGTCTTACTTTGGTTCAAGAATATAAAAGATTCAAACAGGACATCGCATTAACTTAAAAACTAAACTCAAAAAATAAGTTAGTAGAAAAGTTAGTAAAACGTCTTGCAAATCAAGTATACTATTTCTCATCAAATTTTCTACTGCAATTGTGTTTTTAGCTAAACATTTTAGTTATACTTATTATGCACTTGACTGTTTGAAACTAATGTTATACTAATATTTTACTAATATTTACTAATTTATTTTACTAAAAAATTGTGCTGATAAACACATTAATAATGTGGGCGACTCTTGCAAGACATATAACAAAAATCAACCATGGAAGATTTTTGTATCTGTTTTTCATGCGAAAGGACGCTAGCAATGTGAATACATATGTATGTGGATTAAAAAAACTTTAATTTTTTGTTGTCACCTGCTTGTCACAGTAATTGTCTATTAATTACTTTAAAGATATGAAAAAATACTTAAATTTAATAAACATTAAATGTGTATTTGTAAACTTAATCTTTAAAGTGATTATTAATGTAGTGTGGCCAAATTGCAAACAAATATACGTTCATATAGACAGACTATAGCGAAAGACAAGGACAAAGCTTAGGTAATTTTGTATGTTTCCTTTTCTTATTGCAAAAAAAATGGTTGTATATTTAGACAATCATTGATGTAAGTAGTTGAAAGATAATTTTGTTTATGTTATATATACACTTAGAATAGTGTGTACTTAAAGACCACTGCAAAGGTAGTTTAAAATTAATGAAATTTCTCTTGAAAAAAGGACGACTTACATTTTAGTAAATTCAATTAACATTATCATTTGTTTTTACCTGTTCAAAAAATGAACCACAATTGTAGTAAAAATTAACCACATATGCAGTAAAAAATAAACAAACATATATTTATTTCGCTAAATATAATAAAAATACTGCATAAAATTAATGTAAAATCATAATACAGTAATTTGATGTGGTTTGTTTTATTAAATGAACTACAATTGTAGTCAAAACTGAAATTTGTTCTACAAATGACTGTTTTTCACTTAAAAATTAAAATACTATATTACAACTCAAACAACTACAAATATTTAAAGCAAAAGTTCCCTGAGTGTAACTATTTTTACACACAGAAAAAAATTTAGCTACTTGAAAACTGTAATTCTTTTACTACGACTCAAATACGGTTATACGAATTTCAGACATTTGCCACAACTTTATGTTAGTTTTCACAAAAAAGTTCGGTTAACTCAACATAATTTTAGTTGCAATACCCAAAGTTTTTGGAAATCGAATGCAAATATCGTTGTACAAACTGAATTTATAAGTTCTTACCATTAATATACATTTTTCAATTCAGATCGCACTTTATTTCTCTGTGTGTATATATTTTCAGATATTAAATTAACTCATGTCGTCAATGTGGGAATATGAACATTTTTATATTTTGTAACGTATTGTAAATTAACTAAAATAAAATTTTCTAGAGAGCTTTTTCAGTCTACTAATATTCAGCAAAAATATTAATAACTTTTGGCAAGGATTTTTTAATTTTTAATCAACTAAGTGATAGCAAAACTTTTGCTGAATCTACTGACTAAAATTTTGTTGACTCCGCAAAATTTTCTGCTGACTTTACTAGCTTTTTTTGAGTGTATGAAAGGATTGTTGTGATATTTTGCAGAAAGATTATATTTAGTAGTAGTAGCATACCCTTTATGTTTAATCAATACAATGCACTTTCGCTTAATTTCGCGTTTTTCGAAAAACAAAAAATGTAATTTTTGGACTGTAAGCATAGGCTGGTTTAAGGATTATACTGGCTATCAGATGTTATGCAAACGTAACCTAAGGACAAAGTTTTAGCTAAATTTTCATATCGTTCTTGAATTTTTTCTATTAAAATTTTTTTTATGTAACCTTTTTTGGGTTAATTTTTTGCAACTTTTTTTTAAATTTATTGCTTAATATAATGTATAGTTGAGGTTTTCTTGTTCTTTGGAAATATATATAAAACAAACAACCAACAAGATGTTTTATGTGTCTGGCTAAAATGACACAATAAAGTACTTAATGTTAGTCTTTATAGGTTTTTGATGTTCGTTTTGTTTTCAAAGCTAATTTCAAACAATTGCTAAAAATATACAATAATAATAACTGTTTTATACATTTTTCATGAAAATCTTTTTACATTGTCCTTTTTCTTCCTTATTCACTCAGACCAAGAATATGTTTAATAATTTCAAACAACAAATGTCCTTTCTTTGTTTGAGATTCATAAATTTTATTTCTCTCTATGGGGTGTTGTTTTGAATATTTTTTTATTTTAATTTTTCAGTTTTTCAAAAAGAGATTTATATACCCTTTTTAATTCATGCATTTACTCATTCATTCAGTTATTCATAATAAACGGATTTGTTTTTTTTTTTTTTTTTGCCCAAAATACGCTTACTTTAACTTTTTGGCTTATCAATTCAAAACAGACGTTCAACATTCAAATTATACCTTCTTTTCTACTCGTATATATGAGGCATTCCATGATAAACCGAACGACATTTTACATCACGATTTTTGTTTGCTTTGAAATTTGGCAGACGTATTCTTATTTCAAAAATATTTGATACGTATTTTTGAAAAAAATTAAAACAAAAAGTTTTAAAGAAGTTATTTTTAATTAATAATTTATAAAAAGTGAAGACCATTCCGACATGTGGATATTAAAACTTTTTTTTTTTTTTAAAGGGAAGCAACACTCAGGAAATTCTTCCTATTAATTAATGTGTTGCTTTCTTTGAAAAGGGGATAGTGGAGAGATGAAAGGTGGTGAAAGATGAAGGGCTTCAAACATGGCAACACTGTAATTGCTCAAGATGATAAGTCTTAGAACAGTTGTTAGTCGCCACCTGATGTAGAGTTGGCGAATTTGTTGAAGCTTTTTTAAGTGCTATGGGAACACCGAAGGTGGGCACAGCGATACATATAAGTGATAGAAAGCTCATACATATTTTTTTTCTACATTGATGTTGTCGTCACCGGGAATCGAACCCGGGACCATCTATGTAACAGTTCAACGCGCTAACCATTACACCACAACGCCCACAAATTGTTGTTTCTTAAAAACTTCTGGGCTGATTTTAATGGTCTTGTAATCAACTTTTTTCAAATGTATTGAAAAATTTATGTGTTATTATTTTAAAGTATGTTAATACGTATCACAGCGCTACAAAATTTACCCCTAAAATCGAACACAAGAATACCGTGCACTGATCCAAAATATTGTGGACACGCTGATTGCAACAATTTTCAAAATGTTGCCCAATTTGAAAGCGAATAAAAATTGTGACATAAAAAATCGGTCGGCTAGACATTGAATGACTCATATTGAAATTCTATTCCAATGAATACAATTTTTAAACAAATGTTTTGATAAATGCGTTAATATAACTTCAACAACTTTGCATTTCTCTTTCCATTGTGTGTGCTTTTTTTTAGAATTTGAGTGCGGCCTTTGCCAACTAAAGGACATCCCTTGAGGGATTAAATTTCATCAGGTTTAAGGTTGTTGGTTTTTTTTATAATTTGTTAATTTTATTTCACCCCACCTTTTGTTTAATATATTTTCTTTGCTGCTTAAAACATATTTTGTTCATTTAAAGTTTTTTTTTTTTTTAATGAATGCTACTTTACTGAAACCAAACAGAGGAGTGTTGCTGGTTAATGAATATAATCAACTAAACAACATCTAAAAACATATTTTTGAAAGGGTTTTAATTTAACTTTGAAAACTTGTAAATTACAAATAAAATAATTAGAAAAATAAATAAACAAACAAATATACCACGCAGCAAATATGGTCTGCTAATTTATCGTAAAATAACCAACGTTTAATATTAAATCAAAGTTACAGATGTAAGATTTGTAGTGAAATTGGTGTGATAAATGTTTTACCCAGGTTTTATTAAAATTAAAAACCCACCCTAAATTATACCAACATAGAATATTCCTCCTACATTTTCTATCGGAAAACCCAACGCATTTATTATAGAACATCCGATTCAACGCGGTTGCATTTTGTGTAAGTCTAATACTGGTTGTGTTTGTTCGTATATTTTATTTTTCTCTACTTCGTTCATACAAGCTGCGACATCTATCTCTAGTATTTGCACTCTATGCTATAAATATGTTTATCTGCTAAATTTTTGTAGCCACATAAGTTAGTTAAACAGTAGTTTAAAATTATTTTTTTGGTAAAAGCTTTTAACTAAACTTTTAGGTGAAAAGGCGATATTAGCAAATAAATTGCTGAGAGTTAGTAAAATATATTATCTAGATGATTAACAAAATTTTCAACTAACTTTTTTTTTTCAATTAACAAAAATTAAGCTCAAATATAACTATATATTTGTAGACTCAACAGAATTATATTTGCTCTTCTTATCTTACTAATAACTAGTTAAAAAAAAAAAACCTGCAATTATTAACAGTTTTTCCTGCAAAGTAATTTTTAACAAATTTTTATTAGTTGCAGCAGGCATTTTTACTATTTTTTTTTTTTTCTTTTACTGTATGTGTTCAATTACAGATAAGGTAATACTTTTTTAAATTTCGCAAATAATTTGTGCGAAATACTTAAGTTAGACAATGGAGTTGAACAGATCAAAAATGAAAAAAGTTTAAAGACCTATGCAAAGCCCTTAAAATAGAAATCTGAGATTTGAAATTGCAAAAAAATCTACAAGAAATTATAAAACAAGTATTACTAGAAATTCCTAAAAAAAATGAATTTAGTTTTCTTTTAAATACATTCCAGTATTTAAAACTACCGGTAACGAAGTATCGGGTCTTAAAAGGTATTACTTTATAAACGTTTTAGTAGAAAGATGAGAGTAAACGAAGCTCTAGTGTACTATATAAGTAAACGTATTTCAATTTGGTTTCGAATGAAAGGTATTTAAAAGAGTTATACTTGATCCATATCACTCGTCATCATATTTCAACTAAAGTTTGATTTGAATAGTCTACAAATCTAAAACTACAAAATTTGATTTTTTTTGAAAATGTAGAAAAATTCTTTTTTTTTTGTTAGAATCGGCAAGCAACAGCCATTTTACCGATTTAAAAATTTTTAATTTATTCGTCGCTAAGATTAAACACACAGAAAAAAAATATATCCTTACTTTTTTCAATTAAATCGATTTGTTGAAAATTTTAAAAGCTGTCAATTAAAAATTAATTGAATCAATTAAATATTTGCTCAACTTCGGAACTTTCTTGACATTCTTTGTACTATCGGTCAAAACACATTGTTGTTGTTTGTTTTTGTAATATTTATACATGTAGTTGTTTTTTATAGATGTTCATGTATTAGTAATAAATATTTTAAATTCATTTTAATTATATTTTATTAATTCTCATTAGGTTTATTACTCTATTAAGATAAATAATTCTATTTCAGTGGTTAAAATCTAAATATTAATATATTCTGAAACATTATTATAAAATTGATAATGTAATTTTTGAAGTTAAATTTGGTTTAATAATAATGAAGACATTTTTTTGAAACAAAACAAATTCTAAAAATAAATTAAAATCTATTAAAGAAAATGCAGTGGTTTAAAACCAAAAGCGCTAATTTCTACAAAAAAAACTCGTAAAAACAATTTCCATACTCCCTATGTTTAAAAAGATGGAAAAAACTTATTTATGTGTGAATTTGTTCACATAAGTATAAATAAATCTGATAACTAAACGAGAATTATATATCGGTTTTAAATTCAATGTTATACAATTCAAGCTATAAACAAACATTTGGTATGGCAACAACACTTTAGCCGATTGTTTTTTGATTTTTGAGAAGGTATACAAAATTGCTCACTTTCTTATCAAATGAGTTATTATTTAATTGAGAAATAATTTAATTAAAGAGCTATCAATTTGTAATTGAATTAGCAATTTTCGTTGTTGGCCGAATTTCAGCTATTAAAGTTATTGAATCGGTGGTTTTCTCGACTGAAATATATTTTTATAATTTTGTGTGTATATTTTTTGTGCGTTAAACGACAACTATGGATTCTAAACGGGATTGATATTTGAAAATCCTGGGATTTGGGATTTTGAAAATCTTGAAATCGGGTTTGTTTTAAATCCCGGGTTTTTTTAGAATGCTGGTTTTGTTAATGTTAACAAACGGGAAAAAAATCGATAACCGCAACAAAATAATTCAATTGGCAACAAATTCGATTGCAAGTAGGGATATGTTTTCTTTGTGAACATTTCGCAGAGGAATTTCGGTAATTTTGATGATAAAAATGTTCTGATAGCAATATTTGTTATGTTCGATAATCTAACGTCTTAAAGGCGTGTTCGTCAGTTAAAAAAAAAAACGATGGTTTTGTGTTTAAAATACACATTTTTGAACTTAATTCAACAAAACGTTGAGTGCCACCGAAAACCAGTTTAAGTGACATAGTTTTGCCTGCCCCGGTCTAAGGAATCATCAGCTAAACTCGAACAGAAATTACTTGCAACAGCTTTTTCCTAAAATTTTTAAAAATTCTTAATAGATGAAACTAATAATAAAACTAAATAACTAATGGAATAAAATAAAAACAAAAAAATAGTTTTAGAAAAAAAATTGTCATTTAAATTAAATTTTCGATCCGAAAAAATTCATGGAATCAGTGATCTTATATAACACCAAGAACGGATTCCGCTTTTCAATATTGAATTTTTTTATCAAAAGTTTTTTACTTCAAAACATTTTTTTTGTGCATATGTGAAGAATATTTGACATAATCGGAATGCTTCTTCTATTTCTATTTGTCAACCTTTTACTATTATGAAACTAATTGCGTAATGAAACTTCTTCATTGAGTGAAAGATTATATTTTTATTAAATTAAATTATATTTTTCAAAAAATTTTATGAAAATTTGCATTAGTTTAATAAAGTTAGTTTAATAAAAAGTTCCAATGGACGTGTTCCAGTTGCTTCTATGCAAAAATGTATTTATATTATAACGAACAGTTGGTCAAAAAATATATTTTATCTTTTTTGCATTTGGAAGCATTATTGACAATTTTCGATATTACACTAAAAGAAATATATGTATTATATGAAAGAATTTTTGCATTAAATCAATGAAATATCACTGGAGTGAGTCTATTGCAACTATTCATTAAGTTAATGCAAGTTTTCATAAAATTGTATGAAGAATTACAATTTTATTTTTGTGAATTTTCTTAAAAATTCTAGTTTCATAAAAAATATGATACTTTTCATTATTTTAAATTTTTTTTTTTATTTCGTTAAGAAAAGTTTCATTGATTTAAATTTTTTGAGTAAGGAAAAATGTTTGTTGAACCGATTTATTGTTACTATGAATGTCAAATTTAAGGAAAAAGACAAAAGCTGTGAAGCAAACTGAATGTTAATCTTTTTTCGATTTTGCCGAAAGATCGGCAGCCAAAAAGTGAATTCGTCTGAGTTTTATTTAAATTTGAATCTCAAAATCACATCTGATGGACCCAACAAAATGTTTCCATTAGCAAAGTAATTTCTTTTAGAAACTTTTTACCGATCTGTTAGATCAGATACTCCATGGCCATTTAACTATATCGTGTATTTATTTAAAATTGTATATAAAAAAAACACAACTTTTTAACAATTTTGCAATGAACACATTGAGATTATTACGAGTGTACTCGCAAAAAATATAGGTGTAGTTCAGCAAAGCAAACATCAAAAAAAAAAATGTGCAGTGTAAAACTCAAGAAAAACGTTTTTTATCTTAAATTGTAGCACAAAAAAAAAATCCCGAAAAGTTCCAAAAAAATTCGAAAAACCCAGGATTTAAAAAAATGCCGGGATTATCGGGATTTAGTAAATACCTAATATCGGGATTTTTCGTTTCTCATCCCTAACGACAACACGTAGATTATTAAAAAGCTATGGAAACTTTAAAAAAATCGGGAAATTCGGACGGGATTTGGCACTAGCCAATATTTATCTAATTTTTACAAATTCTTTAGCTGTCAAAAATCAAAATAAATTTGTTTACATCGCTCATTTACTTCAAGAATGTCATAAGTTCAAAAATGCAATTTTTGAGTTAATAATGCAGATTTAATAGTTATATATCATGCTTTACATGTGTAAAAATTTCATATTAATATCATGTATACTTTTCGAGGTAGAGGAGAATATATTTATTCTTTAAAGTGGGTGCAAATAGTATATACTTCATAGAGAAACTGTGCTACTCACGGGTCTCCCGATAATAAGCAAATTCGCACACAACTCTTACTAAGAGAAAAATACATTAAAACCCCCAAGAAACGTGAGCAAATAAATAGAGAAAAAGGTCAAGCGAGGCAGATATGGATTGAAAACTTTAACTCGTTTTCTGCTAAATCGTGTCTTTTGAGTTATGTCAGTCATGCAGTAAATGAGCGATGTGTTCCTTTACATTTAATAGTTTTATGCTTATTCTGTATAAATAATTTTAACATTTGACCATAGTTTAAGGTTTAAAGTTCTTTAAGTTTTTAACCCCAAAATGTTTTCCTCTGTAAATATTTATTTTTCTTCTTCCTTTTATCAAATCTTCATGACAGAAAATACACATAAAATATCCATTTTGATAAATGTCTTTAAGAAACGCTATTAAACTCTAAACATTATTCTTAATATTTTCTACGTGACGTCTTTATTTTCATGTTACCAAAAGGTGCCAGGGTAACTAGAAAATGTTTTATAATACAAGACCACAGCCAGACAACTAAATTATTATAAGCCACCTGTTCCTAACCAAACTGACTACCAATAGTAGTCAAATAACAATACTTTGATATAAAAATCAATAAAAAAAAATATTTTATATAGAAATACAATGGAAAATTTACAAAACAATACAAGAAAAATTACACAAAATAACATCAAATTGGCATAAAACAGACATAAGTCTTTATGAGCATATGGTGATTGGAATATAATTTAACAATTTAACATTTATTTAAACATTTTGAGCGGGAAGTTTTTTATTATATTTGTTTTTTTTTTTATCGATGTGTATGTTAAATTTACAAAACATTTATGTATTTGTATAGGAATTTTAAATTAAATTGATTTATATTTTGGTTATTTTACATTTATTATTAGAAATGTGTAAATATTTGATAGTAAATATGAATGTAGTATATTAAAACAAAAAATATTTGTTTTTTATCAATGTTTATGAAAATATCAAAAAACTAAAATAACATGGGAAAGTTTAAGTATTAAGGGGATTCACAAACAAAGTTCTTTTATATTAAA